>BMAC01000632.1:442231-465294 GCA_014905375.1 Phtheirospermum japonicum | reverse complement strand
TAAAATTTCTCCCGACCTGATTGTCGGTTAAGCCAGGATTGGCTAAGGACGGATGTCCTAAAATTTCTCCCGATCTGATTCTCGGTTAAGCCAGGATGGGCTAAGGACAGATGTCCTTAAATTTTACCTGACCTGATTGTCCATATAAGCTAAGACTGGCTAAGGACGGTTATCCTTGACTTTATCCAACCTGAGTATGGGTCCAGGTCAACAGGCTTGATCTCCTGATGTCAAGAGCCATAAATCGGCCTACACATACAGGCCTGACCTGTCGGTTAGCAAGAACGTATGAATGTGCTGGACTGGACTAAGGCACAGAACCTTCAGAGGTAAAATGCTTAACAGTTATCATTACTGTGTGCATGAATTGAACGATTAAAAAATGGATTAACAGAGCAAGTATTGAGAAAAGAACTCGAGAAATTCATATATTATTGAACAAAAAACACAGGCTGCCTACACCTTTTCAAAAAAAAAGGTTGACAACTTTGATTACATGAGATTGCAATAAAAACATTGAAAAATAAAGCTAAAAGGTTTAGCTATGAGAAGATCTCCGATCTGAAGCCAGAGCTTGACGAACCCGCCAGAGTTCAGGCTCTGTTTCGTGCAGGCGGCAGCGATATTTGTCGGAGCAATCGGCAAGCGTCGGAACTTTGCCGGCAGCGGCGGTCAAGCGACCTACCGATTCGGCCAGGTCCGCCTTCTCCTCTTGAAGTTGGCGGTTCACTTGCAGGACTTCAGCCCACTCTCTTTTGTAGAAACGTTTCTTCTGGCGTTTCCTCTCCAGCAGTCGATAGAGATAACCAACTTTCTCCTTGAGCGCGACCAGTTGGTCGGAAAGCTTGAATTTCTCCACAACTAGGAAGATGTTTTTTCTTTTCACCATATTGAGTTCTTCGATTAGAGGAGAAGAATACATTTTGCAGATTGATTGATGAAAATAGTGAAGGCACGTGTAAAAGGGATCAAAAAGTACTAGGGTTCCCCGAAAATCAGGAAACCCTAAAAGATCAAGAGTCGCAGCAGGACAAAAAACATTAATTGACATTGAGTAAAAAAGTCTGAATACAAAGTACGCATCAGAAAAGCGACAGACCAGCCACACAGGCAATACATCAGGTCTGTCTAAAAATACAACAAAGGCATAGAGAGCTAAGGCTCTGCATCCAGCTCTGTGGCTAGCTGTTCTACAACATCTTCAACCAGGGCACCGGGGGACGTTCCACCTGGCAGCTCACCCAGACCAGCGAAGGTTGGGGATGGAGAAGAGTCAATGATAGCTAAGGTGAGATCCTGGTCTAGATGAGATGCAGCAGGGGGAGGAGAGTGGAAGAGAGAAATGATGTGCTCTGCGAACTCCGTAGCCTCAGTTAGGTGCAAACGGTCCTACTCCCGGGCATAAACAAAAGAGGCAGGCTCGTGAGGATTTTTCAGTGGAAGGTCTCGATTAAAGATAGCGCTAGGGTCAGCTGCATTGGTTGTGCTCCACTTGGCCTGCTCGTCAAGGGCAAAATAATAATAGCTCATGGCCTCGGGAAGAAGCAAGGAGTAGAGCTCTTTGGATCCTAGGAAAGCTCTCTTGGCCTCCTCTCTAGCCAGCTGAACTAACCTTAGGCCATCTTCGGAGCCTAGAAATTCCATCCTCCACTCTGCCTTGGCTTTGATCAAGGACTCATCCGCCAAACTGCGAGTTTCAGCCAGGGCTTCGTCCCTTGCCTCAGCACGAGCGGTCTCGATCATCTTCGCCTGCGCCTTGCACATCTCCTTAGTTTCGGCCTTTGCTTTCCTAAGCTTCTCCCTCAGCTCTCCCAGCTCTTCCAATTGCCTTTTTAGCTGCACTCCTCTCTTTTTAGCAAGAGTCCTGATGCGCTCCATTTTCAGGACGAGCTCCTTGTTGTCCTTAACCACATCAAATTGGATCAACGATCTGGACATGCGGGTGGCCAGAAGGGCCTTCTTGGAGATAGCCTAATAAGTGAAATTTAGTGAAAAATTAGCACAGGAGCAAATTCTATGACGTGGGTACGAGGAACAAAAATTTACCCGGTCTTCATCCTGACACCAGGACTCCAGCAGCTTGTGATCCGTCATTCTTTCCAAGTCTGGTTGGTCTGCTGGTAGCATTTACCGGAGCAGGTATTGTACGGCAGTCTCCCTGAGCAGTTGGCGATTGAGTTAATCGGGGGTGGACCGCTACGAGTGCTGGCAGGAGGAGCATTATGAGCTGAGGGGACTAGAGCACGTCCACCGGAGGCTGTGCGCGGCCTCTTGGAAAGAGGAAGTGTATCTTCCTCTGAGTCAAGGGAAGAAGGTCTGGCAAGAGCAGGTCGCGAGGGCAGTTGAGCAGGACTAGAGCTGACTTCTGGGAGGGAATCCTAAGCGGGATTAGAAGGTCCCACCCCCTGCTCGACAGCCTTGGAGGGTTCGCTGGCTTTCCTCCTGGCTGCCTCTATCATTTCGCACATCATCTTGTCTGGAAGCATCAAAAAAGAGGGTTAAGGGTAAAATAAACAAGCAAAACAAACCTGGAAGGAGAAAAACTATACCGATCTCTTTGGTTAAAGGGTCTGTTTCTGACTCATTGTTAAAAAAATCCAAGACAGAGGGAAGGAGAAGGTCAGTCACATGGAGAGGATTCTCATTTAAAGTAGAAATAATTTTCTTTATACGGAAGACCTGTTGGTTGAGGACAGGGGAGGATATGAAGGTAATCCTTCAATTATCTTAGGATTAAAACCCCAGTCCTCACTATAATAAACAAAGAAATTTTTTTTTCCTCCAATCCTTGTTGGAAGTAGGAAGTTTAAATAAAAAGTGAACTACGGGTCGGGCCGTCAAGTAAAAACAACCCGGAAAAGAGCTTTTCACTAGGAAAAGCTGGAAGAAGGTATGAGCGGAAGGGTCCAAACCAGCGTGACGCATGGCAAGACTATAACAGACCATGATGTGAAAGGAGTTAGGGGTAATTTGAAAAACGGGTATTTGGTATATTTTGGCTATTTCCAGCATTAACAGATGCACGGGAAGGCGTAGGCCTGCTTGAAACTGGTCTTGGTAAAAGGTTAACCATCCAGCTGGCGATTGAAAGGCCAATATAACTGTCGGAGGGCAATAAACGTCAAAAGGATCTGAGATTCTGTGTTTGTGGCGGATTTCCTCCACCGTCCTCTTACTCAGGATGGAGGTAATTTTGGGGTGATCGGTGGCGGCTGGAGGATATTCCAGGCCGCCGGAGGAGGAGGAAAGGGCAGCCACCGCCGCGGCTGCCGAAGAAGAGATAGATAGAGAATCAGAGTCCACCATGGGTGAGTCAGTTAGAAGAGGGGAAGGTAGTATCGCCACCGTTGGAGTAGCCGGCGGCGACGGCGGCGAGGAAGCATTATGAGGAGGAGCGCTAGAAGACGACGCCATTCTAAGGAAATTAAAATGAGATCAGGGGCTAAGAGAGGTACCCGGCTTGTAAAAGATTGCCGGAAAAGTCAAACTGAGAAATTTGAATCGGAGAGGATCACCAGAAACTCCGAGAGAAAGAGAAAGGAGGCTTGAGGGATTTAGAGAACTGAAAAATGCAAAGTGAGAGTTCAGCGGGAATAGAAGGAAATAAGATAAAATTCAAAAAAACGAGAATCGATAAAAGCAGGATTTGAAAGGATCCTCACATTTAATGTTGGCAGATGAACAGTACCCTAGGCGGCGAGCTGGAACGCCAACCGCTCTAGGGTAGGGCTAACGTGGCAGTGCTTGAAAAGGCGTGAAAATAAAGTAATGACTTTGGGAAATGAACCGGCACAATCAGCGCCTATAATTAGGCTTCAAGAGGATTTCTTGAGATCGTGCAAAGCACGAGTAACAGACGTGAGGGGCCTCATTTATGATGAACACCCCTGGTGTACAAAAGTTCTACCCCAATACCCGTAGGGGGAAGGAGTTGATGGGGCAATAGACTGGTCAGACCTAATTTGGGGTAGATCTGATTTGGAAGACCTGGAGTAGTACGAATAAGACAAGATCGGCTTGGCCTTAGCGGGGGTCTGGCCAGACCTGTTGGGAAAATAGGACACCATGAAAGATGGGTATAACTCTCCTTTTCTCCTGAGCTGATAGAAGCGCTCTACCAGAAAATGCTTGATCAGAGCCAAACCTGGTACTAACAATAAGATGATACAGAGAAAAGAAATGGGGAAGACCTATTTTCCGGACTCTTAATAAGGAGACAAGTGGGACAACTTGTCAGAATTGGTTGCGTAATGGCCCGTGATTCGCGGTGTGTGCTCCTGGGATCCCGGCTGGGGTCCCCACTAGGAAAAACTTTAAATATCTCAGCCCCAAGGCTGAGAGAGGTATGTCATTTCTTGCTTTATTTCTGAAAAACACCTTCAAGTGCTTACCGACTTAAGCATCGGAGAGGTTTCCACTGGAAAACCACTGGTGGTCCTTTCTAATCCGTGTTTGTGGTGCAGGTCTGGGAGGCATTCGTGTTTCAGGCATCATTCCAGGCGTTGGTCATTTTTTGGGTGGAAACAATCGCCCTCATAACCATTAATCTTGCTAACCATAACACCTGAAAACCATGAAAAAGTTTGTAACCATAAACCCCTACTTAACGTAACCATTGATCTATAAGCCACCACCGGCTTAGCTGGCTCATAAAAAAAATTATAAGACCCTAACCATAAAAAGGGAAGAGCGTATGTTGGAATATTTAAAACAGTTACAATAGGAAGTTGTGCAGTTCGAGTAGTTTAAGCTAGAACATTTACCTTAGGCTGATAATGCTCGGGCAGACCAACTCGCTTGGATGGCCGGGGCACTGGGTACCTGTGTTACAAGAAATATTACTTTGATGGAGTTAGGTCGCAGCAGTGTGAATAAAGGGGCGGAGATGATGGAAATTGAAATAAAGGAGGATTGACGTACACCAGTTTGGGAGGCTCTTGATAAAAGCGAAGGAAGTTGAGGTACGGTTATCCACTAATGAGGCTAGGACAGCAGCTCAATTCTATTTAATGAATGGAGACCTGTACAAGAGGTCGTGCTTTGGTCCATACTTGAAATGTTTAGCCAAGTAAGAGGGGCTGGAGGTTCTATGGGAAATACATGAAGGTTACTGTGGGGATCATGGGAAAGGAGGTTGGGATAACATTACGAGCTGGCTTCTTTTGGCCAATAATGAAGGGTATGGCAAGCGACCTAGTCAGTACTTGCAAGAAATGTCAGATGCATGCACCGGTCATTCATGTACCGGTGGAAGATATGATGGTGATGAGCTCACCTTGTCCTTTTGCGCAATGGGTGATTGATGTTGTGGGACCTTATCCAAAGACACTTGGCAGAAATAGCATTTGGTGGTCGCGGTAGATTATTTCACGAAATGGGTGGAGGGAGAAGCAGTGACGGGCATAAGTGAGCAGGGTATAATGGATTTTATTTTTAACAATATTTTTTTAGGTATGGTGTTCCGCGGGTGCTAGTCTCGGACAATGGAACCCAATCCAATGGGTAGAGAATTCAAGATTGGTGTAAGGAGATGGGGATGATACAGCGATTCGCTTCTGTGGCACATCCCCATGCTAATGGACAGGTCGAGTATACCAATCGCATTATTGTGCAAGGAATTAAGCTCTGGAAAATGCAGGAGGACTTTGGCATGAAGAGCTCGCGTCATTTTATGGGCTTATCAAACAACCCCTCGAACTTCTATAGGTGAATCACCTTTCAGCTTGGTCTATGGTATGGAGGCTGTCATCCCAGCAAAAATAGTGGGATGGTCACAATGGTTATAGAAATTTAATGTGGAACAAAATGAGCGGCTAGGAAGAGGCACTATTGAAACGATTGAAGAAATACGGGATAAGGCTACAGCACGGGTGGAACAATATAAACAGCAAATTCAGGCAGCTTTTAATAAACATGTCAAACGTCGATACTTTCAGGTTGGAGACCTAGTATGGAAGCGGTTTTATGCAATATACAATACCAGGAAGCTGGATCCAAATTGGATTGGGCCGTTTAAAGTTCTCAAGATATTACGAGGGGGGCATATGTGCTTGAAGATGCTCAAGGAAAAGCTTTACCTAGAAGCTGGAATTTCTGTCACTTGAAAAAGTATTATGCCTAGCTCTCTGGATAGGGGGCTCATACTTTCATATTATTATAATTCTTGTTATGGGTCAACGCTTCTGTAGGTCGGTGATGTATTTTCTCGAACCCTTATGGGCGGGCACCTATTTATAATGAATAACGGAGATTTTGGGTCATTTTGCGACATTTTTATAGTTTTATGGTTTCTATGGATATGGGAATAAATGGTTTAGTGGAAGAAAATGTTTGACTTACATGTCTTTCATGACCTTGAATATGTTTGATTTACATATTTGAGGTCACTTCTGGGAAAGATATGTTTGACTTACATATTTTTCTCAATCATTGTGGTTTGTATAAGTTTATATTCTTTACTTATTTATGCGTAGGAACATATTTGACTTATATGTTTTTACTTATTGATTAATACGAATTTATCTTTATTTTAGTTAGTATTTTAGTTCGTTTTTATTGTTGATTTTGGTAAAAGTTTGATAGATTAAGCTTATTTCTATATTTTCTTATCTCTAACTTGTTTGATAGTATTTTAATTATAATTAATTAATTTTATGTTTATTTCAGGTATTTTGAAGTTTCTTGTCCTGGAGATAGTCGAGGGTGGGCCTACGAGTGAAGTTTTAGTGAAAACGGGACTCGATTTGAAGTGTTACAGCTGACACTGGGTACGCTGATCCACACTGGGTTAGCCAATGTCCGAGTTCGCAGAAACGCCCACACCCCTGCCGACACTTGCTGCACTTGTTGGCCGAAACTGGGTTACCCAGTGCGATCGAAAATTCGGAAAATAAGAGCTTTCAACCCAGAAAATGAGCAAGCCCGGCTCCAATGCATTTTTAAAAAGGGTCCTACTATATTATTAGCAGCTGGAAAGACTTGGCCAAGGGGAGAAGACCTTTCCTTTGAAGGATTAGAAGAGAATAATATTATTGGAGTCTTTGGAATTAAAAAGGAAATAAAATCAAGATACCTCTTTGAAGAAGGATATGGTGATAGAAAAGGAGACCATCAAATCCTATAAAATGAGAGACGTCTAGCACACACGAAAGCTCTCTCCCAACTCTCGAACCTCTTGGGGATGACAACCCAAGAGTGTTCTTTATTTTCTTTCTCCATCTTTCTTAGTTTTAAATTTCTAGTTTTTAGATTAAGTAAATTATTTCTTAGATAATTTAGATTCAAGATTTCTACGTTCGAACGTTGTTATCTTCATCGTTTAATTAGTAAGTTTTCAATTTCCTTGGCTTAATTAGTTTAATTTCTTATGCTTTTAATTATATGCTTGTTAGAATTTTTATTAGAATAATTGATCTTCAACAAACAACCCCCCCCCCCCCCCCAAGTATGATGAATTGTATGGATCTTGATTGTGTTGATGATTGGTATGGGTTTATGATGTTGATATTGATGATGATTGTTGGTTAGATCTTATGGGTCTGGAACCTAGATTCGTTGTGAATCATCAATTGAGTTTTTCCAAGAGATCGTGGAGACGAATCGAAGCTCTAGAACCCTTGATTCTTAAAACTTTTCAAAACCCTCAATTTCTTTTGTTCTTTGTTTAAGTCAATTTATTATTTTTATGTGTTTATATTAGGTTTTTATTTTTATTTCTTATTCGTGAATGACAAACACAAGAAACACTTCCGAATCTAGTTTTCCTTGAAAGACGACTTGAGTCGACTTATCAACCTACACGCGATCCCGTTCTCTTGCTGGCGAGCTTTTAAAAATTTGACAAATCTTTATAAAGTAGGTGCACAAAAGTTCAAATCACTTATTCTTTGAATATGTTTGATTTACATATTCAGAGATGTCCTTAAATATGTTTGATTTACATATTTGGGGATTTTCTAGGGGGACGTATGTTTGACTTACATATTTCCTCTCGACTTTTGTGTTTAAAAGTTGCGTGTAATATGTTTGGTTTTAGTCTTCCATGTCTTAATTGATCTTTTATGAATTGATTACGTCTTAAGTTACTTGCTGTGCTTGATTAATATACGTTCTTGGATATATTTGATTTACATATCCTGGAAAGGAGATATTTTGATTTACATATTTTTTGTTAAAATATAAACATGTTTGATTTACATGTTAAGTACACATGATAAGGTTATGTATTGTTTTGCGCGACCAATAAGTGTTTGAAGTTATGGTATGGGAGCTTTAGTAACAGGTTGTTTCTGTCCTATTTACAATAACTTGGGTGATTGGAAGGATTCGGGTCTTTTGGGGTTTAATGTCTTTTTGGTTTGACTTATATGGTGGAGATATGGATTGTTTAGTTATGGCAGATGATGCATAATAAACATAAGAATGAGACTATTCATACTTGGTTGCTTAAAAGTGTGCAAGGAAATTAGAAGTCTGAGATTACAAGGGTTAAACAGTATTGCAATCAGGCACCAGGTCGTCAAGAGGAGCCTCCAACTCGGCACCAAGTCCAGCTTGAATAATTGCCTTGCTCTTGTAGGATACCCACCATTTGGCTGTTGGGGGCTGTTTATGTCACCTTTCCAAAAGGTGAAAGGAGGAAGGTTGTCGATGATGCCATCTACATCAGGATCGAAAGAGTTATTAATAGTAGCGAGTTGGGCCTTGATTTGTTCTGCAGCATGACGAACCCACTCTTTATTTCCTCTTGCCATTTTGCCCAAACAGTTGGTTGTGTTCTTATAGACTGCTAATAACTCATCCATGTAAGCATCTGTGAATTTTTTACCCAACTCGCTCCGTAGAAACTTGCGTCGGCCTTCGAGCAATCCTTCTTCTCGGCCTTCTATTTTTCCCTCGGCGACTCCTTGTTCATGGGTTATGCAGATGACACCCTCCATCTGCTCACAATTTATCTGCAACTGACCCTCTATCTCCATCAGGCGACCTCCTATCCGGGTGGCTTCATCTTTCAATGTCTCTACCTGGCTCTTGGAGATGTTCAGTTCTTCTTCGCGAGCTGCCAGTTGGAGACAAGCCTCGTCTAACTCCCCTTGAGTAAGAGGCAGCTGTTGTTGTTTTTTTCGCTTGTACGGTCAGCTCGTCACTGATTTTCTGTAGCTCGCTTTTGGTAGAGGTCTTCTGGAAATCGTTTGACAAAGCGTCCACTAGAGAATCAAGCTATGTTGCAAAAGGGAAAATAAGATACGTTAAGTATGTGGCATAATGATACATTCAAATAATATATTCTGGAAAACACATAAGTTCACCTGAGCGGTCAACAAGGATTTGAATTGGTCAGCATTGTTTCATTGAGCCAGACTTTTCTCCAAGTCTGGGGGACTTGAAGTGGACAAATCGTATATCTTTTGGAGATGTCGACGTTTGGGGGTTGTAGACGTTTGTCATGGAGGAGTCCGCTCTCGAGCTGTTCTTTTGCCCTTCCTTTGATCACGGCGTTTCAAAGAGGCATCCGATCTTTGGGGTCGCTGGGTATTTCTTGCCCATCCTTCGTGGCCATGGCACGATCCAATTCCTTGTTTACATCAAAGGTTGGAGGTCGTACCGTCGATGTCACCACTGGGCTAGGGTCAAGCTTGACAACGGTTGCTCTTTCCGAGGTGGATGAAAGGCAGGGGTATAGTGTTGAAGATAGGTGTTAAATGGCCAAGTGTTAGTATTGTGGAGGAGAAAGAAGTTTTTTCGCCAATCAAGCACTTTGTATGATGGATTCACCAAGAAGCGCGGTTTCCCGAGACGAGCAGAAAGGTAAAAGGAGTTCTTTTGATATTTTATTTGAAAACAGAAGTGAGAAAATCCTGGGTCGGGCTACACATGATAATATGTACATAAAATCACATACCTAACTAAGAACCTAATTGAATTGGGGGTCATTTGGAGCAAGGGGACTTTATATTTATTTGTTGTAAATAAAAAACCAGTGGGGAGGAAATCTAAATCTGGCTCTGAGGAGCTTGTCAAAGAATATAATGTGATTAGAAGGGGATGTTTTGGATCGGTCTAAAGGATATTCGGAGTGACCAATTTAGAAATTTCGGGAAGGTTGAGTACTTTCTTAAATTCATCAAGTTTTTCCCGATTAGGAAGCAGCCAGTAGTTTTCTTCGACTACCTTGGTGGTTTGAGGTAAAGGAAGCAGGTCGGTAATGGCTAACGGGGGTATCACGGTTACTGGATTCTCGAGGAACTATTTAGATTGAGAGGTTGAAGGCATATCAGGTTCAACTATGGGAATGCCCTCTAGGATGTTTTCAATTTCAGGTGGAATGAAGGGGGTCTTCTATTATATTCTCAATTAAGGATCTAGCCTTAGTGTAAGCCCTAGTTTGAGCCTCGAGTTCGGCCTAACTAACATCACCCTCTGGTTCATCATTTAAACCAGGTCGGGGTGAAGGGGGGGTTTTCTTGCTCCTCTTACATACTAGAGGGGTTTCGATGGACTCGGTGTCAGAAGAAGTATGTGGGATTGAAAGGATAGGGTTTTGGGGATCGGAATTTAAAGGCAATGTGTTCATCATAAATCAATTAACAAGAAGGGAAAGACAGAAAATCATACTCAGTATACATAATAATTTTCAAAAAAAATTAAAATGATTATCATCATGGTGAAGGATTAGGGGGACTTACTCATTATTGCGGTTAATGATTTTAAAGATGAATGTTGATGAGGGGAAGATTTTGCAGAATCTTTGTGAGAAAGAATTTTTTTGCAGAGGAAAATGGTGTTTTTACTTGTGTTTTTTGTTAAAGTGAAGACAAATGAAGGTGAATGGGCGTTTTGTGTTAGGCGGCGTAAAAATCTGAAAGGACAAAAAGGGTTTTCGAAAGGCGGGAAGTTGGTAAGGTTTTTATTCTGGGCCTTTCATTTTTTGGCCTGCAAGATTAAATATATTACGAGGATATGGGGAAGTGACACGTGCCCAACATGTATCAGAACGCATTTAATGATCTTAATAAGGATGTGATGGCTAGGGATGGCGTGTTTTTTACTTCTTAAAGACGCATGATTACATTCTATTTGGTTATTGTGCAAAGGGAATGACTTTAGGTGGCAATGGATGGTTCTTATGGGTGTGAGTTGATCGATATCCAGATCGGTAATATACATCTTGATAGGTATTTATGAGCGATCTCTTCTTCTAGAAGGTGTAATACTTCTAGGGGTGGGTGAGATGGTTTGAGGGTAGCGTCCTCTCGTATCAGAGTTGTGAGATCTTATGTGAGGTGGCGAGCTCTTGTCAGATAAATGGTTGTTTAGTAGCTCGGTATGGAGGGCTAGGCTATTATGAGCTACGCTAGGGGGTCTAGGCAAGCTAACGAAATGCTTATAAGATAATGGTTAAGTAATGCTTCATGATTGAGGTCTAGTTCGAGTAAATGGTGTATGGTTTTAAGCCAATGTGTCCTTTAATTCTTAAATATTCTACCTGATTTCGTACCTCAATCAACAAGAATATGGGGGACTAGCTGATACGACATCAAATGTCCACATCGGCTATATGCAGGTATTTATGGTAATATTGGGGAAGCGACCTCATTTCTTGGAAGGAGCATTCTTTCTGGGAGCTGAGTGAGCTGTTTTAAGGAGTAGCGACCTGATGTATGGGAGTGGCGAGCTCTTATACAAGGTAGCGAGCTCCTATGGTATGGGTCTCATTATACCAACTCGGTGCTGAATGGTAGCTCGGCATTGAGTGTTGGGCTTTATGGTTTTGGGCCTTAACGAGCTGATATGGGCTATTTTTTGTGGGGTCCTGGCGGACTATATCATGGAAAGAATTTCAAGCCGAGGCCTATTCTGGTAATTTAGCGAGAGTTCTATTATTTATGGGAACTTAGCATACAGAAGAAATCTTAATTCTATGTCGGTTTTGGTATTTATGGTATTATAGTAGGAGAGGGGAACCCTAGCTTGGGGAACACTTCTCTTATCTATATAAAGAGGACTCAGGTCTCACTTTTTTCTCTAAATTGATTTGATATGCTACATATTCTGAGCTCTCAAATCTCTCTCGCACTCACTACTCACTAACTTAAGCATTGGAGGGCCTACGTCGGGGCCGCCCACCGCCTTGGCTTAGGTTTGTCTTGCAGGATCAATCAAGTCGCCAGGAAGATCTTGGAGGTCTTTCAGGTCGTCGATCACGTATACGAAGCTATTCAGGTCGCTAACTACGAATCTAAGGTTAGTACCCCATATTCTTGAGGCACCAGTCTTTTTGGTCGCATCAGCCTCGTTGGCCATGGATGATGGTTTGGATGGTCCGTCATGTCTGAAACCGGAAGTTGGGTTTTGATGGTTCGTATTTTATGGGTTTGATATTTTTGGTTTTTGGTGTTTGAATTTCGTGACCGGGGAGTTTGGTGTTTCTGGGAGATATTGTTGGGTTCACTACACCACGTGGGGTTTACGCAGCGGAATTTAAAAATTTTCTATTAATTAAATTAAGTATATATCCAAATAAACATTAACCTCATTGGTTCTCGTAGCGATTTATAACGATTGGCATTTTCATTATCATACATACAATATAAGTTTTGATTCGTAAAGGAAAATAAACTAATATCCCGCAAACTAAATTCCTTTAAGCGACGATTGAGACAGAATCAATTTCTAATTATGTGACTAATACCAAAACTCCTCGTCGTAGAGATCCAAGTGTATCCCCTCTAATCGAGTCCACATTTTAGTTGCGACACCGTAAAAATTCTTCGCTAGTAGAATTGTTCCGTTTTTCAAATTAATTGAAAGGAATAACAATTAATCCAACAATAAACAATTGATTGAAGATTAATTATTGCAGATGAAAAACTATCAATTAATTATCATAACAAAATTGAAGACCGAAGAAAAGATGTGGTGGACGAAAATAATTTGAACACAATATTTTTTCTTCCTTGCTTTTCTGTAAATTGTCGTCCTCCAAAACATTTTTTTCCGGTCTATATTGTTGAAAAGCCCACCCCACCCCCCCTTTCAAGCTTTTTTATCTGTCAAATCCTCCCCACCCCACCCCCACATCGACCACCTTATAGTTCTTTATGTATATTTGTGATTAATTAGGTTAAATAATGAGATTAAGTTTCCATTAACCAACTAACCATATAATTCAAAAGAAGAGTCCTCCCACTAATCAGTCGACTCTTTCAAAATAAAGAGTATTTGACTTGGTTATTTTTCTTTGATCAATTTTTATATATTTATATTATATATAAATATATAATATAAATTATATTTATTTTAAAGTTTTCAATTATTCTAGTGAGCTTCTACAACTAGGCCTACTAGAAAACTA
Source organism: Phtheirospermum japonicum (assembly GCA_014905375.1). Taxonomy (NCBI): domain Eukaryota; kingdom Viridiplantae; phylum Streptophyta; class Magnoliopsida; order Lamiales; family Orobanchaceae; genus Phtheirospermum; species Phtheirospermum japonicum. Next base: position 451,940 of record BMAC01000632.1, on the reverse strand, counting down.
CATAAACTTGAGTTTGAAACCCAACTAGTTAATTAATTCAATAAATTAATTAATTCCATAAGTTTAAATTAATCAATTCAATGACTAATTTGAATACAACATCCTCGTCTTACATTCATGCATCATATGCACAAGTCCTATCAGGCTATTCAATGTCCCATCTTGAAAAACCTATTAACTTGGAATATATTTAATACCATAGCCTTAGAGACATTTTCCATGATTGTCATCGTATGAGCAACCATATCCATAACTTAAATTAGTCTATGGACTTTATCATACGTGTAATTATAGTAAAAGTGAGAACATAAGATAAAGAAAAATACTTTTATTAATATAATTCCCAATATCATTATACAAATAGAATGAAATCCAATCTAATTGGAACGTCGGGCACTCTACTCTAACAAATATGTGGACTGTATTTGGATGAAAATCAAGTAATTCACCATGACTAATTTTTAGTTTTCACCTAGACTTGGGTGGATATCGCCCACCACCGTCTGGAATCGAACTTCTCACAATCTCATCCACTTGTGATATTTTTGAAGGTGCGTCATTATAATGCATTTCTCTTGTTATTTTCGGCATTTTTGAATCGCCTTTTGGGGTTTTGTGTTTATTCTTATTTGATCAATTTTTAAGGCCTTTTTGAGTAACCAATTGCAATTGTACTTTTGATAGATGCTATTGAATATGTTGCGTATGAAGTGGTAAACTCTTTGATCAAAGATTTCTTAGCACTCTAAGAAATCGTCTCCGCAATAGTACGAAGTCAATTGTAGAGAGGTAAGTTTTTTCGAGTAGTGTCTCTCGAGGATAGATGTTATCGGCGGTCGGTGTTTTTTACTTAATCTCTTGTTAGTCTCAATTAAACTAATCTAAACGAAGAAAGCATTAAGTCATTGGTTTGGTTTGAGTTTTTGAAGGTTAATCAACTAAGACAAGAATTAAAAGAGATTTTAAATGAAAATAATGAAAATGAGAGTTTAGGGTGTTCGGTTCATCTCCACGATCAATCGGTTTTTTCCGAGCACTTAATCAATGATTCGGGGTTGTCAATCCCAAATGTCGATCAAGTAATGGGGTCGTCAATCCCAATTCTTAACAAGCTCCGACTAATGGCTCTAAACGAACCCTAAACCCATAATTTCTAAAATAAATGCATCAAATGTAAATTAAAGCTTGATTGAAAGTAATTAATTAATGACATTAGTTTAACCCTAATTGAAAGCCTTAAATAAATTAAAACTAGTTGATCAAGAAAAGCTTGCAATTATAAGAGAAGTCATGGAGGGAAAATCAAAGCATTTGAAATTGAGAAAAGTGAAAGGCTTTTAAATAGAACAAGACAAATTACCAAAGAGGAAAGTCCCATTTGGCTTTTGACAACAAAGTGTTTGTTTAACTAAAAGAGGTAAGAAGCTTGAAAATGAAAGCATTCATGGAGTTTTTCAAGAACAAGAACAAACTAAAATCTAGAAATGAGAAATTGAAGAACAATGGAAAGAAAACAACACAAACCAAAGCTTAATAACCAACACAACAACAAGAACAATCATTCAAGAACAAAGCATAACAATGAAGGGAAAGAAAACTACCAGTTGCATTAAGCACCAAACAAGAACTTCAAATGTAGATTACAACCTTCAAAAGCAAATCCAAATCTTCAACACAATTAAAACCACAAATGAAGGAGTTGTCACCCTCTCCAACACTTGATAACTAAAACTAACCTAAATAAACTACACTAAACTAGGGTTCTTGAGCAATGAAAATGGTAAAGGCTTGGAGGAAATGGAACAAGTCCAAATTCCACCAAGGAGAGTTATTTTTTTGTGGATAATGGGTGGGAATAATATATGGGTAAATAAGGAGCAAAATGGTCTTTTTTTCCGCCAAAATCACACATCCTCAGCGTTTCAGTCGATCGACTGGAGGTTCAGGGGATCGACTTCTATTCTATAGACTGAAAAGCAGTCTATCGACTGCTTCATCCTCGAACAGCCAAACTTTCTGCAAAGCAGACGATCGATAGAAACTCAGTCGATCGACTGACAAATATTCGGAATGAACCAACGATGTCTTCATATTAAATTTATCCCTTCCTCGTTTCTTTAATGTGGCGTTTGATTTGTGTCATTTAGAATTTTTCTATGAGAGTTATGGGCTTCGCATCAAAACCTGCTACAAGCGAGGCCACGGTGAACTGTCTCCACTTAAAGCTGCTTTTTATCATTCTTAAACTCATAATTTCGGATTGTTGTAAATACAAGAGTTTTATACATTTCTCTCAGCTTTCCAATTATATAAGGTGAAGGCAAATGGCACAAGTAGTTTTGGAGTTATGCTTGTATTACGACAACTGAGACATCCACCAAGAGAATGCAAGAGTTGACAATGAAAATGGCCACATTTCTAGTCATTTCCGGTCGATCCTCACACCAAAGATATGTTGTGGATTGAAACGAGTTTCTCAGGTTTGAATCATCTTTCGACCTCGTCGTGGGCCCAATTTGACCAAAGTTGACCTTCAAAACAAAAATTAATAAAAAAACTAAGAAAATATAAGAAAAACTACTAAAAACAAAGAAAACACTACAAAATATCACGATTATTCTTTAGTTACTGTTATAATTTATTAAAGTTAATTTGATTATTCTTTATATCACGATTTTTATTTCATGTCAATCAAAATATTTTGTTGGATTGTCATTGGGTATTATGAAAAAAAAATTTTTTTTATACTTATTCTATTTTGTAACAAAAATAAATATACACAGTATATTTTTATTTTAACTTATTATGTTAAATAGCGCTCAAAATCATTTAAATCTGTTCAATTAAATAGGCCCAAGACTTTGAGCCTAAATACTAAGCCCAATAATTTGAGCCCATAAACCAAGCCCAAGCCCAGTGTCTCACCGCCTCTCTCCTCTATAAATGGCTAGAATTGGTTGATCAGTTAGAACAAAAACACAACAGAAGTTCCTTTCATTTTCGTACATCACAGCCTTCTTGTGGCCGCTAGTTTTGTCAGACTCGTGACAAAAATTCAACAGTCAGATCATAACCAAATTTTAACTGTAGATAGTCCATTAAATAAGGTTTCCAACGCCACCTTTGAGGATCGGAGCTCTGGATCATTGGCAAAATGCAAGATAATTTCCGGGGCGCTGCTACGACTCGAGACGGCGCTGTCGCACTTCGAAAGCTATTTTCTGGAAAATCGAAGGTCCAAAATTATTATTTTATATATCTATTTGTTCGTATAGATGTGTAGTATTCGATAATATATTTAATTTTGAGAATCGATGTCGGATAAGTAGTGACGGACCCTCGAACCGCCGAATGTCGAAAACCCCATTTTGGCCATTCGGAATATCGGAACTTAATGAACTTTATATTAAATAAAAGCCCTCTTAATGACAAATATAATCTTGAACGCATTTTTTGATTCCGGTGAGATTTGGGATTATGTGTCTATGGTTTTAAGAACAATTTTCAGATTTACGATGTTGTTAGTCAATGTTTAACAACATTAGTTAGCAACATCGACCAGAGTAAAATATAAAATATGCAACGGAATAAATTGATAAGAACGCGAGATAACAAATTCAGTTCATAAGTAAAAGTACTTGTGAACTTGGGTGTACAAACCCGAAAACTATATTACATTCTTGTTCACGCTTAATACAAACATATAAAGTAATATATGAAAACTAAATATCAATAAACTTGATACTAAATACTTGTTTCCGGAATGGCAAGATCTTCTCCGTCGGTCACACAACTTCGAAGAGCTTGTTAATCACGATCAATGGCTCCAAGTAGTTCTTCGTGTTCTTCCTTGCTTTGCCGTGCATCTTGCGTCATCTTTTTCTACAATCCGTGCGTCCAAGAACAATACCAAGCTTTAGGAATCCCTGTCTTAAATAGACAAACATAAATTCCTAAACTTGGTAAATAAATAAAAAAAATCTTAAACACAATCTAGGAAACTAATAAAGTCTTAAACATAAACTAGGAAACACAATATATTCCTAAATCTAGTTTTCTAACTTATTTTTGTGCCCAATTGATAAGGCAGGAGTAGGCCAGACCCGGATTGGGGTAGATCTGGATTTAGTTTCCTTCTTATTTTTTGGAAAATACCTCAAACGCTTACTGACTTAAGCATCGGAGAGGTTTCCACCGAAAAACCACCGGTGGTCCTTTCTAACTCGTGTTTGCGTTGCAGGTCTGGGAGGTGTTCGTGTTTCGGGCGTTATTCTAGGCATTGGTCATTTTTTTTGGTTGGAAACAATTGGCGCCGTCTGTGGGAAATCGATTAAGTTAAGACGTGAGGTTTTCTTTTTATTTCATGGCTTCAGACGGTTTACGATGGAACTTGGTGGGAGAGCTTGGCGGAACCTCTAGTTCTGCTGCGCCGTGGGGGATGCCCAGGTCGACAGATACGTCGGCGATGGGGCCAGGAGAGACAGCGCCGTCGGCAGGAACCGCGCCGGGCGCTACGCCGCCCCTGCTCAGTAGATCTGTGCCAACTACGGGTGGTTCATTTAACGAATCCTTCCTTTTGCAGCTCTCGGAGCTAATCGGCAAAGTCATGGAGATGGCGGTGGAAAAGAAGTTCGCGGAGATGATGACGCCGCCATCCAACACACCACCAGCACGAACTGTCCCGGTGGTGGGAACGGAGCCATCGCGAGGACAGCATGTGGATCGGGCTCCTTTACAAGACGGGGAAGAGCACTTCTCCACCTCCGACAGGGAGACTTCAAGCCAGACTAATCCAGGTCTAGCTGAACAGATGCAGAGCTTGCAAAAAGAGGTGAGAGATTTTAAGAGGAAAATGGCGACTGGGGGTGTGATTTCGGCGAGAAGGGGTACGCCTTTTACTGAGAAAGTTATGCGAGATGATGTTCCGGCTTCATATCGCTCCCTAGGCTTCGAGTACAATGGAACCACGGACCCGTGGGACCATCTCAGTCGCTTCGAGATCGCGGCAGCCCTGCATAAATTTTCAGACGCCATCATGTGTCGGGTCTTCCCGATGACCTTTACTAAATCCGCCCAGCTCTGGTTTAGCCAGCTGCCGCCGAGGTCTATCAGCAATTTTGACGAGTTCAACTTAGCCTTTTTACACAAGTTCACGAGCTGCAGAAAGTATCAAAAAATGCCTCTCGAAATTTTTAGTTTGAAGCAAAAAGAGAATGAGAGCCTTCGTGCTTACATCAACAGGTTTACAACCGCTAAGTTAGAGGTGCCTTCTGCGTCTGAAGAGCTGTTGATGAATGCTCTAGCGCAAGGTTTGAGAAGAGGGGAATTCTTTCAGTCGTTGGTGGTGAAACCAGCTCTGAAATTTGGGGAGCTCCTGGAGAGAGCGGAAAAGTATATCCATCTAGAAGAAGCTTTGAAGATCAAGGATGAGGGAGAAAGGAAGAGAGAAAGGCATGATCGCGAGGAAAGAGGAGCTGTGAAAAAGCTTAGGCCAGACCTGTCTGGAGGGAGGCCTCGCTTTGATAAATACACTCCTTTGGCAACCCCACAAGTTGAAATCTTACAGGCAATTGAGAAGCATCCAGACCTGAAGTGGCCAAAGACCTACTCGCAGAGGCCCAGGAAAGAAAGATCAGATCGTTTCTGTCACTTCCACAACGAATATGGACATGACACTAACCAGTGTACCCATCTAAAGGACGAGTTGGAAAGGCTAGTTCAGGCCGGACATTTGAAGGAGTATGTCCGGATGAGGACAGAGGAAGCCAGATCTGGTAACAAGAATTATGATCAGTCCCTGTCAGATAAGGGAAGTCAGGATAGAATGCGAGTTGGAGTAAGAAGATCTGAGCAGACCCAGGTCATCCATGGAGAAACCCAGATGATTACCGGAGGAGAATTGGAGGAGCATTCCAAGCGGACACAACACAGTTATGTCAGAGCCGCGAGAGATCTAGTTCAAAAATCACGGGACGTGGGACAAATGACCTATACCCCTAACATTTGTTTCGGGTCAGAAGGTGGCGATGGTATCCTAGCCCCACACATGGATGCTCTTGTTATAACTACAACTATCGCTAATTAAAATGTCCGTAGAATTTTTGTGGATACTGGGAGTTCTGCCGACATTTTGTTTTATGATTGCTTTAGGCAGTTGAAGTTAAACGTTGAGCTGGAAGAGGTCACCACCTCCTTAGTTGGATTTGTAGGGGGAGCCTTGAAGCCCTTGGGAGCGGTGAGGCTCCTCGTGACGCTAGGAGAGGAACCGTATAGGGTGACAAGAACGGTGCGTTTCTTGGTGGTGGATGCACCTTCTTCTTATAATGTCATGTTGGGTCGGCCATCCTTGAGCCAGTTCCAGGCTGTTATATCTGTCTTTCATATGAAGATGAAGTTTCTGGAGAAAGATGGAACGGGAGAGGTCAGGGGTGACCAGTATGCCTCACGACAGACCTATGTAGAGTGCATCAAGAAGAATGCGGAGGAAGAAAGACAGAGCAAAAGAGCTAGAGTAGAGCCGCCAAAAACAGATCTGGCTAGAGAGAGGAAGGGCTGATGATAGTTGAAGTAATCCCAAGGGATGAGAGCCGGGTCCTTCGAGAAGGGACAACCCTCAGTCCGGAAATTTTGACAGATCCAGTTGCACTGTTGAGAAGCAGCTCGGATGTGTTTGCTTGGTCCCCAGAAGACCTGGTAGGGATCGACCCAGAGGTGGCAGAGCACCACCTCAACATCAGCTCGGATACAAAGCTAGTAAAGCAAAAGAAACGCAATTTTGGGCCCGAGAAGGAGGCTGTCATAGAGGCTGAGGTGGAAAAACTGTTAAAGGCTAAGCACATCCAGGAAATACAATTCCCTGAATGGCTTTCCAATGCTGTCTTGGTTCCCAAGATTCAGGAGGACTGGCGCATGTGTATCGATTTCAGGGACCTCAATCGTGCTTGCCCGAAAGATCACTATCCTTTACCTAGAATTGACCAGCTCGTTGACTCTACTGCTGGATGTGAGCTCTTGAGTATGATGGATGCATCCCAAGGGTATCACCAGATTAGATTAGCCAAAGATGATTGGAAGCGGGTCAGCTTTATTACCCCGAAGGGGACGTATTGCTATGTTGTGATGCCTTTTGGTTTGAAAAATGCAGGAGCCACCTATCAACGTCTGGTTGATAAGATGTTTAAGAATCAACTTGGGCGAAACATGGAAATTTACGTGGACGATATGCTGGTTAAGAGTGTGGAAGCAACGTCGCACGTGGAAGACCTACGGGAGACCTTTGATACTCTGCGACGGTACGGGATGAAGCTCAATCCCAAGAAATGCGCGTTCGGGGTTAGAGCTGGTAAATTCCTGGGCTACATGGTCACGGAGAAAGGTATCGAGGCAAATCCCGAGAAGATCAGAGCAATTATGGACATGCGGGCACCTAGGAATGTGAAAGAAATTCAATGCTTAGCAGGGCGTATTAACGCCTTAAGTAGATTTGTGTCTAGGTCTGCAGAGTGGAGTTTACCATTCTTTCAAGCTCTGAGGAAGAAAGCAAAATTTCAGTGGAACGATGAGTGTGAGGAAGCATTTAAGGCACTGAAGCAGCATTTGGCTGGCATGACCTTGCTCACGAAGCCTGGCCAGGGGAGGCCATTGATCCTATACTTATCTGTAGGACAACAAGCGGTCAGCTCAGTTTTAATCAGAGAAGAAGGTAAAATACAGACACCGGTCTACTTTTGGAGCAAGGTCTTGCATGCGGTAGAGGTCAGGTACGTGGAAGTAGAAAGGGCGATGCTAGCTCTGGTTGGAACTGCTCGAAAGTTGCGACCGTACTTCCTTTCTTATACCATAGTCGTGCGAACTAACCTTCCGTTAAAAACCATAATGGACAAACCAGAAGCATCTGGGAGGCTAGTTAAATGGATTATAGAGCTCAGCAAATTCGATGTCACATTCGAGGCTAGAATGGCAATTAAGGCTCAGGCCTTAGCTGACTTCATGCAAGAAATGACTGGTCCTCCTGGTGAGTTGAAGGAGTGGACAATTTTCACGGATGGCTCTATCTGTAATCAGGGATGTGGGGCTGGAATCGTCCTAATAGATCTAACAGGTGTGTCCACCGAGTTCACTGTCCGGTTCAGTGCATCATTTTCCAACAATGCTGCCGAGAATGAGGCCCTTTTGAGAGGGATTCAAATGGCGAAAGACCTGGGCGCGGAACAGGTATGTGCTAAGGTGGACTCACAGCTTGTTTGCAAGCAAATGAGTGGAGAGTTCGAGACAAGGGAGGAAAACATGTAGAAATATCTAACCAAATTTAGAGAGCTGGTCAGAGGAATGAAAGGGTTGATAGTCCTTCAAATTCCTAGGGAAGAAAATGGAAGAGCTGATTTCCTGGCTAAGGTAGCCAGTTCGGCCGTAGATTGTCATGAAAGGGTGATTACTCTATTAAGAGCAGGCGGGGAGTTCGGGGCTGAGCAAGTGTGTGTGGTTATGGAACGAGAAGACTAGCGCTCTTCTATAAAAGCGTACTTAGAGCAAGAGGTCTTTGTTAGAATAAGGTGACCAAAAAGCCAACTTGTGGCTGTGGTCTGACCATTTTCTTGTAACACAATTGGTTCTTATTCGTAATAATATCTTTTATACTTATTGGCATTCCATATCTTTWATCCCATGCTAGTTGCATAGATATGGTCCTGATGAAGTTATTTTATTACGGTGGATTGGTCTAGCAGAACCGTGAGATAATCCAGCACGCAATGTAACTCGTCGAACTTGTTCCTAGTCAAAGGGTTACGCCATAATGAGGATACAGGCCTTTCCCATAAAGACTAGTACTTAGTGTATGTGGACCGCATGTCATCGGTCACGGTGTCTGGACATCGACATACATAAGTAGGTGCTCATAAGATGAGTTCACTGAACTCCCTCACCTAGAAATCTCTAAGTGGTTCCCACTCATCAAGTGGATGATTTCTATGGTATAGCGTACAACATTAATCCTTAAGACCAAGACCTCACCGTGACTTCACTAGAGGACAGGCTATGTTGTGACCTATCTCTGTGTCTCTTTGGAGGCCAATCAAAAGGGGCAACGTTCACATAGTCAGAAATCTAGTGGAAAGTCTGTGCATGGTGGTAGGGGATTCGGACGCATGATAAGTCATGGATGTCCTGTGTGTTCTGATGGTTGATAAATCCTCAGAGTCTCTGGCCAGAGCTGATAGTGGGGTGTTTAGAGAAATGTGTTTCTCTAAGTCGCACACGAACGGATTATCTTGAACCTAGAACGTACACACAGTTATTGAACTAGAAAGAGGTCTCGATGAACCAATTCCTCTTGTTCAATCGGGACATAGATCGCGAAAGAATCGTACTGTACATATAAGCTATATCACAAGGTTCTTGCAGGCACTTCATTTGTATCTAGGGAATTATYATGCGTTGTTGCTAGGCGCCTCTCATAATTCATTGGGTTCTGGTTTGACCAGTGATGAAGTAAAATAAGTTTTATTCAATCAGGGACTCTAAGGGATGAGTTCATATAAGAATAATATGTTGTTCGAATCACAATGTATTGTCAACCCACGGCTAGCTTACACCTGAACCATTGAGGGTCACACCACGTGTTTCCTTATTATTGAAAACGATAGCTAGAAACTAATTGTTAATTTTAGCAAAGTTAGATGTCAATATGATTGAATCTAAAGCGCAACAT
>BMAC01000632.1:318630-426178 GCA_014905375.1 Phtheirospermum japonicum | reverse complement strand
CAGTTCATTCCTAATATCAAGTCGAAATCCTTCATTTCGATCACATACAAGTCAGCCTCGAGATTCTTTCCTCCTACATCGATCTTCACTCCCTTATCCATCAAGTTCGTAACCATTACGTCTCCGGATGGTAAACCAACCTCTAAGGGTTTCCTCTACTCTAGTGCTCTTAACTTCAGTTAAATCACGAAATTTCTTCGACACAAAAGAGTGCGAAGCACCCGTACAAAAAAGCACAAAAGCAGGAATTCCCGAGACAGTCAACATACCTGTTATAACTCCAGGATTCTCTTCAGCCTCATTGCGTGCCATGGCATACATTCGAGCATTTCCTCCATTAGGTTGGTCCTGGCTTTGGCCCCTCCACCGCCTTGTTGCCTTTGACCATACACAGGACAGAACTGCGTTGCATGCCCACTCTGACGGTAGCGGTAACACTTTCCTTGCCCTAGAAGGCACTCACCAAAATGTCTCTTACCGTAATTTTGGCATATGGGCTTGTTGTTCATCCCCTGTTGTCTGTTCACGTCACCAGTCTTATGTTGCTTGGCTTGGTTGGAACTTCCTCCTACCCACTTCCTCTTGTCCACCGAAGTTGTGGGTTTAGGCTTTGCCTCATCCATCCCAAGACTTGACTCCACATCCTGGGCTCTTTTAACCATCTCCGAGTAAGGAAGGTCGCCTTGTGCTGATAAGATACCCGCTAGTTGAGCCCTCAAACCTCTTTTGAACCTCAACGATTTCTTCAAATCGGTGTCCACCAGGTGTYTAGCGAAACGGCTCAACTGGTTAAACCTCCTCTCGTARTKAGTGACCGTCAAGTTRCCTTYTTTGAGATTRAGGAARTCGGRCTCCTTCTGATCGCGYTACYAGKGCGGGAAAAACTTCTCCATAACCACCGTCTTAAACTTGTTCCAAGTGAAGGCGTCTCGCTCTGCCTCCGAACAGTTTCTCCAATAACCTTCCCACCAGTGGTCAGCATCTTCAGTTAGCTGAAAAGTGGCACACGTGACCTTCTGCACGTCGTCGCACGCTATCATTCGAAATATTCTTTCGAGTGACCAAAAACACTCTTCCACTACATCTGGTCCATCTCTCCCGTTGAAGGTTGGTGGTCGGTACTGGCAGAACTGGTCCACTGCTCTCGATTTGTTGCCTCCGTTCCCCAAACCGTTATCTTGAAGGCGTTGGAAGAAGTTAGTGAAAACCGTGTCCATAGCCTCAACGGTCGTTTGGTCGAAGTGGGGTGGGTTTTCTTCATTAACCCTGTTTCCGCTTTTTCTTCCTCAGTTTGACGCCATATCCTAATGTCATCAAAACGTTTACTTGGTTAATTACAATATATATCTCTCAATATACGTCGTAAGATTCGCATTTTCTTGCCAAGAGCCACAAACAATGTTTGGCCAACAAGTAAGATCCCACCGTGTCGACCTCCGAAAAAAAAACATAACTAAGGAAAGCCTCCATGCCTTGGAGTGTCATCATACCTATAGTATCAACAACCATTCCCAACACAATGCAATCATATCTAAAGTATAAACATCCATACCCAATACAATGCAATCATGGTATATCATGGAATGTAAATTAATGATTAAACAATTGTAATGAACTTTGGTACCTTGAGGATATCGACGAATGTTCAACGAGGAGGAATGAAAATTATTTAAGTAACCCAAATATTTATTTTATAAACTTTTTGATTTTCAAAAACGAAACGAGTCTAAAGAACCAATCAAAACCTTGGCTCTGATACCACCTTTGTAACGCCCCGATTTCACTTTAGCCAAAATAGGATTTATATTTAAGAAAAATATGACGAAACCTTGGRYTCACAATAAATGTCAAGACTTTCAAACTTTACGCAGCGGAAATAATAATAATATAAAAAACCAAATCACCATCAAGGGAATTTATAATTAAAAACGCATTTTTATGTCTAGTTCAACTTTTATTTAAAACAATGAAACAAGTTTGGAAACACAAAACCAACATCAACATTTTCATTCCTCTACTCGTCTCCCATCCGATCGACATCTTCGTTCATACCTGTAAAAAAAAATATCGTTGATTTGGGATGAGCTCAACGTACTCAATAGTTACACCGACTTAACCAATGCAAAATCATACAACTCAAAAATAGCACAAATGACCATAGAATTCATAGTTTTATCGTAGAAAATAAGTTGACTGCAGCTAAAACGCGTCGGGATATACCCGATGACCCTTTTCCCCGGTCACAGACACATTTGGTCTCTGGTTTTAATTCGTGGTTATCGCACGCCGGGATAAACCCGATAACCCTTTTCCCCGGTCACAGACACTTTTGGTCTACGGCTATATTAGTTTTTGGAAACATAGAATTGCATGATACACATAGAACATAAATTTGAGTACATAAAATTTAACATAGGCAAGTCAGTGGTCCCTACCTCGTAAAAATGTCGTGGAAAATCGAGTGGTATGCACGTAGTTGAAATCCTAAGTCCCCTTATTGCTCGTCACCTAATCAATTAGAGAATATATTTAATTAGTATTCTTCATATTTAAAATAGTGATAATAATGATAATAGTAATAATAATAACAATATTAATGATAATAATAATAATAATAACATAAATAATAATAATAATAAAATAAAATGGACTGGAAAATATTTTTATAAAATGTTTCAGGGGCTGAATTGGGGTTTTTAATAGATCGGAGGGGCTGAATTCGAAGGCTATTGGTAATCTGGGGGTTCAATCGGAAAGATGGCTAAAGTTGGGGGGTCAATCTGAGAACTTGGAAAAAGTTTGTTGGAATAAAAGGGGATTTCAGCCCAAATCCCTAGTTCCCGTCGTCAGCCCGTTTTCTCTCCTTTCTTTTCCTTCTTTTCTCCTTCCTTCTCCGTCCAGAAACCGGCGCGGCTCCACACCGACCGACTCGATGGCGACGGCAAAATTGGGCGGCGGTTCAAGGCATAACGGCCCTCCTCGGATTGACTGGACGCAGGCGACGCCAATAAGGGCGGCGATTGTTGGCGACAGCACGGCGAAACGGACGGCAACAGTCTCCGGCTGGTTTTGTTCGTCATCGGCGGCCGAAAGGACAGATCGGCTGCGTCCTCTGGTGACAGCGCCTCGCAGCGGCAGGTCCGAAAGGTAGGCCCTCTCCATCCTTTTCGAAAACTGACGGTGGTCGTGGAACTTGGCGGCTACGGGCGAGGGCAGGCGACTGGTGGTGGTTGGTGGTGGCCAACGGCGGCGATTCAACAAGTGGGGCCGCTGGGTTTTGGGTCTGCTGGGCGGCGATTTGAAATCGGCCTTGGTGGAGCGACTGGAATCGGGTCGTTCGGGTGTGGGGTGGAGATCCGGATGGTTTGTCGTGGTGGTGTGGCTGTCGACGGCAGGGGTGGATTCGGGTTTGGGTTGACGTGGGTTGAAACGGGTCGTGGCAGTGGTTGTTCAGAAACGGCGGAGATGAAATCGTGGCCATTGGTGTTGGTTTTCCGGAAAGGACTGTGGTGGTGGTCTGGTTGTTCGAGTTTGGGCCTGGGTCTGATTTGGTTTGGCTGTTGGCGACGATGATGTAGAATTCTTGGTTTCGGCTGATGGCTTGGCTTGGTGTCGCTGTGGCAGGCGTGATGTTGGTTTCTCGGGTTTGGACAGGGGTCCGGTTTGGGTTCCAGTCGAGAATGGTTTCGTTTGGTGTTGGTGCTTTGAGATGTTGGTAGGGTTGAATGGGGTCAAATTCTATGAAAAAAATTTTGAAAACAAACCAGGATTTGGCCATTACCTTTGCRTGCGGACGTTTGCAGAAAAGTGAAGAAGCGTCGAAAAATTTTGAGAAGGTTTGAGGGTGATGATTGAAACGGCTGAAGAAAAAAAAATAAGACTTTGCTTATAAACCAAAGATGGGTTTAATTTAGGAAAGTTAGGGTGGGAGTTCAGTGGGCTCGATTTGTTGTTGGGTTCGTTTCTAAAGTCCAAAAGGAGTCAACCCAACTGACGACTTTAGTTTAAATCAATTAATTCCGTGAACGACCCAATAATATTTTAATCATTAAAATAACTATAATATAATTAAATTATAATACTTTTAGAAATCAAAATTTATTTCGTAGACGACTCAATAGTAATTTGAATAAATAAATAAATTATTAATAATAATAATAATTTCTTAGAATTTGATAATATAAATTTTATTTGGAGACGAATTATAAATTCGTTTAAATAGAATTCTTATATTATTTAAAACTAAAATAGGAAGTCGTATTATGGCGACGAGCTTGGGACTAGAATTATATTTTTAAAGCATGATGAAAATTAAATAATTAAATAATGTATTGGATGTATGGATGTTACATGTCAGCAGCAGCAACATCTTCTTGCCCTATGTCCGCGTCATCTTCTCCTTCTCCCCCTTTTTGACCAGGAATGGAAAGGGCCTCTAAAAGCGAGCCACGAATCGCCTGTAGCTAAGTAATCTGCAAATCAATGGAAGCCACATGTGCACGAAGGAGCTGCGCAGAAATTCGGACCATGTTGGGATCAACCCTTCCAACATCACTAGCAACATCAGCCTGGAAAGGAGCCTTCCAAGGCAAATCAATAACCCTAGCACCTGTAGTATGCTGACCCCTTAAAGCAAACCAATCCGCCTCACCAGTGAGGACATCATCCGGAAGAAGCGCCAATCCTTGCTTCTCCAACAGGCTGAAAATCAAAGAGGGAAAACACAACGAGGCAGCAGACCTTGATGTGGCAAACTTAGTAACAATATCAAAAAAATGTTGCCCAAAACTGAACTTAATACCCTTCCCAAGCCTGTACAAAAACTGGGCCTGAGGTTGAGTAACACATGTAGTATTCTTGGAAGGGACCCAGTTGCAAACAGCCACCTTGTGCATAATAGAATAATAGAGCCTAGTGCTCGGCAACTGCTCAAACCAAGAATGCACCATACCACCAGATAGAAATGAAACAACCTCATCCATATCATCCACAGAAGAATCACCCCTATAAGACTCAGTACCAAACAACTCATCAATTAAATCAGGGGTGAAGCTAAACACACGACCACGCATAAACACTTTGCCAAATTTCACAGAGCTCAGATCAATAATAGACGGCAACAAATTTGCATAGAACTCAAGAACAATATCCCAGACAAATGGTATTGCAGTGGAAATTGTGGAATACATACCTTTAAACTGGAGGTAGGCAATCAAGTTGTGGCACTCAAACAATTCAACAGGAACTCTACGCTCAGCAATCATGTAGCGAGTTTGATAATTAGCAAACAACTCGGCAGCCTCAGCAAATAAAGATTTCTCCAAAAATGGGTCCATGTCCTCAAGCTCAAGGGCCAGAGTGGAAGTGTCCGTGGACGACTGAGAGTGATTACAGGCAGCTGAAGAAGACGGCGTGGGAGTATGAGAAGCACGAGGAAAGGGGGAAGCACTGGAGGATGAAACAGTCGGAGAAGGATGTGATGTTGGTAAGGGGGTATCAACATGAGTACCAACATCATCCGTCTGAGCAGCTTTCTTTTTCTTCTTGTCCTTCTTGCATGCTTCAAGAATATCACTCAGAGGTATATCAAGAGAGGAATCAGGGGAATGCTCAAATAAACCTGTATCAAGCTCAGGTTGATCATCATGAACTGGAGACGAAGGGGGATCATCGGCAGGTGCTTTGGCGGAGCAGGTGACTTCGCCGGTAATAAAATCCAACACAGTGTAAGGAGGGGAGGAATACTCAGTCGCAGAGGACTTAGGAGAGACCTTGACCTTTGGCTGACCTGATCTCCTGTCGGCCTTGCGCACAAATTGTTTGCGGCGAGTAAATTTCTTTGCCGGCAAACTCGGGGCAGGAGAAGGCGGCGGCACAGACTCCTTGACCGGAGCAGCAGGAACAAAGTCTTCATCATCAGGGTCGGACATAACGGTGACATCCTCTGCGAGGTTCATGTGCTCGAGTGGCACATTGCGGCGCGGACCTGCCTTGCTCTTTGGAACTGCGGGCGGCACAATGCTGGGAGGAATATTGCGCAGACGCCTGAACCTCTTCAAGGTAGGATTCCCTACTCTCCCAAAGGCTTCAGAAACAAATGCTAAATCCGGGGGATTATCGACATAAATTTCGTTCCCAGGTTGACCTGGGAACAGTTGCGTAACAGGATCAGCGTCAGTCGGCGCCGGAACTGGCATGACAGTGCGGGAAGCGTGCACCGGCGAGGGTGGTGGCGATGTTGATAGTGGTGGGTTTGAAGAACTACCACCACCGATTTACTCATGGATAGGGTGCCGGAACCTGTTCGCCGGAGCGATGAACGTCTTCTGGCAATCCAAGAACAGACGAGGATGGCGGCGGCGAGCTTGTCATCCTGCAATTTCTCAAAAGCACACAAGAAATTCGAAAGAATTGGAGAGAGATAAGGAGGTTTGAGAGATTAATTTGCAGAGGGCTTCGGAATTGTGATCAAACGGTAAAAAAAAGTTCAAGTTTTTATGCCCAAAAAGTGACCGTTGCATAAAGAGAGAGAAAGTAAAAATAAAAGGAAGAAATCCCTAAATTTCTTCACCGGCTGATTTTGGGGTCAAAACACGATTTTTTATTTCCTTTTTATAAAAACTCCACTCCCCCTCAAATTAGGCTACATGATCACATTACCATCCCATTAGCTCGTTCCATGATTTATCCTTTTATAAAAAATAAAATTGCACAACATAATTCTACAAAATTGGCCGAAAGTACAAAGCTGAATTAATTGAACCATCAGCATAGTTGTACCTATTTTGTGCAATGCAAATTATCACTCACCAAATTCACCTCATTAGTACCTGTCCAGCCGTTCGATTTTAACTCCACTGAAACACTTAGTTAGCTCATTTCAAAACAAAATTAAGAGATCTCAAGTAAGACAAAAACACACGAAACAAAACGCACAGCAAGATGGCATCTTCACAAAGTATGAATGTCCTACGGGATGCCTAAGATTCATGACCTAAAAGATTATACAAAAACATATTCAGATTTCAGTGACTTGATCGAATGTTGCTTTTTATTACTAACAACATTACGAACCAACATTGCCTTAGGTGAAGTCAATGGAAACTTACCCCTTAACCCAAGTTAATGACTACGTCAAGATCTCTCAAGAAGGTGATTTTTAAATATTGGAGCATTTTGAGTTCAGATCTTCTTTATCCTTGAAGGGATTTAAATCTTTTAATCTTCAACAATTGCTGTTAAACACCTCTTGTTTTTGGACCTGGGAGAAAGTTAGTTTTTGTGGGCAAGTCCCACAATCACCCAATTGAAGAGGTTGGTTCTTTTTGCCATCACTTTTATTGCAACAGAGGACCTTATTGAACTTTCAATCAAACTCAATGCATTATGATTATGTATGAAAAGAAAGATAAAAATGCATGCAAAAGTATACAGATGTTGTGACCGATGTTGATAAGAGGTGTCACAACATCACAAACCAACATTGGTTAGACAATGCACATACCGAGATCTCTTCTCAAACGAGAGAAGGTCTCAAAGTCTAATGCCTTCATGAAGATGTCAGCTAGCTGATTATCAGTTCCAATATATTCAAGTCTAACAATCTTCCTCTTAACTAAGTCTCGAATAAAGTGGTACCTTATGTCAATGTGTTTGATTCGAGAATGCTGGACTGGATTTTGGGAGATGTCAATGGCAGTGGAATTGTCACACAACACCGTCAAGATACTACTGTGCAGACCATAGTCTTCAATCATTTGGTTCATCTACAGTAATTGTGTGCATGCACTTCCAGCTGCAATGTACTCGGCTTCAGCTGTAGAAAGAGAAATACAATTTTGCCTTTTGCTGTACCAAGAAATTAGGTTATTACCCAGAAAAAAACATCCCCCAGTAGTACTTTTCCTATCTACTACATCTCCAGCCCAGTCCGAATCAGTTTACCCTATAAGTTCAGTACCATATCTTTTGTGTACCACACACCTAGTTCAGTTGTACCAGCAATGTACCTAATAATTTTTTTAACAGCTTTCAAGTGAGACTCTTTTTGATTAGACTAATATCTAGCACATAAGCACACACTATACATAATATTTGGTCTACTTGCTGTCAAATACAACAAACTCCCTATCATACTTCTATACATGGTGTTATCAACACCCTTACCAACATCGTCTCTAGACAGCTTCACAATTTTGCCCATTGGCATTTTCTTGACAGTTTCACCCTTTAACCCAAACTTTTTTTCTAAGTTCTTTGCATATTTAGTCTGGGAAAGAAAAATATCGTCATCAAGTTGTTTGGTTTGTAAACCAAGAAAGTATGAGAGGTTACCTTCCATGCTCATCTCGAATGTATCGGACATCCGAGTAACAAACTCCTTGACCATCTGCTCGTTAGTGGATCCAAAAATAATATCATCCACATAAATTTGGACGATTAAGATGTGCTTATTGGATTTAAGAAGGAATAAAGTTTTATCAACTTCCCCTCGTCTAAAGTTCAAATAAAGCAAATGTTGAGTCAGCCTTTCATACCAAGCTCCTGGATCTTGTTTTAAACCATAAAGAGCCTTTTTCAGTTTTAAAACAAAATTTGGTTTTTGAGGATCCACAAATCCTTTAGGCTGCTCAACATACACTTCTTCACTCAAGACTCCATTTAAAAAAGCACTCTTAATGTCCATTTGATGCAATGAAATCTTCATATAACAAGTAACAGAAAGCAAAACTCTTACCGACTCAATGCGGGCAACTGGAGCAAAAGTTTCATCAAAATCGATTCCTTCAATTTGCGTATACCCTTGTGCAACAATTCGAGATTTGTTCCTCACAATGTTGTCAGCCTCATTAGTCTTGTTCTTGAATATCCACTTTGTTCCCGTCACGTGGGAATTTTCTGGTCGTGGAACTAAATCCCAAACATCATTTTTGGCGAACTGGTCCAGCTCCTCTTGCATTGCCCGAATCCGGAACTCATCCTTGAGTGCATCCTCCACTCACTTGGGCTCTATTTTAGAAAGATACAAAGACTCACGAATCTTAGAACAGTTAGTAGACAGACATACATACCTGACCATCTCCTTGAAATTAATCTGTCTCCGTCTTGTACTCCTTTCGTCTAAATCACCCATAATTTGGCCCATGGGATGGTTTTTCTTGATTCTGGATGGAATATCCCTCTGATGAAGATCAATGGGATCAGCTGGATCTTCTTCTTCTGAATCAGAATCAGAATCTGCGACTTGGCTCGATGTTGGTACTGATGTTGGTATCCCAGTATCAACATTGTTATCAACATCACTCAAATCTCTGAGTTCAGCACCTGCATCTTTGTTCTCAATACCTGCACTATCAACTAAAAGAGGAGTGACAATTTCTTGATGATTTTGATCATAAACCAGATCATTATCCTCGGTAGGCTTGACTCCACTCGTTAGATCATCGAACTTGACATTTACTGACTCAAACATACTTTGAGTCAAGTTTCGTTAGACGATTTCTATCGTTAAGCACATAGCAAATACATCCAAACACATGAAAATAACTCAAGTTCGGTTTCTTACCAATCAATAATTCGTAGGGAGTTGCACATGAACCTAGTCTAAAATAAGCCCTATTTATGATATGACATGCAGTGTTCATTGCTTCAGCCCGAAAACGTTTTGCTATGCCATTAGAAATGAGCATAGTTCTAGTCATCTCCGCTAGGGTTCTATTCTTACGTTCAGCAATGCCATTTTGTTGAGGGGTAATTGGAGAAGAAAGTGAAACTGGTGCTCAGAAGTGCAGTACTTTGAAAAAGATGCATTTTCAAATTCCTTTACGTGATCAGTTCTAATCCTACCAATTTTCACATTAAACCTTACCTACAGCTTCTTTGCAAGTTTTTTGAAAGCCTCAAAAGTTTCAGATTTTTCTTTTAGAAATTCTACCCAAGTAAATCTAGAACAATCATCAACAATAACGAATACATACCTCTTACCACCAAGGCTCTCAACCTCAAGTGGTCCCATGAGATCCATGTGAAGCAATTCAAATCAAGATGATGTAGTGAGACTTTGTTGAATTGGATGTGGCACCCTGACCTGTTTTCCTTTCTGGCATGCCTCGCACACCGAAATAATCTTGGTGTTGAGCTTAGGCAGTCCACTCACAGCTTCTTCCTTGGCCAACCTCTCCATCATCTTGTAGTTGACATGTCCAAGCTTTTGATGCCACAGCTCCGCATCACTCAATTGGGACAGTCTGCAAAAAGTGTAACTTTGAATTTGGTAGCAATTATCTGAGGTTCTTTTGCCAGTGAGAATGCACTTTCCATTATCCTCATAGACTTCACACTTTTCACGGTTGAATTTTACGCTAAAACCTACATCGCACAATTGACTTATGCTGATCAAATTTGCAGTAAGTCCTTCTACTAGCAGCACATTTTCCAGTCTTACAATTCCAGGAACATGGAGAGTCCCTTGGCCAATGATTTGACCGTTTGCACCTCCTCCATACTTCACTTTTCCACCTCTAAATCTGACAATGTTAGAAAGCAGTTCCTCTGAGCCTTTCATATGCTTCGAGCATCCACTATCAAAATACCAGGCTCCAGGGACATGAGACTTCAGGGAGGTATAGATCATATTACACTTGAAGCTGTTTTTCTTGACCCACACTTATTTGAACCTGATGTTGGTATTGATGTTGGTAGCACGGTTACCAACATGGGATTTATCAGCCACACTTTTTATCTGAAAGTGTCTTCTCTCGCCGATGATCTTCCAGCAAAAGGGCATAATGTGCCCTGGTTCTCTACAATAATTGCTCAAGTACTGTCTTCTTCTCTTTTTGTGACGTTTGTAGGATTTCTGTTCTTGACTTAGAACATGTGTCGGCTGACTCGGTTTGAAACCTATTCCATGCTTTGAGGACTCTGGGAAGCTAATCTCCAAGATTTCATCCAGCTTCGCCTTACCTTTATTCAGATTTGAAATGGTTCCTTGAACTTTGGTCAGTTCATTCTTCATCTTTTCAAGCTCAGCATCCTTCTTGGTGAGAGACGTTTCCAACCGGACAATAATGTCGAGCTGATCCTCCTTTTCTTTGGTTATCTTTTCTACTTCTTTTACGAGATCTTTGACCTTTAGTACCTATTTCCCCAACTGACAAATAATTTCTGGTGGTCAATACTCAGTTGCTCGTATTCCTCATAATAATCAGTGATCTCGGCATTCAGGCACACGATGTTGTCTGCAAGCAAACCAACATGGACATCGTCGTCCCACACAACATGGGTGAATAAGGATGGAACAGGATCAGTTGACTCGGAATCATTAACATCCTCGGTGAAATCAGTAGCGACCATGCTTTTCTTTCTAAGAGTGTTGGGACACTCATTCTTGTAATGTCCCCAACCTTTGCATTCATGGCATTGGATTTGGCTGAGTGATTTTGCAGGACTGGACATATTGGGAATTGAAGTTGTGGACTGAGATCTGGGAAGAGCTCGTCCAGTAAACTTTGGAGTAGATGTCTGTGACCTATTCCTTGCATTTGCGCTTCCAAGACTGTTCTTCTT
Organism: Phtheirospermum japonicum; assembly: GCA_014905375.1. Taxonomy (NCBI): domain Eukaryota; kingdom Viridiplantae; phylum Streptophyta; class Magnoliopsida; order Lamiales; family Orobanchaceae; genus Phtheirospermum; species Phtheirospermum japonicum. Next base: position 414,610 of record BMAC01000632.1, on the reverse strand, counting down.
CTTCAAGAAATTGTTGAAGCGTTGAGTCACAAAGGCCAGTTTATCTTCTTCGAGTGTAGTCGACTCCATATTTTTAAGAATCCCATTAAAATCAAACTCCTCGTCATCTTCATCATCGACTGCAATTGAACCAGAAGAAAAAGCAACATTCTTCTCTTTCGAGCTAGAGCTAATGTGTTCCATCTCATATTGCTTGAGGTTTCCAGCTAAGGTGTTGAAATCGATGTTATCAACATCTTTGTATTCTTTTATGGCCATCACCTTCATGCTATATTTCTTCAAAATGGATCTTAGCAATTTTCCTACAAGTCGGGAATTAGTTATGGCCTCACCAAGCTCTCTGCACTCTTCTGTTATTTCTGAAAATCTTATGGAGTAGTACATGATTGACTCTTTCTCATAGCTTCGAAAGTGGACATGAGCATTCTTAATCTGGATTTCTTCACGCTTGCAGTTCCTTCACACACCCTTTGGAGTGCGTCTCATGCATCCTTTGCTGACTCGCAATTCTTGATGATATGGTAGTAGCTTGCATCTACATAGCCACACAAGGTGTTGATGCATTTGGAGTTCCAATCTGAAGCAGTTACTTCATCAGCAGTCTAGTCTTCCTCCTTTTTGGGGATGGTATCGTCCTCGCCATCCGTGACACGTGGATTTTCCCATCCAATGAGGACAGTTTTCCAAACACGCTCGTCGATGCTTTTCAAATGCCATCTAATTCTCTGTTTCCAGAGAGAATAATTCTCACCATTAAGGATTGGAGGCCTCGGGTTGCCTTGAGCGTCCATAGCACCTAAACAATAAGGATCAGTACTTAAGAGGTTAAGTAACCAACACTAGATGCCAATTGTAAAATTTGAAGGTCTATGGTTTTAAGAATAATTCTCAGATTTACGATATTGTTAGTCAATGTTTAACAACATTAGTTAGCAACATCGACCAGAGTAAAATATAAAATATGCAGCGGAATAAATTGATAAGAACACGAGATAACAAATTCAGTTCACAAGTAAAAGTACTTGTGAACTTGGGTGTACAAACCCGAAAACTATATTACTTTCTTGCTCACGCTTAATACAAACATATAAAGTAATATATGAAAACTAAATATCAATAAACTTGATACTAAATACTTGTTTTCGGAATGGAAAGATCTTCTCCGTCGGTCACGCAACTTCGAAGAGCTTGTTAATCATGATCAATGGCTCCAAGTAGTTCTTCGTGTTCTTCCTTACTTTGCCGTGCGTCTTGCGTCGTCTTTTTCTACAATCCGTGCATCCAAGAACAATACCAAGCTTTAGGAATCCTTGTCTTAAATAGACAAACATAAATTCCTAAACTTGGTAAATACCTAAAACAAATCCTAAACACAATCTAGGAAACTAATAAAGTCTTAAACATAAACTAGGAAATACAATATATTCCTATCTAGTTTCCTAACTTATTTTTATGCCCAAGAAAGGCAAATAACAAAATAGGAATTATTGCCAAGAATAAATTCCTCAACATGGTCCGTGCGTGAGTGTGTCGTGATGTGTTTGTGTGTGGCCGCGTGTTTTGTTTGTGCTTAGGATGGTGGTTGATGTCGCGGTGGTTGCTGGAGAGGGTCTGGACGACGAAAGGAATAAAACGAGCATGTCAGGAGGTTTTTAAAAATTTGGGGCTGAATTTAAATTGGTCAAAAGTATAGGGGTGGGTTTTTGAGAATTAGATATAGTTTTGGACCCAGTTGAAAATTTTTAAAACTTCAATTTGAACCTCTAATTTTCAATTTAGTCCCCTGAAATCAAGTTTTGATTTATTCCGAATTGACCCCAAATCAGATTATTTGAAATATTAGATTAACCCACAAAACATTTCAAAGTTCCAAAAATCTTATTTTGACCCCTAATTACTTTATTAATTTTTCAAAATCGTACAACTTTCTTATTTTTTAGCCGAAATGGGTCAAACAACTTCCAAATGATTTCAAATTCGAACCATAGCTTCGTTATAACATCCTCCTAAGTAAGACATATCCAAAATTACAACTATACTATTTGAACTTCTAAGATCAGGAATCGAGGCCAAACGTCTTTATTGTACTATTACGCTTCGAATTATATTAGTTTCATTTCCAAGTGTCTTAAGACCTTATATATATTACTTTAATATAGTTATATTATATTTTAGGATTGTACATGGGCTTTTATCTGGAAGTGACGAGGCGTTTCATGTACTAGATCGGGAACCTCGTAAAGCCATCGTAGTTATATGCTTGATTTTGGAAAGAACTTCAAAGAAGATGAGTAAAACTTTCTTAAACAGTGGGGTTTGAAAATTCTCAAATTATAATGCGTTGTTAGTACTTATCAGCGAGTAAAATATTTTAACTGGAAAGTTTGAGATTTTCCAATTCAAGAAGCACTTGTTGCTTAAACATATCTTTCTATTTGTACAAGTCTTTTAAAGTCTTTTGAGGGAAAATATGAAAGTGTGCATTTCCCTTGTTCTTGTGATTAATCATAAATTCAATTATATGATTTTTATATTAAAGGTTATTGATATCGTTTGAACTCGATTGTTGTTATTGACTATCTGTTATCGTTTGTCTATCAACTGTTTGTAACTGTCACTGTACTGTCTGTCTGTCTGTTACTGTTTTTATCTGTCATTGTTACTATCTATCAGGCACGAGTAGTTTGGGCAATCAATCGAGCAGGTTGCCTTTGGTTCTTTCTTTGCTACTCGTGGTACCTATTCCCATTGTTCCTGGTCGGGTCAGAGACGACGGAAGAACTTGGGTCTTAGATTAGGTATATTCCGGAATATGACGTACCCTGGGTTTGAATACCATAGCTAAAGGGACGTCGAGCCTACTGGGAGGGATAAGGAGATTAAGGATTCGGTCTGGAGTGTTATCTTTCATGGTGAGCGGAAACGTATGGGTCATGTTTGATCGACATTGATTCTACGTTCATGTGAGTTAATCTGGCTCGGAAGCTAAGTGCTACACGCAGGAGCCACCTCTAGAGTCCTTTGGGAGCTAAGTGCTACGCGCGGGAGCCTCCTCTAGAGTTCCGTACTCGGACACTCACTAATTGGACTTACTGTTTTAGAACGAGAAAGATTCTCCTGTCTGTTCAACTGTTAACTATTTCAGTTGATTTCTTAAAAACAAATTAATATTATCTGTTTGTTCTAAATGTGATAATTGGTTAGTTTTGAGAAAATCTATTGTTTATTTAAATTTAAAATATTTGAATTTTGAAGATGCTGGCTAGAATTTTATAAAACATATGAGAATAGTTTTGCACACCAAGTGCTTTGATTATATTATGAAAATTATTTTCTTAAACTCTTGTTTGTTTTATATTTCAAAAGAAAATTTGAAATTTCATGTGCTTGCCCTCACTGAGCTCTTTATGCTCACGCTCTCGTTTGTTTTAAAACCAAACTCTCCAGATATCAACGATAATGCGATGAAGTTGACTTCGATTTTCAAGGTGAAGACTGACTCGTCTAGAGCTTTCTTTTGTCGACTTCCTTTTAATGTGTTTATGTATATGAAAACAAATTTCAAGTGAGAGTTTGTTTTATTTATTTATTTTATTTACTATTAAGGTAGTATTTTCTTTGGGGCGTTACAGATGTGGTATCACAAACTGAGTGCAAAGGAGTTGCACTTAAGCGTAACCAGGATAGGGTCTTTGGCCTGTGATTGGAATGTCACTGCCATTTTGGACTTGAGAATTGGAATATTAGTTATGACTTTGGCAGATTAAGGGGTAACTAACTTCTTATGTCGACTAGATAGTTGGTTGATGTGAGAATATTTCTTCCTCAGATTGTTAAACTTGAACATCAATTCTTTCACTACGTAACCTCAACCTCCTTCTAATTTCAATACTTGTCTTGTCTATCTTGAAGAGTTGTTCTTAGTTCAAGAGCCTAGCCTTTTCATTACTTATAAGTCCTCATCAACTTTCTTAAAATTTAGATTTTAGTATTACTTTTATCTTCTCACGAATCTCAAGGGGAAACTTGATTAGCTAAGCAATTCCTGAACCTTGGTGTTCTAATGAGAGTTCAGACTCAACTACCAATTTATAAGGAGTTGAGACCTATCTAATTCAGAAATCTTCGTTAAGAAAGCGTAGCAGGTGAACTTGCATTTGTCACTGATTCTGATTATTAAGATGAAATATTTGAAAAACTGAATAGACAAGTCAACGAGTGGAGATCTTCAATATCACAAAGGGTTGAATTAACGTAGGAGCTGAACAAGTAAGAGATGATGCATGTACGGATCAAAATTATGAACACTGCTTTGACATGGAGGGAAGTTATGTGAGTTCGTTTTCGTCTAACCAAAGAATGATATGGGACTTTTGGGTAGAGTAGATGAACCAGTGGATGATGCACGGTATGATTATCAACAAGTTCAAGCCATCATTGTTCAAGAAAATAATGAATATGGAATGAAAGTTTATAAGACAACACCGTGTGGCACGGCGATCGAAAGAAATGCATCAATGAAGATTAAGATAGAGAAGTTAGATATAAGTTTCATAAGGCTGATGCAAGCTAGAGGATACTCTAGATACGACATCAATCAACATCAAAGAAGAAAATAATCCTCGAGCTGTACGAGGAGACCTATGGTGCGTAAGTCACTATTTAAGTTTTGGTTATCATTAGTTATTTAAGAAATTCCGATCTACTTACTTAGGTTAATAAACTTTAGAAAAATGATAACATTCCACTATCGGGGGTAATCCTGTCCAATGAGTTCTCAATCTCAAAAATCTGATTTTCAATATCAAAATAGATAGAAAAACTGTCTCCATTACTATCCCTAACTAAAAAAGTATCATCCGAGATGAAATTCCGAATGCCTTTGACGGCAAATAAACGACTGAAAAAATACACCTATCAAACAAGACACCCTTTATCTATCTAGTTTCATTCAAATTGTCATTTCATTTACACTTTCATTTGGAGTTTTTGTGCCTTGTATTTGACCTTTTATCTACTTTGTGACATTTGTCGTCATGTTCAACTTTCACTCTAAATAAAATCGTTTCATATAATACCTTGTTGTTTCATCTTGTTACAGGTTTTATTATCCTACTTGATAAGCGATCATTTGAATACATTCATTATTTATCTTTGAAATAATCTCAACCATCCATTTCTCTTACTTATATTCAATGATTACTTATTTATCTTTTCAACTTTGTTCCATTTCTTTGAGTAGACAGGAATCACAATCTTTTCTATTTATCTCCTCGATGTGTCATTTGTTTCTTGTTCAGATTTTCTCTTTTCAATTAGCTTTTTATGAGAATTAGTTCACCTCAGTTTAGTTACCTCTTTGCGTTCTCAGCAAGTACCTCGCTTCTTTACCTCGTGAATAAATTATTCATTCATAGAGGATCATGTACTTAAGTGTGAAACATTTTTTCTTAAACTCTCTTATTTCGCATGGTACACTATCACCAGTTTATCTTTATTCCTTGCGAATTCTAAACCTGAAAATCATCCAAGTCGTTATTATATTCTTCTAAATATTAGAATACTTATCCTGTGAGGAATCACAATTTTATAACTTTCCTCACAAATGAGTCTATTTTGTTATGGATGACCCTTAACTGGTTTCTCTTTGTGAGAGTTAGATTTATACCTCCTATTCAATATCAAATAGTGATACTTTTTGTAAACCAATGAGAGTTTGACCTCTCTTCTTAAAACTTTCTTTATCAACCATATTGTGATTCTTTTTGCTGGTTAAATACCTCATTGTAAACTTAGAGGTTCTTTTATCGATTTTGCTTTATGACGTAATCACTCATTCTATTATATAACCATTATTTTCTTAGATCTCATTAAATGGTGAGCCCTGCATATTCTTTACGTTGAATATCATATTTTGTTTCTAATACTCTCATCTCCCATGACACTACCTTCTGATTGTTAGGTTATTTTTTATACCTCCTCTTGAATTTATTGAATAGAGATTCGTGTTGAGTTTGAAAGGTCTTTATCCATGTTTTCGTCTCTCTTTTGTACCTAAAGTCTAACAAGTTTTATATCTTGTTTGTCTTATTTGTTGGAGTCCTTGCTTTGTTTCTTTTTGTCTTCTATGACTGATCCATATTCAACGTGAACATCTTACTTTCATTGTTTACACTCTTGAGTATTTCCTTTATAGTTATTCTCTCATAGAAATCGTTTTGTGTGACTGCCTTTCATTATCGAGTTCTTACTTGGGATGTTTAAACATTATAAAGGTCGTTAATTATTTATTTCATGATATCTTTGGAATCATGGAACTCACGCGATCATTGTTCGGCCTTAAGCTATGGTTTGAAAATTATTGGGCCATTTTGCCAATGTTTTCTCTTTGAGCGTTAATCTTGTTGAATTCTTTGGATGTATACATTCACAATTATATTTCTATTTTGAACTTGCTTAGAACAAGTTCTACTTTGCACTTTGTCTTTTGCTCTTAGTAATTCATTATTTTGCACTCAATGTCAGTTTTTGTCTTTGACTCGTATTTTTAATTCTCTTTCGATCTTGATTGTTCTAAATATCATTTCTCACTTATTTGTCACTGAACCTTCAAGAAACTTATGTCAACTAGTTTCACTTGACACACTAATGTATCGTTAATATTTATTACCTAGTGTACTTGATTATTCAAGAGATTTGATATTTCACTTCCAGTTTCTCCCTACTTTCTTTTCAATCATTGTTTTGATTACGAAGTTCTTTCTCAGTTAATGATTAAATTTATTCTTATTTTGGTAGTCATCCTTAATATTATGACCTTAGTAGTCCTTTTGCTCTACTTGATAGATTTTTCCTAATTTAAATCTCTTTAACACAACTACTTTCGAAATGCACATTGCACCCAAGTCTTTTGTTGACTTCCTCTAATATAATAGTTCACATATGCACTGTTGAAATGAACTTAAGTTTTAATCACTTTTATTTTCGAGTTTATCTCCTGTCTTAGTGGAATCAATTTTACTTTGTTTACCTCACCTCGTTATTCAATCACCCTTCTATTTTATTCCTCTTTTATACTAAGAATGTATCTTTTTTTCTTATAGGGAATTGACCCTTCTACCGTTTTTAGTGCTCATTTGTTTTGTTTGCTACATCAGTTGTGTTGCATTTTTGGTTGTTATTCGCTCTATAATTTGCAACCCATTCTGGAAACTTTTGATTATTCTACCATTTGAAACTTATTTGTTATCTCATTATTTGTAACTTTTTTATTTGTATGTTCCAAAAACTAGACACCTTATCTTAAAAAATTTCACATTTATCTTTCTATCATTTTCCATCTCTGGTAAATTTACGATTGAACCAGTGGTCAAAACTGTATAAGCTTTCCTTAGATATTGATATTTCTATAATGATTCTAAATTATTAATTATTTCATTTTTCTATGTGAGTATTTCTTATATATCACATATCTACTCCTTTTACTTCACATTGTTTGTTTTATTATCATTTTTTTTCGTCAATTCCTTTTCGAACCAAGATCCAAGTTTACAATGTCTCTTACCTTGAGTTACTTACTATTTTTTTTTTCTCTCATTGCATCAACTATAAAACTCATCATCTTACTTTCACCTTGCTTTCATACATGATTAAAAGTTTGAGTTATTTCTGTCATTTATCTTCCATTTGAAATTTGTCTTGGTTAATTACCTTTGCAAGATTAGTGTCATTGACTTGTTTTGTTATACTGACATGACCTTGTTGTCATACTCTCGCCATTTGATAGTTCCAGATTTTGAGGTTTTATTTAAGTCTATGGTTTCAATGACCAATTATTTATTCCTTATACATTATACGTACCAATATTTTTACTTATATGTTATTTAATTTGTTACTATTCAATTCATTATTTTCTTCTCAACTGTGAAACATATTTATTCTCGATCGAATCACACAATCTTTTTAACCTCATCTTTGATTGAAATAGTACTCGGTTGTACACATTTCAATCATTCGTATCTAGTATCTTGATAGAGTGGCCATTGGATTTAAGTTTTGTGGTGTAGTATTAGAATTGCCAGAACTATCTAATAAAGGAATTTGGGGACCAAATTATTTTTAAGGAGGGGAGAATGTGAAGCCCCGTCTATTTACTGTTATAATTTATTAAAATTAATTTGATTATTCTTTATATCACGATTTTTATTTCATGTTAATCGAAATATTTTATTACAATAATATTTTGTTGGATTGTACATTGTGTATTATGAATTTTTTTTATTTATATTTATTTTATTTTGTAACAAAAATAAATATACATAGTATATTTTTATTTTAACTCATTGTGTTAAATCGCTCTCAAAATCCTTTAAATCTATTCAATTAAATAACCAAATGTGTAGTGTAGATAGTCCATTAAATAAGGTTTCCAACGCCACCTCTGGATCGACGATCGGAGCTCTGGATCATTGGCAAAATGCCAGATAATTTCCTGGGCGCTGCTACGACTCGAGACGGCACTGTCGAACTTCGACAGCTATTTTCTAGAAAATCGAAGGTCCAAAGTATTGTTTTATATATCGATTTATTTGTATAGTTGTGTAGTATTTGATAATATATTTAATTTTGAGAATCGATGTTGGATAACTAGTGACAGAGCCTCGAACCGCCGGATGCTGGCAACCCCATTTTGGCCATTCGAAATATCGGAACTTAATGAACTTTATATTAAATGAAAGCCATCTTCACGACAAACATAATTTTGAACTCGGTTTTTTATTCTGGTGAGATTTGGGATTGTATATGTGTTTTGGTCCGTGCGTGAGTGTGTCGTGATGTGTTTGTGTGTGGCCGCGTGTTTTGTGTATGCTTGGGATGGTGGTTGATGTCGCGGTGGTTGTCGGAGAGGGTCTGGCCGACGAAAGGAATAAAACGAGCATGGCAGGAGGTTTTTAGAAATTTTGGGCTGAATTGAAATGGGTTAAAAGTATAGGGGTGGATTTTTGAGAATTAGATATAGTTTTGGACCCAATTGAAGATTTTTAAAACTTCAATTTGAACCCTCTAATTTTCAATTTAGTCCCCTAAAATCAAGTTTTGATTTATTTTGCATTGACCCCAAATCAGATTATTTGAAATATCAGATTAACCCACAAAATATTTCAAAGTTCCAAAAATCTTATTTTGACCCCCAATTACTTTATTAACTTTTCAAAATCGTACAACTTTCTTATTTTTTTAGCCGAAATTGGTCAAGCGACTTCCAAATGATTTCAAATTCGAACCATATCTTTGTTATAACATCCTCCTACGTAAGATATATCCAAAATTACAACTTTACCCTTTGAACTTTTATATTCAAGAATCGAGGCCAAACGTCTTTATTGTACTATTACGCTTCCAATTATATTAATTTCATTTCCAAGTATCTTAGGACCTTATATATATTACTTTAATATAGTTATATTATATTTTAGGACTATACATGGGCTTTATCTGGAAGTGACGAGGTATTTCATGTACTAGATCGGGAACCTCGTAAAGCCATCGTAGTTATATGCTTAATTCTGAAAAGAACTTCAAACAAGGTGAGTAAAACTTTCATAAACTGGGGAGTTTGAAAATTCTCAAATTATAATGCGTTGTTAGTTCTTATCTGCGAGTAAAATATTTTAACTGGAAAGTTTGAGATTTTCCATTTCAAGAAGCACTTGTTGCTTAAACATATTTTTTTATTTGTGTAAGTCTTTTGAAAAATAGTATTTTAAGGTAAAATATACAAGTGTGCATTACCGTTGTGCTTGCGCTTAATCATAAGTTCAATTATATGATTTTTATATCAAAGGCTATTGATATCGTTTGAACTCGATTGTTGTTATCGACTGTCTGTTATCGTTTGTCTGCCAACTGTTTGTAACTGTCACTATACTGTCTGTCTGTCTGTCTGTCACTGTTTCTATCTGTCTGTCATTATTAATGTCTATCAGGCACGAGTAGTTTGGGCAATCAATCGAGCAGGTTGCCTGTGACTCTTGCTTGATTACTCGTGGTACCTATTCCCATTGTTTCTGGTCGGGTCGGAGACGACGACAGGATTTGGGACGTAGATTGGGTGTATTCCGAAATATGACGTACCCTAGGTTTGAATCACATAGCTAAAGGGACGTTGAGCCTACTGGGAGGGATAAGGAGATTAAGGCTTCGGCCTGGAGTGTCACCTTTCATGGTGAGCGAAAACGTATGATTCATGTTTGATCGACATTGATTCTACGTTCATGTGAGTTAATCTTGCTCGGAAGCTAGGTGCTACGCGTGGGAGCTACCTCTAGAGTCCTTCGAGAGATAAGTGCTATGCGCGGGAGCCACCTCTAGAGTTTCGTACCAAGACACTCACTAATTGGACTTACTGTTTTAGAACGAGACAGATTCTCCTATCTGTTCAACTATTAATTGTTTCAATTGATTTCTTAAAAATAAATTAACATTATATGTTTGTTCGAAATGTGATAATTGGTTAGTTTTGAGAAAATCTATTATTTATTTAAATTTAAAATATTTTAATTTTGAAGCTGTTGGCTAGAATTTTATAAAACATATGAGAATAGTTTTGCACACCAAGTGCTTTGATTACATTATGAAAATCATTTTCTTAAACTCTTGTCAATTTTATATTTCAAAAGAAAATTTGTAATTTCATGTGCTTGCCCTCACTGAGCTCTTTTAGCTCACGCTCTCGTTTGTTTTAAAACCAAACTCTACAGATATCGACGATAATGCGAATGAAGTTGACTTCAATTTTCAAGGTGAAGACTGACTCGTCTAGAGCTTTCTTTTGTCGACTTCCTTTTATTGTGTTTTATGTATATGAAAACAAATTTCAGGTGAGAGTTTTATTTATTTATTTATTTATTTTATATTAAAGTAGTATTTTATTTGGGGCGTTACATGTAGTGTTTTAATTTTTTGTAAGTTTTTTATTTTTTGTTGATGCAGATGGAGAATATGACATTTTTCTATGCCAATCTCGGTTTAACAAACCACTCGAACGTCAAAAACTATACCACCTTTATGCTATCACTACAAAAAAACCGGTGAATATCGACGGGCAAATCTGTCGGTGACACGATTACTTATGAATTTACCGACAGATGAAATCTGACGATTTTTACCTTGTTGGTACTTTTTTACTAACGGATTTAATGCTCGTCAGCAAAATATAAACGGATTTACCAACGGATTTCATTTTTTTTTTTTTTTTGTCTACGGGTTTTTGGGTAAACGCCTAAGTAATTTAAATCTCTCAAATAGCATAAAGGGGATTCGAACCAGCGACCTCTTGGAAAAAGAGGAGCGGTGTTACTGCAACACCAAAGCAATTACATGTGAGAGTTTATATATTTTTAATATATATTAGATTTATAAGTTAAGTTATAAATTATATTTATAATTAATTATATTATAAACATATAATATTATTTTAAAGTGTATTACAATGAAATAATATTTATTTAAATTACGTTATATGTATAAATTTTGACAATAACGAAAAAAAATAGAAGAAACTTATATTAATTGGCAATGTTATTAAAAAAACATTTATTATACATTATGTTTATAAATAATGATATTATAAATATATAATATTGTATATATATAATATAAAAAATACTAAAGAATTGTATATATAATTAAGAAAGTATTTATTATATATTATATTTTTGTATTTATTATATATCCCTTAAAATAATTATATATAAATCATATTTATAAATGATTGTATATAGTTATATGTTATTATTAAAAGTGTATTGAAAAACAAATCTTTATTATAAATATGTATTACTGATTATTGAAATTGATTATATATTATATTTTTATATTTATTATATATATCCCTTATAATAATTATATATACATTATATTTATAAATGATTATATATAACTATATATTATTACTAAAAATTTATTAAAAAATCTTTTATTATGTATATTACAATTAATGGAATACATTATATATTATATTTTTATATTTATTAGTGATATACTTTAATGTAAATATATATACATTATATTTATAAATGATTATATATAATTATTAAAAAGTGTATTGAATATATAATATATTTATAAATGATTGTATAATAAATATATATTACTATTTAAAAGTGTATTAAAATTATATAATATGTACTAATAATTATATATATATATATATATATATATATATATATAATTATTAGTACATATTATATATATATATATATAATTAAAATAATAAATAATACATTATAAAAAAACAAAATTTTTATTTTTATTAAAAAAATATATTATATTTATTATATATGCGTTAAAGTTATATATAAAGTATTTATAAATAATTATATTATATATAATTAAACTATAAGCTATAAAAGAATAAGAAATAAAAGAAATAAGTCCATCGGTAATTACCGATGGGCTTTAAAGCCCGTCCATAATTTAGCATGGCTGGATAATCCGTTGGCAATCCAGCGTTTACCGACCGTAAAATGCCTATCGGTAGAATTCGTCATTATTTTACTTTTTCTTTTTTGTGTATCTTCCTTTGTTGTGCATGTTGCACATTGCACGCTTATCGGAACTCCTTTGTGGATAGAGACTTTGAATCACCATACAGGTTACTCTGAAGATCAACTGATGTATATGGGTTAAATTACATTTGTTTTGTTTTCTTGAGATGATATGTTGTATATTTCTATAATTTTAAAAAAGAAAATTGAATTATCATCTTTCGTGTAACAGGGAATGTGTGAGACTTTTTGTAACGCCCAAATTTTTCTTTCTTCTTATTAAGCCCAATATTTTTTTTTTAATTTAAATTCTATTGTTTCAAGTCCACTAAGCCTAATATTCAAATCCAATTGAATTATTTTTAATTATATTATTTTGATTTTTTTTACTAAAGCCCAAATTCAAAGCCCATGCATCAAAAACATATTTTTATTTTTTATTTATACTTCAAATATATAATTCTAACCCCAAGCTCGTCACCATAAATGAACTTCTAATTTTAAATTTTAAATATCTACGAATTCTATTTAGTCGAATTAACAGTTCGGCTACCAAATAAATTATATATATATATATATATATATATATTTCGACTTCTAAAAACCACTATGATTTATTTAATTGATTTAAGAATTCTATATAATAGAATTCCTAGTGCGATTGTTAATTATATTTTAAAGACTATTATATTGTAGTTGTATCTATGTAAATTATCTTAAATTATTTTAAAATCTTGTTATAATCAAATTAATAGATTTTAGTTTTAAAATAATTTCAATTTCTAAAATTATTATAATTTATTTTTATTTTAGTTATTTTAATATTTTAAAATACTATTGGGTCGTTCACGAAATTATTGGATTTAAAACCTAAGTCGTTATTGGGTCGACTCTTTACGGATTTTAAAAATGAGCCCAACGGCAAACCAAGTCCACTAAACCTCTACCCTAACTTTCCAAATTTAAAACTATTCTTGTTATATAAAGAAATCCCAAACCAACATCAACATTCACAACATTTCTACATACGGCCGCAAGCAAATAATAGGTATAGACCATTCTTGTTTTTCTAAAAGTTCTCAAGGAACGCAAACGATTTGATCCTATTCTTTTTCTCCGGCAGCCTTTGTAATCGGATCGGCTGCCGATTCCAACCATCACCCCTAACCAACATCACAAACGCCAACCCGAACCAAATACGACCGATCTGAATCCCAGTCACTATCCCCTGCCGAAACAAAAATGAGATTCTCGCCAGCCACCAAATCCACCGAGACCAAATCACCACCCCAACCTAATCGTCAATGCCACAACACCAAAAGTCCACGTCTCCAGAATCACCACCGACATCCAGTAACACCGAGTAATCAACCCAAACCAACACAAGCCCCATCGCCACCACTAAGCCTCGACGGCTCGAATCAGGTCCCCTTCGCCACTGTCGGACCCCCTATACCTTCGGTCATCGAGAACTAGCCAGAAAACCCACGACCCCAAGTTGCCATCGCCGACTTCTAGTTCGTCGAGCCGTCGACGTAGGAGAACCATCACCGAACACCGAACGGCCCCACAAGCCACCACAGCCACTTCGCTCAGCCACAACGCCAGCCGCCAGCCGAGGCCACCACCATTCATCGCAACCGCTGCCAGCTACACGAACGGGCCAGCGTCGGGCTGCCACCACGACCCTCTTCGAACAAACCAAAACAACCCAAGAACCCACGGCCCGACTTCCACATCACCATCACCATCTCTGTCTAATGAGTTAAAACCCGACTGAAACCCACATCAACCCAAACCCGAAGCCATCCCTGCCGTCGACAGCCACACCACCCACGGCCCAGTTCAGGAGGCCCGCGCCACCAGTGGCCCACAACCTCCACGCCTACCACCCAACAGCCTCCATCCAGCCCGAACCACAGACCCGCAACCACTTTCCAAACCCAAAGGCCGACGCCTTCCTCGAACCCAAAGCCCGACTCCGTCGCCGTTTCCTTTCGCCAAGCCGCCGCCAAGGAGTGAAACAAAGGCGAAGGTCTCCGTCGCAGTTAGGAAGAAAAGCACCGCCGCCTTGCAGCCGCCCTTTTTGCCCACCTGCCAAACGCCGCCGCCTGCACAATCGCCAAAGGAGCCGCCGAGTCCCGGGCCGCCGCCGAAGCAATCTTTCCCCCTCACGCTGAACCGCTACCGGCTGATTAACCAAGACACCCCAAATCCTCGGTCGCCGAGAACAAGACGGTAAACACACGACTCCAAGTTATCGTCGCCCCGCCATGGAGTTGCCGTGCTGCGTGGCCGGTCGATTTCCATTCGCCATTTCTGATTTGGGGAAGAGAAGGGAAGGAGAGACGGGTCTGATGAAGATTAAGGGCTGAAGCCCAACCTTATACTCCAACCTTTTTCAAGATTTACAAATTGACCCCAGTCCTCTTTCCGCATCTTTCATTTGACCCAAAGACTTTCAAAGTTATCTTAATTTTACCCCTCCAATTCCAAGGACCCTACTAAAACAACCCTTATTGGCCTTGTTTTCCCTAACCGGACATTCGATTCATGGCTATGGTTTTATTACCTTTTAAATTATTCAAAAATATATATGTTATTTTGTTAAACCCAAGTACTAAGTTAAATTACCATTTTAATGTAGGAAACGAGGGTCCTCAAAACTAGGATTTTCAAGCACGAGCATCTACATTCGCATTTTCACGAAACACATTCAAGGTGGGTGATTCTAAACTCTTTTCAAAACTATGTTTGTCTATGTTAAATGCAATTATATGAATTATCTATGTCTCAATGCAACATTCCATAGTAGCTTTCGAGCTAAAACAATGATAGTGTGTTGTAGCCATTCATTTATGATTTATATGATTTCTTCTTAACATTGTCGAACGTGTTCTATGTTTGTCTATGTTAAATGCGATTGTATGAATTATCTATGTCTCAATGCAACATTCCATAGTAGCTTTCGGGCTAAAACAACAGTAGCTTTCGAGCTAAATCTATGGTTGGCCAACATCTATGAACGACTGACAGTGTGTTGTAGCTATTCATTTATGGTTTGTATGATTCGTGTTTAATGTTGACAAACAAATCCCCACGGAGCGAGTTGAAAGCTCACACCCATTTTTATCAAACTTTTCAGGTTGAGGAGTTGGATGTGGTACGAGGCGGTGGATGCGAAGATGCTATTTTCAATGCTATTTCATTTTCCTTTTCTATGAATTGGTATCTTAATTTTATGTCAAATTACAAATAAATATTGAGACTTGTGTTTCTATTTAAAACTCCTTGAATAGTCGAGTACTACTATTTTGATTCATTAAGTGAATCTCCTATTTTCAAATAAATATTTAAGTTTTATTCACGCTTCCGCTCAATTTATGTTGTGATTGTAATTTATTGAAAACTCATGCCCTTGTTTTTGAAAGTTTTGTTTATGAAAAATCAAATTTTACATTTTTCGAAAATGGGGCGTGACACTTTTGGTCGGGTTTCACTCGGTCATTGTAGAAAACAAGCTAAAAGTCGTTCACAAAAATACTCGAATCTGGAGAGGGGTGTTGTTGCTTTGTTTCCTCCAGTAACAAACTAATTTCATCAATCTAAGATGGGAAGTAATATATGATATGGTTAGAAGTGGAGTTTGAGATCATTCAGCTGTTATGATCTCTCATTACTCTAGATTTTTGGACAAGTTATATTATATTTGCTTGTGTAGGGATTAAATTGATAAAGAACTGTGTTGGTGTAAATAAAATCACTTCAAATATTCATTGACTAATTTCAAGGTAAAATCACATTGTATTTACTGCATGGCTTGTTTATTACAGTGATAAACTGTACATTTATGAGATTTAAAAAAAGATTCTTCCATGTGTGTGAAACTTGTTGCAAGATCATAATTCTAATTTATTTATTTTTTTGAAATGTTTTGAAATATGAAGTGTTTCTTACTATTATCATCGCTTCTACCTAATATTGTCACTTTTCCACTCAATAGTGCACTTTTTCACTAAAATGTATCACTTTTTAAACATTATATTATAATCATTCATCTAACATAAAATATAACATTGTCACATTTTCAATTAATATTATCTCTTTTCCAGTAGAAATTTCCATTTTTGCTCTAACAACTAACTTTTCAATAATATATTGTAATCAATCCTTTAATTTAATATATAATTAAAATATAGCATTGTTAGTTTTCTAATTAATATTGTAACTTTTGACTAAAAAGTGTTACTTTTGCACATTATATTATAATCAAGTATTTTGCTCATATGTGTAACTTTACAACTAAATTGTCACTCTTAAACTAAAAATTTTTAATTTCAAAAGATATTATATTGTAATAAATCGTTTTACTTAAAATATAATAGTGTCAACTTTTCAATTAATATTGTCACTTTTGCACTAAAACTTGTCACTTTTACTTATTATATTATAATGCACCATTTAACATAAAACATAATTCGGTCAGTTTTTCAATTATTATTGTCAATTTTACACTAGAAATGGTCATTTTTGCACTAAAGTCTATCACTTTTACTTATTATATTATATTTCACCATTTAACATAACTTATAATTATGTCACATTTTCAATTAATATTGTCACTTTTGTATTAAAATTGTCACTTTTACACATTAACTATCTCCCACTTGTTATATTCTAATCAATTATTTAACTAAAATATAACATTGTCACTAAAACTTTTCATTTTTCTACTAAAATTGTCACCTTTGCACTAAAATGTCTCCCTTTTATACTACAAACTGCCAACAACAATGAAGAAGAAAATGAGGCAAATATTAGAGCAAACTGGAATACAACTCACATAAATAGTATTACAAAAATATTTCACTTGATGTTGTTTATTGTGTCGGTCGTCCTCTAGTTGTTTGCCGGCAAAGATTAGACGCTACTAATCGAGTGGGATGCCTTCTTTGTCTTGGATCTTGGCTTTGATATTATCGATTGTGTCTGAGCTTTTTACCTCAAGGGTTATGGTCTTGCTGGTTAAAGTCTTGACAAAGATATGGATCTAAATTAAGGGGGGGAAATATTAAAAAGCTTGTTAGCTATTAAGAACGACAAATTAAGAAAAGAATAATGCTAAAGTGCATCTAAATGAGTATAAGAAATAATTAAAAAAAAGGAGGAACAAAAACACATGTTCTTTATGTTGCAACGCTTGGACTTCAAAGCGAATGTTATATTCCAGAATTGTTATATGTGGCAATCCACTTTCGCACAATTAGACACAAAATTATAAATATAATCATTAGATATATGATCGTATAGTATAATAAATTCCACAGCACAAATAAGCGAACAAACCAAATCAAACAATAATAAGAAAACAAAATTGTCTCAACGACTTGAATTTTAAATCAAATTTCATTTTCCAGAATTATTATGTAAAGCAGAGGTGTGACGATAAATTCTCTTCACGTTCATTTCACTTCAATGCATAATCTCACCCTCATTGAAGCACTACACCAGTACTCGAAACACCAAGGCAAGTAGGAAACAATAGAGTAATTGACCAATTTTCCAGACTTACAAACAGAGTATATCCTTATCAAATTTATTCAAATACGGCAAATAATCATAAAAGTACATATCATATTGTTGAACAAAAGGTCATTTTAACAATACAATCGTAAAGTGACACTTTTCTACCAAAATATTATAGTACATCGAAGATGAAATAACACCGGGAAAGTTCTTTTTTACCCCCCCAATGTATGCGTTTTTTTACATATTACCCCCCAACATATTTTTTTGTTTCACATTGCCCCCTGATGTACAATAATTATCGACGTTGCCCCCTAAATTTTATTTCCGATGGAATATTCCTTCCAAATTCCATCGATGGGCAGCTAGAGGGCAAAGTGCTAGAATATTATAGTTTGGAGGGTAAAGTGCAAAAAATCTTAAAGTTTGAAGGGTAAATTAAAATAATATAAATATTGGGTCTTTGTCTTAAAACTTTATATTTGTAAAAGATATAGAATTTTCATCTCTCTCACACACACACACACACAAAGTTGTCAATACAATTCTAATTAAAAAAAAACCAAAAAAAAAACTCCCATAAATTTTCAATTAATATTTATAATTTTCTAAATATAAATATTGTCAATACATCTTTTATACTATTAAATATGAAACAAATGACTAAGTATTATGTAAATTATTAGGCTAAATAACATAATAATATATTATTATGTATTATGATTGAACACAATAAAACAAAGCAATATTTTGTATATGCATTATAATATTATGTAACGAAAAATAAGATTACCATTTGATATTACTATTTGTATACAAAGTGTGATTAAATACTATATTAATCACGAATACATTATTATATAAGATTATATCAGCATAATACATAGAGAAAAAGTGCAAAAATGACTTTAAAATTTATGTCCAAGTGTAATTATAATTATATTATAAGATAATTTTTTAATAATATCACTTTAACTATATTACTAATTACTATGATATCATTTCACGATTATATATATATATATATATATGTGTGTGTGTGTGTGTGAGAGAGAGAGAGAGAGAGAGATAAATTCTATTTTTTAATAAAAATAATACTTTTACATAAAAACTCAATATTAATATTATTTTAATTTGTCGTCCAAATTATAAGATTTTTGCACTTTACCCTCCAAACTATAAGTCCATGCACTTTGCCCCTCAGCTGCCCGTCGATGGAATCTAGAAGTAATATTCCGCCGGAAATAAAGTTTAGGGGGCAATGTCGAAAATTATTGTACACCAAGGGGCAAAGTGGAACAAAAAATACTTCGGGGGGCAATATGTAAAAAAACACATACATTGGGGGGAAAAAGATCCCAAATAACACATATGACAAGTTTCATAATAAGTGTCAATTATGTAAGGAAAAGTGATAGGTTTTATAGAGAAATTGACACTTTCAAGCATAAAATCGGTAAAAAGCACTTGAAATTCACAACACAAAAATAAGCCGGTCATTAAAATATTTCAATAAACACTTAAGATGCAGTGTGATTGTCTTCTATTTATGTACAAAAAAATAAAATCGGTAACTAGTAAGTCATTCAATTTCACGTTATCGTATTGGTATTTAACTTGCTACACTTGATGCTCGAACACAAAAAATGCAATCATATGAGAAATATTAGTTAATCAAGATATCATAACTTATTTGTTACTCCATTAAATTGATGCAGTTATTGTTGTGGATTGAAGCGTTACGGGGAGGAGTCGCGACAGAGGTGATGAGATTTTGCCATGATTAATTGGTTAAGGTTGGGATAAACGTTTCGCTCAGAGAGAGAGAGAAGAATGAAAATTTTCGTCATTTTTTATAGATATGATCCTCTTTGGCTGGGGCGGATACGAGCTTGGATCGGGTTGAACTCCGTCACATGAAAAAGAATCCATGTGGCCGTCACAACTTACACTCTCTCTCTCTCTCTCTCTCTCTCTCTCTCTCTCTCTCTATATATATATATATATATATATATATATATATATATATATATAGTAATTAGTAAACCAAAAAACAACAACAACAACAACAACAACAACAACAACAATAATAATAATAATAATAATAATAATAATAATAATAATAATAATAATAAGATTTTTAGGTGTACTAATATAAACACTAATTCACACGTAAGAAAAAAAAGTATACTAAATTTTCTTATCAAAATTAAAATAATAATAATCATACACTAATTCAGACATGGGAAAAAGAGTAGTTAACAAAAAATCGAAATAAAAATAAATTATTAGCTACATAAAAACCCAGGACACAAAAACATTATAAAAAAATAAAGAATTATTTGGCCTAAACCAATCACCAAGCCTAAATCTAATATAATCTCTACATAAGAAAAAAAAAGTTGAGAGAAAAATAAGAAACAAAATATTAAATTTCCTTATAAATTTTAAAATAATAATAATTATTATTATTATTATATACACTAATTCATACGCCAAGAAAAGCAAAAAAGTAAACAAAAAACAAAAAACAATAGACTAATTTCCTTATTATAATCCTTTACACTTTTAATTTTACACAGATTCTTACTCTCAACTATCATATTTCTATTCATATAATAATTTCTTATCACCCAATAATATACTCAACTAAAACAATAATAATGATAATAATAAAAAAAAACAATAATAATAATCTAAAAAGTAATTTACAGGTAAGAAAAAAATTAGAAAATCAAAAAAATAAAAATAAAATAATAATAATAATAAATTACTAGGCGTAAACCAAGCACAAGATATGCTAAATTCACTTATCCAAGAAAATAATAACTCTAATATATACACTAATTTAATAATTGTTTACACACACACACACACACACACACATATATATATATAGGGTTGTGTTCTAATGAGAACCTACCTATATGAGAATTAATACTTTATTATATATCAGCATAACTTTTATTATATAATGTTAGTGCTTTTAGTATATATATCAATATAATATTTTTTATATACCAAACAATGCTTTTATTATATAATTCTAATACTTCTAATCAAATATAAAAATTTAAAAAATCTGGTACATCCATTTAATTAAATCTAGGCACACAATTGGACATGGGTTCTCATATTGGTTTTCATTTGAACCATTCTTTCTCTCTCTCTCTCTCTCTTTATATATATATATATATATATATATATATATATATATAACAGAAACAATAAAAAATAATAATTTATTTTTTAGGGATTTTAGATTGTGAGGCATTGAAAGTAATTAATATGTAATCGGTAAGATATGACAAGTGTGCGAAATATATTATTATTTGATAAATCTCCCGCAGTACACAAAAAAACAAAAATGTGTTTTAAAAAGATTTTTTTCTAAGAATTTGAATCAAACGATGGGCAAGTCCCATGTAACACAAGGAGAACAAATAATTTATTTAGCAAATAAATTTATCAGAATTTTAATTAAATGGTTTTTGACATTCTTAGAAAAATGATATTTATAATTCGTATTTTCTTTCTTACAAATTGTATGTAATGCATGAGTTTTATTACACTAGTAATATTTTATTACACAACTTAGAGATTTTTGGGCGCATAACTTAGAGTTTTATGTAAATTAAGTGTGACTATGGAAAAGAGATGCAATGTTCTTTATATTAAATTATTTATGTATAAGGGCATTTTAGACATGTTACTTTTGTTTATATTATTTTTTATTGAGTAGGTCTCTTGTGAGACCGGCCTCATAGAATGAGATCATATATTAACATTTTATAAATTTACCCAGACCCATCTTGCTACCCACCCAGACCCAGGATCCTGCCCCGTTCACATGAGAAAAGCCTGAGAACAAAACCCAATTCATACACTTGAATTTCAGGAAAAAAAAAATCCAAATCCATCTTCAAAACACCCCCGACTCCCCCATCTCTATCCCCATCCTCCAAAAAATCCGTAGCTCCAACAACAATGCCTTCAAATCAGAGGACCACTGAATCGAAAAATGAAAGAAGGTGAATTTGATTCTAACCAAATCAATTCAAGAATCAAAAAGCTATCGGGACGAAGTTAAGAACATAAAATCTAGAAAATTAAAGACGGTGAAGGGGGAAATCGAGAACACGAAAAATTGAAGCATAAACTCTGACTCAAATTGATGATTCATGTATTGAATTTAAAAAAAGAATTATGTATTTTGTTAGAACATCTAATTTGATGGATTGTTTCATTTTAATTTTCTGTATAATCTTCAGCTGCTATTTCGATTTGGTATTGTAAATAAAATAAAACCATTATCAAAAATTTTGGTGGTTTATTTCATTTTTAATTCGCTATTTGTTGTTATTTCCTGGATGAATAAGTTTTCAATTGGAGTTGTATTTTGACTTATCTTGCCTTAATTAATTGATTAATCGGGTAATTGATTTATCTATTTTATCGAGCCTAATTGCAAAAACATGATATTATTTTAAGGTGAAATAAATTTTGATATCCAATTTCAGAATTCTCTGGTTTTTTGTTATCGGGATGGTAAAGATGTTGTCTTTGAGCTGCTTGCACCCAGAAAATACACAATTGGCATGTTTTTCTTTCCTACTTCTGATAGTCGAATGGAATAAAACCAAATTGTATTTGCAAAGGTGATTTAATGTTTAAAGATTATACTTTTGATACTTTATGACTGTTCTTCATCGCGTTTTTGATAAATATTTGTTTGATTTATATTGTAGGTGGCTGAATCACTTAGCCACACAGTTCTTGGGTGGCGTTCAATCGGCACAGATAACTCCGGACAAGGTAAGTATGCTCAGCAAACAGATCACATTTTTAACGTTTATCCTGTGTTAATGATTTTTGGCCTTGTGCTTCTGAATGGTGAAGGCGTGCCAACATATAAGACCGTGCCAGGAACAAAAAGCTTCAAAAACTTGTTCATCTTTCCTTGCAATTTATGGCTTTCTGGTTGAACGCCAACATATTGTGGGTTGCTTAGAAGCTTCTCATTGAAAAAGGAATCGATAACTTCTATAGTCATTCGTGGTTGGTCCTAAGTTTCCTTCTCTTGTTTGCAATTTAGTTGGGTGCTGGATTTGTAACCTTTTGGTATTCAAGTGGATTAATAATTAGAGTAGATTTGTCCTTGTTTTTATTAGCTTTTTAGTACGTTTTTCTATTTGTTTTTGGTATAAGTCGGACGATTTAAGCATAATTCTGTATTTTTATAGTTCTGACTTATTTTACCGTATTTTATTCGTAATTGATGCAAATAGGTGATATTTCATTGTTTTTCACCTTACAGCTAAGTAACCGGAAGAGTTTAGCGCGTAAAAGATGAAGTTCGATGTTCAAGAGTAGAAAAACAAGCTTTCTGGTGAAACGAGTAGCAAAAGACCGAGAAACGGAGACAGAAGCGCAGTCGCCTCGACTGACACGACCGTCGATGCTACGTCAACGTAAGCCATGGCCTGCATCAGTCGACGCAGCGTCAACGCACTATCGACGCTACTTGCTAAAGCGTCGATGTCGACACACCGATGTCGACGCACTGTCGACGCTACTTGCTGAAGCATCGATGTCGACGCACCCTCCAAGCCGACGCGCACACCTACTGACCAGACCTTCCAAGCGCTGCCGACCAAGTCTGCCGAGTCCTGCCGATCACCAGCGCGTGTCAGTCGACGCACTGTCGACGCGACGGCTCAGAATTCAGATTTTAGGGTTTCTTGTGCGCCAAGACTTGCAATATCTATGTAAACCCTCATTATTTCGGGTTTTAGGGGGAGAGACACCAGAGAGACGATACCCTAGGGTATTTTAGCGTACAACAACAATAATTCCACATCTTATAACAAGATTTGGAGACGAAGATCAAGGATCGAAGAGCGACAATTCCGAGACTTCAATTTCGCGTTCGGAACTCAATCTTCAACCAAGATCAACGTTTAAACTCCGGAATAGCTGGAGCTTTTTACTGCTTTTCATATTTACAATAAGTACTCTAAACTCTTAGTTAATTTCGTAGCTACTTCCTTAGTTAATTTCTTATTAATTCTAGTTTTGATAATTAGTTTAATCGTTTTTACGCTAGGATATTGGTTAATTTAGTTAATTTATGCGATTTGATTTATGCTAAGTTATTCGTTAATCTTAGATTATTATGATTCATTGCTTAGCGATAATTTCTCATGTTCATGCTCTTAGACTCGTTAATTAGTTTTAATCTTCGGTTGCGTATTATTGATATATTATTTATTGATCGTAGTTGATAATCTAGTTAGAGTAAATAGTTTAATTAGTTTTAGTTTAGTTATCGTTTTAGTTATAATGATCAATTCAACATCTTTTAAAACTCCAAATGTATATGTATTTTATTTTAGTTCATAAATTGAGAAAAACATCGAAAGGACCGAACAGTTGTTTCCTCGAGAGATACGACTCGAGTCAAACTCATCACCCTAAAGTTACCTCGTAAACTTGCGAGCAAACTAACGTGCTTTAAAATTAATTTATTAGAACGGGGTGCACAAAAGTTTGAGTCAGAAATTTGGCGCCGTTGCTGGGGAAGCAACGAGTAGGAATTTAAGATGTTTTTCATTTTGTTTTCTTTTTGATTCTTTAATTTCTTTTTACTTTCGTTTTTATTTATATTTCGCACTTGGTTTTTTCCATTTGGTACGTTGACGTGTTGTTGAGTTTATGCAAGGAAGGTGATCACTTCAACGCGACCTTGTACCATTCATTGACAACATTCACCGTTCAAATCCGCCAAGACCAAGACCCGCTCTTATTCCTGAGGACAATTTCTCGACAGCAACTGATTTTGCTTGCGATCAAGTTCCCGACATTATGTTAGGAGCACATTCGGTTCGAAATGGCAATTCACCACCGAGATCACCACCACGCCCCATTCAAGCTGGGTATGGTAGTGAACCAAACAAGTCACACTCTACTAGACGAGATGAAGAGAGAAACGAAGGAGTTAACTAGCAGCATAACATAGTCAATCACGAACCCAACATGGCAAATATGAGGCAAAACGAAGAGCATAATGCTTATGTTAACAATCAAAGGCACGTGAACGAGTGGTTGGAGAATCAAAATCATGGTTACGAGCAGAACAATTTCGGAAGGGTATACGAGCGCGAGCACCATCACGCACAAGATGACCAGTACGAACGAGCTGATGACCGAGTAAGGGWACRAAGGGGAGATCGAGCACCAAGACAGCGCGATTTAGCACGTCCCAAGGTTGTACCTTTTAGGTCCGCCATTGTCCTTGGACCTATTGCAAGGGCAGTCGAAATCAAACCACATCAACTTAACTTACTCCCGACTTTTCATGGAAACGCCCATGAGGACCCCTTGGCATTTTTAAACTACTTTGTTGATGAAGTGGGAGTACAAATTATTTGCTTCCCGTACAGCTTGAAGGACAAGGCGAAGTCATGGCTACTATCATTAGAGTCTGGCTCGTTGACTGATTGGGATATGATCAGCGAGAAATTCTTAAATCAATACTATTCGGCCCAAACTATGGGGCATCTTCGGAGGCAAATTGCTACCTTTGAACAGTTGGATGGAGAGCTATTTCATGAAACGTGGGAGCGTTACAAGACGATTTTACAAGCTTGCCCCCACCACAACTATTCTCCGGAGATAACTAACCAGTTTTTCTTCGATGGTTTATTGGACTATAGGAAACGAGAAGTAGAGATAGCAGCAGGAGGAGATTTTGGAGATTTGACAGCCACCGGGGCAAGGCGGGTGTTGGAGAAGCAAAGCGAAAAATCTAGATAAACCAAATCTCGGCCTCGTAAAATGGGGGTCAACGAAGTTTCCATCCCTGATCCTGATTTAGATGACGGCAAGTTAGTAAAGGCGAAATGTGAGGAGATATTTGACGAGAAATTAGCTGCTTGGAAAGCCGAGCGAGCTAGTAAGGCCAATGCACAAAGGATGGCCGTAACATGTAACCAGTGCGGATCACCCCAGCATTCAGCGGATGTGTGTCCAAACAACATTGAGCAACATGAGGATGTTAACGCAATCCAAAATTATTCGAATCAAAAGAAGTACACACCGCAACGTGATAATCCTCTTTTCAAGTGGGGCCCTGGAAATCCAAATCATATGCCACCTGATCCACAATATCCACCACCACAATATGCTCAAGCACCACCAGTGCCGCCACAACAAAATAATTTTCATACGCAAGGGAAGGCATCTAATGCGACTCAACCAAATGATCAGCTGTTGGTTTGGCAGCAAAATCAAGTGGCCGAGACGATTAGCAATAGAGAGGGACTTACGAAGGTGAACGCAAAGATTGATGAAATCTCGAAGAAGGTGAGCGGAATTGACCATCTTTTCGGTATTGTGCATGATCTAGCTAAAAACATGGATAGGATGGAAAGAACTATGGGACAAATAGTAACTGATATTGCTTGGTCAAATAAGGAGAAAGACAAGCTACCAAGCCAACCGGAGCAAGCATCGGCGGTTCACGTCCTTCGCAGTGGGAAGAAGATTGACAATGGCATAGAGGACCAAGATGAGGAACTTGTTCCTAAACCAGTAGACAAGATACATAAATCCACCAATAGATACGTGCCTGGTTCCATTCAAGGGACGATTCCGAGCAACACCCTTGACAAAGACGAAGCATCACTGCCGAAGCAATCAACGACGTAAATTAAGGATGTTGTTCCTTTTCCAAGCCGGTTGCGCCTGGCGAAAGAAAACAAGAGATTCATGGAGCTATACAACCTCTTGAAGAATGTCAACATCAACCTACCACTTTTGCAGGTAATCAAAACGATGCCCGCCTACATAAAATTCTTTAAGGAGCTTTCTTCGAGAGAGAGACGTTTGGCGACAAATCAATACGTTCCATTACCAAAGGAGGTTAGCACGATTTTTAAGAAGCCATTTCCACCCAAGGAACGCGATCCTGGAAGTTTTTGCATCACTATATCGTTGGCCAATGGAAAAAAAGCGATAGGAATGTTAGATCTTGGAGCAGGGATAAGTTTACTGCCATATTCACTTTATCAAGCATTTGATCTTGGACCACTTAGGCCGACAACCATGCGGCTACAATTAGCCAATCGCTCCACCCGACGACCCTTGGGAGTAGTCGAAGATGTTTTAGTGCAAGTTGGAGAGCTCGTAATTCCGGTTGATTCCGTGGTTATGGACGTCGGCGAGGTACCGACTGAAGGTACTGAGCACACCATTTTACTGGGATGCCCGTTTATGTCTACTTCCCATACGCTAATCGATGTTCACAAAGGGAGGATGACCATGACTGTTTTGGGCGAAACAGTGACATTTTCTTTAAGTGATATTCAAAACACTCCCTCCCCCATCATGCAAGAGAATGATTCATTCGTTGATCCCGTTACTTCATGCGTAAATGAGTTACGAGAAATCGCGACTTTGAACAAACTGAGCGACGGGGACAACGCTGGATTTTCTACCGAGGGAGGGGATAAACGAGTCGATTCGAGCAAGAAGTACGACGAGTTTGAAGATCATATGCACTTAAGTGGAGAAGACTTGATCGAGTTACTAGGTATTGACATGCGCGATATCATAGAAGAATTTGGAGACGATTTCGATGTGGAACGATCGCATAAACATCCAATAAGTCGCCCAAGTCACGGTTCCCTCGACCCTAACAAAAAATTTAAATTTTCACGCAAAAAGAACAAGGGCGAGGCATATTTCGACGATTGGGCGAGGGAGAAGAAGAAATCAAAGGAGGTTCGCACGAAGGAAGTTAGAAACTTGCAGTTTGAGGTTGGAGATTTAATACTTTATAATCACGAGCGTAAATATGACCCAGCTGACCTTGGAGATACATGGAGCGGACCATTCTCGATAAAAGAATTAGATGAGTACGGCGTAGCCACGTTGTATGACGAGATCGGAAAATCAACCTTTCAAGTTCACAAGCATAGACTGAGGCCTTATCATGATGAATGGAAGAAGAGTCGCGATCATAACTCGGTGGAGTTTGGAGATCCACCGGACATTTGGAATTAAATGAGCAAATTAGCGTCGAGCAAGCGACGTTAAAAATTGCGCTTCTCGGGAGGCAACCCGAGCATTTTGTATCCTTTTGTATTTTATTTTTATTTATTTATTGTTTTATTTTGGTTTTTAATTTTTATTTATAATGCCCAGGCCTCTGCCGTGTCGACTGACGCGGCGTCGACGCCTGGTGCCCAGAAATTTGTCTTCTGTCGCGTCGACTGACGCGGCGTCGACGCAGCATCGACTCCAGATGCCTGGAAATTTACGTTCGGACGCGGCGTCGACGCGACCCGCGGACCGGCCCAGAATGCATTTTAAATCGGGTTTTGACCCACCAACCCGACCCGTATGCGTGTGACCCACGGATTTAGCCCAGAACACAGCTTTAAAACAGCCGTTCCCCCCCCCCCCCCCCCTCTTTCTCTTCTCACTCTTTCTAACTTGAATTTTTCTCCTTCTTAATTTGCTTCTTGTTTACAATAATTTTTCTTTCACATTTTCCAGAAATTCAAGCACTCCAACACCACATTGCCCAGAAATCATCTCAAGTTTATTACTTACAAGCATCCAAAACGGGCTAGGGGGTTTGAAGCAAATTCCGGGCAAAGTAAGCAATTTTCTGAAAAACGGGCGAAATTCGAGCCGTAATCTTTGAGGTACTTCGCTTGAAACTATTTTATTGTTGTTGGTTGTGTTGGGAAGTTTTTGGTGCAAAGATTGTTGGAGTTCTTATTTGGTTGAACACGCACACCAAGTGTTTGACAAAATTCCCCAAAGAACGAAAAGTTTTATTTTTCAAGGTTTATCACCCCGTTCAATTTCGTATTGTGTGATAATGTCTCGAGCGGGTAAACGTAAGGATATCTCGGGGAAATACGGCGCACCGTTCCCGATTTTCAACAAAAAGGAAGGGGACATGTTCAAGAACATTCGGAAATGGGGGTTTGCAACGCATTGAATTTTAAACGTCCAAGGACTTGAGGAGGAGGCCTTGAATGAGTCGGAACACCACACCGAACTTTCACGTTATGTTGATGGCCTTGGTTGTGGGTACTTCGCCCAAATGCACCTTCCCGGATTTAGAGAGATTATGCTCGAGTTTTTCTCCACTTTGGCAATCCGGAACAACGAGACGTTCACTTGTCGACTAGGAGGGAATGACAGTTAGTGTAGACGAGGAGATTTTTGGCCACATTTTCGGTTTCCCGACCGTAGGGGACCACACGGTTGGAGTTCAAGGTTTCGATTTAGCCTCTTTTGGGGGGATGATTACCGAGGGTAACACGGGCAATTGCAAGCGGTTTCCTTGCTCGAAAATTCAAGACGACGCCCTCTACATTGCCTACAAGATCCTCAGGCACATCATTCTATGCAAGAATGAGGCCACTTATGCGACCAAAGCCGAGCTTTATGTTCTACAATGCCTCGTTGATGGTCGTCAAGTCTTGTTGTACCCGCTAATTTTGCTAGGGCTTTACAACGTCACCAAGGGTACTCCGGAAAGCAAGTCGCCACTTCTCTCATTTGCGCCATACATTACCGGCCTCGCCCGTCACTTCGGGTTCGATCCGGCCAACAACGGACTTAGCCCACTCGAGACCACTTCATTACCTCTTACGCGTGCACCGGCACCCCGAGTGAGGTCGTCGACTAGAGGAGGATCTTCGTCTCGACTACACGATGACGACGACGATGGCGACGCGGATATGTAGCAAGCCCGCCATTCTACTTCGGGTCCGAGTCCCGATTGGAGCAAATTTTTCGAAGAAAACCGGGCATTTCAAGTGTAGATGTTCGATAAGCTCCAAATCATCGACGAGAAGATTGATGCGAACCACCACCAAAACCGTCGGAGTTTGAAGAAGATGCAAGCTCGCATTTCGAAGCTCAAGGAGCGATTTGAGGCGGCATACCCCACACCGAGCATGGATGTCGACGAGAACCCCAACGAGGATGATGAGTCCCGCGAGTTCTAAATCTCGTATCTTTATTTTTATTTATGCTTTATTTATAAAAAAAAAATGGAAAATATAAAATCCAAAAATATTGTTATTTTCTTTGTTTTTGTGTGTTTTATTTTTCTTTTAGGGCAATTCATATCACGTACGTTGAAGAAGTAGCCAATTACACAAATCACGAATAGCGGCTCGACTACTATTATTTCAGGGATGTTTTCTTTTTCCTTCCTCTTTTTGYTTTTTGGATGTATTTGTGGCAATCAGGAGATTGCCGGGATTTTTAGAAAGGGGGGTGGTCGAGTGTGATTTGTATTGATTAATTGTGTAATTTTATTTGATACTTGGCCTGTAATAATTATATGCTTAAACGTGATTAATTGCTATTTCTACACTTAATTGTGTTTGTATGGCATGCCTGTCGAAGTTGACTAAGTATGATTATTTGTTTTCGTCTTTGAGCGTGCATAAGTGCATAATTTTTCAAAATTATTTATTATATATTGTAAAATGGTACTTGGACGCAATTGATTTCACAAAACCTTAATGGCAGCGTCAATTCAAAAAAATTTCATGCAAAAAGCCAGTGAGCAGCCTGAGTGTTTATCATCATTGCATGTACGTGAATGAGTTTCAGTCTTGATATCTCTTTGAAACCGCTGTGTGTAGTCAACTTTGAAAATAACGTTAAGGCACATATAAAACCCTATTCCGGCCATATCCATATATTTTTAGCCACTATAAATTCCGAATGAGCCAATCATAGCCAAATATCCATGCCTATAGCCATGAGTGTTTTTGAGACGACCCTACAACCCATTAAAAGCGTGGGGTAGGAGTTCGTATTTTTATTGGTTATTTGAGTCTTGGGAATTTTTATTAGGAATTTATTATTTTGTAAATAAGGACCACCATCTAAAACAAACATAAAAAAAAGAAAAAAAAAATATACCCCATTAAAAAATAATAAAAGGGGAAAATAAAAAAATAAAAAAAAAAGAAAGAAAAGAAGGATGGTGAGTCTAGTTGAACTATTTTAGTCATTGCCTACGCGCTTGTAAAGGCTTGAGTCTAATTTTTTATTTTATGAAACCTAATATTTAGAAGGCAAGAGTTGTGTAAGAAGCATGCTTTAAGCTTCAATTCTACTTAAGTGATTTGAGCTTTCAGTCGGTTTTACGAGTTTTGAGTTGAGGAATGGCCTATATTTAAAAGGCTATGTTATGAGAGTTTAGTGAGGTTTTTATTTTTGAGCGAGGTGAAGCAACTTGCTTCTCGATTAGATTAGGTTGAGTGAGCAATTAGCCACATGACTTATATATTCCACACCCGTCCAAAGAGCCTTACACTACAACCCGTAAAGACCTTTTCTGATTCTTAGTTTTGATGGCACACTTAATTTGCGATTGAGAAGAGATTGATTTTCTGTGTTTATTTACTGTGCTTGTAATTGTATGATTTGAGTGTATACACGTCTCATGCAGAGAATACTTGAGTGCTTTTGAGCGTACTTATATATATTATCCTTCGTGAGGAAGCATGATTTTATTTTGAACCGACAATGTAACAATGGTCAAGTGTTTGACGTTGCGTGACTTATACCTATATTTTCAAAATTACGTATGTAGCATAGCACGACTCTTTGCTTGAACTTATTTTCATTCTAGTTATACTTTGAAATTATCGTTTGTTCGAGGACGAACAAACTAATAAAGCGTGGGGTAGTTGATTAGAGTAGATTTGTCCTTGTTTTTATTAGCTTTTTAGTACGTTTTTCTATTTGTTTTTGGTATAAATCGGACGATTTAAGCATAATTCCGTATTTTTATAGTTCTGACTTATTTTACCTTATTTTATTCGTAATTGATGCAAATAGGTGATATTTCGTTGTTTTTCACCTTACAGCTAAGTAACCAGAAGAGTTTAGCGCGTAAAAGACGAAGTTCGATGTTCAAGAGTAGAAGAACAAGCTTTCCGTTGAAACGAGTAGCAAAAGACCGAGAAACAGAGACAGAAGCGCAGTCGGGTCGACTGACGCGACCGTCGATGCTACGTCAACGCGAGCCATGGCCTGCATCAGTCGACGCAGCGTCGACGTACTATCGACGCTACTTGCTGAAGCGTCGATGTCGACGCACCCAGTCGACGCACCCGCCCAGCCGACGCGCACACCTACTGACCAGACCTGCTGAGCGCTGCCGACCAAGTCTGCCGAGTCCTACCGATCACCAGCACGCGTCAATCGACGCACCATCGATGCGACGGCCCAGAATTCGGATTTTAGGGTTTCTTGTGCGCCAAGACTTGCAATATCTATATAAACCCTCATTATTTCGGGTTTTAGGGAGAGAGACACCAGAGAGACGATACCCTAGGGTATTTTAGCGTACAAAAACAATAATTCCACATCTTATAACAAGATTTGGAGATGAAGATCAAGGATCGAAGAGCGACAAGTCCGAGACTTCAATTTCGCGTTCGGAACTCAATCTTCAACCAAGATCAACGTTCAAACTCCGGAATAGCTGGAGCTTTTTACTGCTTTTCATAGTTACAATAAGTACTCTAAACTCTTAGTTAATTTTGTAGCTACTTCCTTAGTTAATTTCTTAGTTAATTCTAGTTTTGATAATTAGTTTAATCGTTTTTACGCTTGGATATTGGATATTGGTTAATTTAGTTAATTTATGCGATTTGATTTATGCTTAGTTATTTGTTAATCTTAGATTATTAGGATTCATTGCTTAGCGATAATTTCTCATGTTCATGCTCTTAGACTCGTTAATTAGTTTTAATCTTCGGTTGCGTATTATTGATAGATTATTTATTGCTCGTAGTTGATAACTAGTTAGAGTAATTAGTTTAATTAGTTTTAGTTTAGTTATCATTTTAGTTATAATGATCAATTCAACATCTTTTAAAACCCCAAATGTATATGTATTTTATTTTAGTTCATAAATTGAGAAAAACATCGAAAGGACCGAACAGTTGTTTCCTCGAGAGATACGACTCGAGTCAAACTCATCACCCTACAGTTACCTCATACACTTGCGAGCAAACTAACGTGCTTTAAAATTAATTTATTAAAACGGGGTGCACAAAAGTTTGAGTCAATTAACAAACAATCGGACAAGATTGTTGTCGTGGCACGTATTTTTAGGAATTTACATTTACATCCTAGCTATAGCCACTGGTCTTCTAGAGAGAGGCAATGTTACTATAATTTCGTAGACCTGTGGTAACTAAAATAAGTATCGGTCAAAGCAGTGTTAAGTTTGGTGTTAAGAACACTGGAACTAACACTGAATAGTTTGAGAGTTGTAAACGACAGATTAATGACTGGTGTTAAAAACACCAATAGTAACATCAAACAGATATGCAGCGGAATAAATATTAAAAGATTAACACAGCAATTGAAATTCCGTTCACAAGCAAAAATGCTTGTGAACTTGGGTATACAAAACCAAAAATTATATTATTTTTCTTGTTCAAGATTAAATACATAAGGAGTAAAGTAATATATGAAAACTAAAATATCAAACACTATGATACTAAAATACTTGTCGCCTTGAAAGATGATCTTCTCCGTTGGTTACGCAACTTCAAATATCTTCTTAATCACGAACAGTGACTCCAAGTATTCAATGTTGCATATGTTCTTCTTGCGTTGTTGCTTGCGTCGATCTTTAAAAAACCGCGTGCAAAAGATGATCCAAGTTTTGTCCTCTTCTTGTCTTTAAATAGACAAGTCCTAGAATCCAAAACTTGGTAAACAAGTAAAATAAATCCTAAACATAATCTAAGAAATTAAATAAAGTCCTAAGACTCAATATAGGAAACAAAATCTAGAGTCCTAAATTATTTTATTTCCAAGAAAGGTAAATAACTAAAAAATAAAAAATTGCGAAGAATAAAATTCTCACAATCTCTCCCTTTTGCCTTTCTGGACAAAATACCTACGACGCAACGAAATAAAAATTATTAGACTTAAACTCCCCCTAAATTAATAACTCCCCCTAAACAGATGAACACTGTTTAATAAAACAAACCAACGTTAAAACTAACATTGTTTTTCAGCCACAAAAAAAAAAAAAATCAGCATAAGGACTCAAAGACCTCGAATCCTCTTCGACCGACCAGGAGACATTGACGTTCCTTCATCCCTAGCCTTCCTCTTCCTTAGCAGCTTCTTCAGTTTCTTCAACTTCTTATTTCTGGGCTGGATCCTCTTCCTCCTCTTGTCCTTGGCTAAGTTTGCCAACACCTTGGCAGCTTCACCATCAGCAACATCATTCACAGCATCATCATCAGCGTCGGCGCCGTCATCTCTACCATCATCTCCCCCTTTTTGTGTAGAAGTCCAAAGGGCCTCCATTAAAGAACCTCAAAGCGCCTATAGCTGGGCAATCTGATTATCAATAAAAGCTATCCGGGCCTGAACAACTGGAGCAGAAAAATGCACCATGTTGGAACTGGTGGTAGTAACACCAGAACCATCACTAGAAAATCCATCAGCTCGAGGAGGCGCTTGCCAAGGGAGATCAACCACACGTGCCCCAGCTAAGTGCTGACCACGCAAAGAGAACCAATCGGCCTCCCCATGGAGCACGTCGTCTCTAGCAGGCGTAAAACCTTGATTTTCTAGCAAGCTATAAATGAGAGACGGAAAATAGAGAGAGGATGCGGCCTTGGTCGTAGCGAACCTGGTTATGACCACAAATACATGCTGGCCAAAGTTGAACTTAATTCCGCGGCCAAGCTTGTACAGAAACACCGCCTGAGGACGAGTGACAACAGTCGCATTTTTGGTAGGCACCCAATTGAAGACGCCCACCCTGTGTAATACAGAATAGAGAGAGAAAAGACGTGTACAGAGTAATTGTTCACGCCATTGTTTCATCTGCCTACCAGACAAAAAATTGATGACCTCATCCATGTCATCCACAGTCGAGTCACCATGATACGACTTAGTCCCAAATAACTCATTAATCAAGTCAGGAGTAAAAGAATATACTTTCCCATGCACAAACACTTTCCCATAATTCACAGACTTGAAATCAACAACAGACAACAACATATTTGCATAGAAATCAAGGATGACATCACTCACAAACGTCATAGCAGTAGTAATGGTGGAATACATACCTCTATGCTTAAAGAAAGCAACCAGATTCTGCTTCTCGAAAACATCAACTGGAACCCACCGTTTAGCAATTATCCCACGAGTTTGATAACTATCAAATAGCTCTTCGGCTTCCATTATCAGGAACTTTGGTGATATAGGCACCATGTCCTCGATTTCAATTCCATGAACTTCATGTTCATCAAATTCATCAGACAACTGGTCAAAGGAAGGCGATACACGTTCAGAGGCAGCAAAATCAGCAAATCCAGAGCTAGAAGAAGAGGCAGGGTCAGTTGCAGGGGATGTTGGTTTCGGTGAAACATCATCAGAACCAACACTGGCGGACGGAGCAGCTGCAGAAGGTGTTTCTCTGGGTAACACAACATTAGAACAATCAACAACCTTCTTGACAACTTTGGCCCTCTTCTTTTCCCTCCTTATGGCAGACTACTAATCACCAATGGGAAATGCATCGTCAGAATCAGACGAGTAGTCGAAGAGCTCAGGATCAGGTGCAGGTTGAACCAAATGAATATGAGTGAAGTGGGGAACAGTAGTCATAGGACTGGAGGAACTTGTAACCTCTCTAGTGAATAAGTCAACAATTTCATATGGGGGAGAAGAATAAACCATCTCAGAAGAGCCTGGTGAAGTTTTAATCGAACTGGTGGATTCTTCTTGTTAGCCAAGCGGACAGTCTCTTTCTGGCAAGGGGTCGCTGACTTCGCCAATTTAGGAGTAGAGGTGGTCGGCGGCTCGACAACTGGTGCAGGAGGCGCATACTCATCATTGTCGGAGTCCATCATTACAGTGATGTCCTCGGTCAAATTAATTTGCTCGATTGGCACATATAGCCGTGCACCTTCTTTACTCTTTAGAATAGCCGACGGAATGACTCCCGGAGGAATAGTTTGCAGTCGTCATGACCTTTTCAAGGTCGGGCTCCCAACACGACCAAAGGTTGCAGCAATAAACGGCAAGTCTGGAGGATTATCAACATCGATTTCATTCCCTTGTTGTCCTGGAAAAACCTAAACCTCCAGAGCAGGGTCAAGGGGTGCCGGAATAGGGACAATGTCCTAAGGATTGAGCGGTGGTGAATTGACAGGAGGTGTTGCAATCGGTGATGGGTTGGATGGTAAAACATCACCGAGTTCTTCGCGAGTGTTCAATCCTTAGAACCTTGGGAAGTTTAGTGGAACCTGTTCGTCGAGGCGGACAACACCCGCCGGTAGCTCATGAACATTGGTTGGAGATGATGAGTTCGACATCCTACAAGAATTTCGAAGAAATCACACGAAACTAAGCAAGGATTTAGAGAGAAAGTAAAAGTCGTGAGAGTAAGAGAGTTCAATTTGCATAAGAATTATGGAGAAGTAGGGCAAACGGTAAAAAGAATTGATCTTTTATTCTGCAAAAAGTGACCATTACCAAGAGAGAGAAAGGTAAAGTAAAGAATAAAAGATTAACCCCTTATTTACCGAACATTTGAATTTATACCACAAAATATTTTCTTTCCTTCCACAAACACCCATTCCCCCTTAAACTATGACATAGGATCCCATTCCAAATTAAAATAGGCTTACACGATCTCTGCCAAAACAAACCACTAAGCCAATATCTCAATTTTTGGAAAATAAAAATCACATATCCTACCAACAAAATCAACCGAATATAAAGCTGGATTTTTATGAACCATCAACATAGTTAAATAAAATCCTTGCCAATAAATTTTTCACTCACCATATCAACCCCGTATTACCTGTCCAATCCACCAATTTTAACACCACTGAAACACTCAGTTAGCAAGATTCACAACAGGATTAAGAGTTTTTCAAGAGAGACACAAGCACAAGTAACAGAACACAAAGCAAAATGACATCTTCTCAAAGTATGGATGTCCTAATTGATGCCTAAAAATAATGACCTAAGAAGGTTAAAAAATACAATTTATGGTTTTAGTGACTTGATCAGTGTTGCTTTTCATGACTGATGACATTATAACCGACATTGCGTTAGGTGAAGTCAATGAAAACAGACCCCTTAACCAAAGTTAATGACTATGTCAAAATCACTCAAGAGGGTGAAATTTAAAGATTGGATCCTTTTAATCCTGATTTTCTTTATCTTTTTAGATATTTGAAGAGAAATTTTCTAGCAATTGCTTTTAACACCCCTTGTTTTTGGACCTGGGAGAAAACCAGTTTCTACGGGAAAGCTCCACAATCACCTAATTGAAGAGGTTAATCTTTTTGCCACCATTTTTATTACAACACATGACCTTATTGCACTTTGATTAGCACATATTTGTCCTTGTTTTTACTAGTACTTTTTTTAGTTTTTCTTATTACTTTTGGTATAAGTTGGGTAGTTTAAGATTAATTTCGTATATTTGTACTCCCGACTTATTTTACCGTATTATGATCGAAATTGATGCAAATGGGTGATTATTCTCTGTTTTTCATCTTACAGCTAAGTAGTCGGAGAGTCCAGCGCTTAAGGGATGAAGTTTAATTAGTAGTGGACGAGAATCGAGCCTTTTCGACGAAGGAGTAACAGAAACTAGGAGTTAACGGTATCTATAACCGTTACCATCATTGTTACCTAAACCGCTAAGGATGGACAGAGAGCTCCCAGACCAAGTTAATGGTGACTTTAGCGGTATCTTCATACCGCTAGTTACACCGTTACGAAGTGATAGAGAGGTTAGCGGCGAACTTAATGATTACTCCTTACCGCTAAAGTCACCGTTGGGAAGTGGCTGCAAGGTTAACGGTACAATTAGCGGTAACTCATACCGCTAAGTCTAACCGTTACCTGCCCAGAAAATGCGTTTTTACCCTAACTTGTGCTTCGAGACAAGGAAAACTATATAAACCCCTCTCTAATCCATCCCAAGACAAACATAATACCACCATAACCTTATTTCGGTCCTTAAGACCAAAAACAACACACCTTCACATCACATATCAACAGCGAAGATCAAGATCAAAGATTCAAGAGTCACAAGTTCCAATCTCCAATCGTTAGTTCGAGATTTGATTTTCGGCCAAGATCTACGCAATCTCTCCGGATTAGCTGAGGAATTTACTACAATTTCTTAGTTTCAATAAGTACTCTAAACTCTTTAATTGCTTTCTTAGATAATTTATGCGATAAGTAGTAATTTTTCAATAATTGTTCTTGAATTATTTTATGTTTCGAACCTTAGTTACTTTTGATATTTGAATTCATAATCTTTCATTTAGTTCAGTTTTATTGGTTTACTATCGTTCATGTTTAGATAATTGTTTATCATATATGCTTGGATTGGTTTCTTGGATTGAATTTAGATATTCCTAGTAAATTGCTTAGTTAAAGTTACCTACTTTTAATTAATGTTCAAGTGCTTTAAATTCTTAGATAATCAAAACAAACCAAACCCCCAATTTGTACAAGTTTTCATGTTGCTTTGTGAACAAACAACTATTTGAGATTCCGATTGCATGTTCCTTGAGATCGACTCGAGTCAACTTACCCACCTACAAGTGATCCCATTCTCTTGCGGGCAAGCTTTAAACGTTTTGACAAAACAGTTTATAAAAATAGGTGCGTTAAGATTGAATCAAGATTTTGGCGCCGTTGCCGGGGAATAAAAGCAAAGGTTTCAAAAATATGTTTGTTAGTTTTGTTTTCTTTTTAACCGTCTATTTGTATAATTACTTTTTCCATTCGATGCATTTGATTTGTTGTTGAGTGTATGCAAGGTAGAAGATCACTTAGGCTCGAACTTGCACCATTCATCGATAATATTCATCGTTCTAATCAAGCAAGACCTCCTCACATATTTGAAAGAGAATCGTCTGCTACCACTGATTTTATTTGTGACACAGTTCCTGATACAATGTTAAGACGCGTAGATCCTGTTCACAACAATAATAGCAATCAACCACCAAGGAACCCTCCTATACGACAAAGAAACGAATATGGAAGCGAACCAATTCACCCCGAAGGGCCAGCACAACCTCGGGAGTACTGGGAAAATATTCAACACAACATGATGGACCAGAATGAAGAGCGAGAAGGAGGAAATAGAAACCACCATCACCAAGACCAAGATAACTATTCTGAACGATCTTACCCGGGAGACGAGCAGATTGAAGACTGGCTCGATAATAATCACTACAATGAAAGAAACGAGTATGAAAGAAATTCCGCGAGACCTAATAATCAAGAGAGGCACCAAAGAGGGGCGCGCGAACCAAGACAACGAGATTTCACAACCCCTCAAGTAGGCCCCTATAGTTTTGCTATTGTGTTGGGAAGAACTTCAAGAGACTTTGAGCTTAAACCTCATATAATCAACAACCTCCCGACGTTCCATGGTCTCGCCAATGAAGACCCGTTAGCTTTTCTTAATGAATTTCATGCAGAAGTAAGTAGAATTCCATCACTGGGACTTCATCACGAAGATCTTCACATGGTGTGTTTTTCAAGTTGTTTGAAAGATAATGCCAAGTCTTGGCTACTCTCATTAGAACCTCGATCGTTGATTGATTAGCCTATGGTGAGTGACAAATTTATTAATCAATACTACTCCGCTCAAACGACGGGCCACATTAGGAGGCAAATTGCAAACTTTGTTCAACAAGATAGGGAGTTTCTGCACAAAGCATGGGAACGTTACAAAACTTTACTGCAAGCTTTCCCACATCACCACAACTCTCCAGGGATGGTCAACCAATTCTTCTACGAAGGGCTACTGGACTCGTACAAGAATAATGTTGAGACAGCTGCTGGAGGGGATTTCGGATACTTGAGGGCGACGGAAGCTAAGCATTTGTTTGAGAGGATGAGCGAAAAATCCAGACAAATGAGTTCTCTACCACAAAAGATAAGAGTTAACGAGGCAACTGAGGTGCCAAGCAGAGAGACCGTTGAGACATGCAACCGCTGTGGAGAGCAAGGGCATTTGGTGGATACATGCAAAATGGTGTGTTACGACGAATGCAAATCCAAGGCATATGCCATTAAAGATCAAATGCGCCACCAAGACCTTCCAACTTATTAGCACAGAGCTCCAACTAAATTTAACGCGCAACGTAATTCTCATTACTTAAAATGGGGCCCTGGAAACCCACACTACGCCCCCACACAAACTAATTCACCACCACCACCAAACAAATCTCGAACAACTGGACCGACACCTGCTCCAATGCAGCCAAAAGATCAATTGTTAATTTGGCAGCAAAACCAAGTCACCGAAATAATCAAGAATAGAGACGGGCTCGAAAATCTGACTACGCAAGTTAATAAGCAGGGAGAAGTTTTGAATGACCTCTCCAAAAGTGTGAAGAAGTTAGAAACAATGATGGGCCAAATGGCAACATTTATGGAGAAGGCAGAAAACGAGAAAGGAAAACTCACGAGCCAACCGGATCAAGCTTCACCCATCCATGTCTTACGAAGTGGAAAGAAGGTAGATAATGGAATCGACGAGAAGGAAGAAGAGGTCACAGAAAATCCAACTTCGGATTCACCCACAGATGATAACCCTAAAACCAGTGGACCAAATGCATAAGTCACCAAATCCTTACATTCCGGGTTCCTTAAAGGGGAAGCTTCCAAATCCATCCACCACAATTGACGATTCCACCAAGTCTCTAAATCAGCAACCGAAGCAGTTAGCACCTACTATTCGAGACAAAGTCCCCTTTCCAAGTTATTTATGCCCAGCAAAAGAAAATAAGAAATTCAAGGAACTCTATAATTTGCTGAAGAACGTCAATGTTAATCTTCCTCTATTGGATGTAATCAAAACGATGCTTGCATACGTTAAATTTTTCAAGGAGTTGGTTGCGAGGGAACGGCGATTGGATACGACACAATGAGTAGAATTAACCAAGGAGGTGAGCGCCATATGCAAGGGTCGGCTACCCAAAAAGGAGAAAGACCCGAGGAGTTTTTGCGTAACTATTGCCTTAGGAAATGGGCAAACAGCACGTGGAATGCTCGATCTTGGTGCAGGAATTAACTTAATGTCGTACTCACTATATAAGGAATTTGACCTTGGGTCAATGAGGCCAACTACGATGCAACTACAATTGGAATATCGATCAATAAGACAACCACTTCGCATAGTTGAAGATGTATTAGTTCAAGTCGGCGAACTTGTTATTCCAGTTGATTTTGTCATACTTGATGTCGGCGAAGTTCCAAAAGAAGGCACGGAGCATACTATTTTTCTAGGCCACCCGTTCATGTCCACTTCTCATACGCTGATTGACGTGCACAAGGGGAGAATGGCCCTATCCGTTTTGGGTGAGACGGTCACATTTTTTCTTAAAGAAATCCATAACACTCCTTCTCCGTACATGCACGAAGATTTTTCGTTTATTGATCCTATTGCATCTTGTGTTCACGAACTCAAGGGGATCACTGTGTTAGATGAGTTAAGTGTCGAGGACGACACAGAGTTTTTTAATAGGGTGGCAAAAATGTTGGAAATAGACTTGAACGAAGTCACCGAAGATTATGAAGAAGTTGAAGACTTCGATGAGGAATTGTGCGAAATAGCTAATGCACCTGAACTTAGACCGAAAGTGGAGTTGAAACCACTACCAAGTCATTTGAAGTATGTTTTCCTCGAGCCCAACAACACGAAACCCGTCATCATATATTCATCATTGGCGGAATATGAAGAAAAAGAATTGATTGCAGTGCTGAGTAACCATAAAGAAGCAATAGGATGGAGCATCAGGGACATCAAGGGGATAAGCCCTGTTACTTGCATGCACCGAATTGTGTTAGAACCCGATGCCAGGCCTGTTAGGGATAGTCAACGAAGACTGACACCAACACTTTATGAGGTGGTCAAAAGGGAAAATTTTAAACTTAAAGACGAAGGAATTATTTTCGCTATTCCTGACAGTAAATGGGTGAGCCCAATCCATGTGGTTCCAAAGAAAGGAGGCATCACCATAACCGAAAATGACAAAGGCGAGATAGTTCCAACCCGACTGACTAGTGGATGGTGTATGTGTATCGATTATAGGAAGTTGAATGCAGCCACTCGCAAGGATCACTTTCCTCTGCCGTTCATAGACCAACTTCTCGACAAGCTCGCCGGACACGAGTTCTATTGATTTTTGGATGGCCTTTCAGGCTATTACCAAGTATCTATCGCTCCGGAAGACCAAAGCAAGATGACATTCACGTGCTCTTTCGGCACATTTTCCTTTCGAAGGATGCCTTTCAGTTTGTGCAACGCACCAGCGACTTTTCAAAGGTGCATGCTCTCAATTTTTAGTGATTTTATTGATGATTTTCTTGAGGTATTCATGGATGATTTTTCAATTTTTGGGTCGTCTTTCTAGAATTGTTTATCTAATTTATCTAAGGTTTTGGAACGTTGCA
This sequence comes from Phtheirospermum japonicum, assembly GCA_014905375.1. Classification (NCBI taxonomy): domain Eukaryota; kingdom Viridiplantae; phylum Streptophyta; class Magnoliopsida; order Lamiales; family Orobanchaceae; genus Phtheirospermum; species Phtheirospermum japonicum. The sequence continues at coordinate 372,005 of BMAC01000632.1, read as the reverse complement.
TCGAGAAGAATCTTACATTAAGTTGGGAGAAATCCCATTTTATGGTAAGAATTGGTACCCTTTTAGGTCATGTTGTTTCTAAAAAGGGGTTGGAGGTTGATAAAGCTAAAATTAATGTAATCGAAACCCTTCCTCCCCCTAGAGATGTTAAAGGAATTAGGAGTTTTCTTGGTCATGCAGGTTTTTATAGACGTTTTATTAAAGACTTTTCAAAAATTAGTCGTCCACTTTGGCTCGTGGAAACAATTTTCTTTGATCACAATGTAATTACACCACGACTGAAAAAGAATTATTGGCAGTTGTATTCTCACTTTACAAGTTTAGATCCTATATAGTTGGATCGGAAGTAATCGTATGTACGGATGATGATGCATTGCGTCATTTATTTTCTGAACCTCAAAGTAAACCACGTCTTATTAGGTGGATATTATTGCTGCAAGAATTTGATGTGGAAATTAAAGATAGGCGAGGATGTGAAAACGTTGTAGCTAATCACTTATCTAGGATGATAATTGAGGAAAACGAAGGCGAAAAATTCATGATTAATGATTTGTTTCCTTATGAGAACGCGTTTAATGTTAAACAATCAATTACTCCTTGGTATGCTGATATTCTAAATTTTCTTGCTTGCAAATTATACCTAACCATTTATCCTACCAAGAAAGGAAGAGATTTTTAAGTAAATGCAGGGAATACTTTTGGGAAGAGCCCTACGTGTTCAAACGCTGTAAAGATGGGCTTAACAGAAGATGCATTCCAAATGATGAAATGGGAAGCATATTGCAATTTTGCCATGACCATGGAGGGCATTTCGGAGCTCAAAAGATGGCATTTAAGGTGTTACAAGCTGTATTCTATTGGCCAAGTTTATTCGCCGATGCATTCGAATATTGCAAGACGTGCGATAATTGCCAACGAACCGGTAACATAGGAAAGCGAGACGAAATGCCGCTGGTACCTAATCAAGTGGTAGAAATTTTTGACGTATGGGGAATAGATTTCATGGGACTCTTTCCTAAAAGTGGAGATTTCGAGTATATTCTAGTAGGAGTTGACTACGTATCAAAATGGGTGGAAGCAATCCCCACTCGGAGAGCCAATGCGGAGGTTGTTCTTAAATTTCTCCAAGAAAGTATTTTTAGTAGATTCGGAGTGCCGAAATCAATTATAAGTGATGGAGGAAGCCATTTTTGCAATCGCGCCTTTACAAGGTTGATGACGAAATATGGGGTCCGGCACAAGGTGACTACACCATACCACCCTCAAACTTCTGGACAAGTCGAAACAAGCAATCGTCAGCTGAAGGCTATCCTCGAGAAAACAGTTGGACCAAGTCGGAAGGATTGGGCAGTTAAACTCATTGACGCATTGTGGGCCTATCGAACGGCCTATAAGACAGTGCTTGGTATGAGTCCTTTTTGACTCGTCTATGGGAAGGCGTGCCATTTACCAGTTGAAATAGAGCACCGAGCATATTGGGCCATTCGAAAGTTAAATATGAACTACGACGAGGCGGGTGAATATAGGAAATTGAAGTTGACCGAGCTTGACGAGATTCAAAACAAATCCTATGACATTTCGTGGAGGCAAAAGAAGATGACGAAGAAACACCATGATCAAAGACTCGTTAACAAGCGATTGGAGGTAGGTAAGTTAGCTCTGTTCTATAATTCTAGATTGAAATTATTTCCAGGTAATCTTAAGTCAAGATGGAGTGGCCCGTTTGTGATCAAATAAATCAACGAATTTGGAGCGGTTACTCTTTACGACGAAGAAAAAGATGTAACTTTTCAAGTTAACGGACACCGGGTAAAGCTATATCGTGACGGAGATGCAACGAGTCAAGATCATGAGAAGTTGAAGTTAGTGGACCCACCTCCGGTTAAAAATTAGTCATGAAAACTCGCGTCGAGCAAGCGACGTTAAAAGATGCGCTTCTTGGGAGGCAACCCAAGCACTTGTATCGTTTTTCTTTTCTTTTTGATTTTATGTTTTTTTCAGTTTATTTTACTTTATTTTGCTGTGGTACATTTACGCATTGTTGATGTGCAGAATTAATTAAGAAATTCGCCTGATCTGGGAGACTAACGGTATGACTAGCGGTAACCAATACCGCTGGAGTAACCGTTGGGAAGTGGCTGCAAGGTTAACGGTATGACTAGCGGTGACCAGTACCGCTAAAGTCACCGTTGGGAAGTGGCTGCAAGGTTAAAGGTATGACTAGCGGTAACCATACCGCTATAGTAACCGTTACCGGAACCGACTTTGCAGAATTTGGAAAGTTTTGGACTGCAATTTTTGGGTGTTTTATTTCCAATAGGTAAGTAAGTTTATGGTGATCTTTTGCACGAATTTTGGCTAATTTTAAAGTCTAGATCTCTTACCTTAGGAGAGTTCTTAATTGAATAGGAAAACTTAATATCTCCTACCTTAATTATAATTGGGTGAATCTAGGACTCCTATTTTTAAGAGCCATTAATTCCTATATAAACCACCACCCCCCACCCCCATGCACATTATATTTAATAATTCTCTTGTGCTCTAAACCTCCCTATATAGAACAAAATTAATTCTCCAAATCTCCCAACACCATGAGGCCAATTCCACAAGCAACTACCAACCATGAAAATAGATGGATGTTAAGAAGGAAGCACAAAGAAGAGATGGCCCAGATGCTAGTTGTAATCGAGAAGGTGAAGGCCCGAAATAGTGATTTTTAGATGAACGAGGTCAATTACACCCTCAAGATCGACGCACTGAAAGATGAGTTGAAGAAAGCGGGAGAGGTGCATGCGGGGTTGAGAAACACTATTTCCCAGCAAAAGGGAGCCATCAAGGAATTGAAGGCAGCAAAGCGTGATCTCGAACGGAGGATGCAAGACCTAAGTGAGCATGACGCTCCATGGACGAGCTTCATGATCAACTCCTCATGACTAGAGAAGAGATTGAAAATTTAACCATTCAAAATACTGGAATTCTGTGGGACGAAGCCACCTTTGCAAACGAGATAATGATTTTGGAAAAACGTCTTGAAGATAAGGAGGCCGAATTGGCTGAGGCAGCGCAAGACAGAATGGACCTCCTGCGAGAGAATTACAACATCCGAGAGGAGAAATTAGTGATCATACGTCAAATCTAAGAGCTAGAAGCCCAAATCAAAGATCTAAAAGAGTGCAATGCAGTGCACGAGTGGAACATAGGATATTGGAAGCAGGGTCTGGAAGATGCTAACAAGAGGGTTACCGCGCTAGAGAACTTGCACTATGGATCCCCTTAGACTCGTAGGACGTTGCCGCTAGCTAATTATTTAAGTTTTCAATTATCGAGTCATAGCATTGTCCTCCTATTCTATCCAGTTTATTTTATCGCAATTTTAATTTTATTCCGTTGTCTAAGTGTCTCGAATCAACATTAATAAATTTCTTATTTCCTTTCGCGTCCTTTACTTTTAATTTCTATTTTTCTTTTATGCATAGACATTTTTTATTTTCTTTTGAGATTGTGCAATTTTTCCGCCACTAACGGTCATATAACGGTTTGATCACCATTAGATTCGTCGTTACCCACCAGTAGGAGAGCTAGCGGTATGGCTAGCGGTTACACTTACCGTTACGCCTACCGCTAACTTATCAAAAGCCCGGCCCAAAGTAAGTATAAATAGAAATTTCTAGGGTTATTCGTCACTTTTTCCAAACCGCTTGAACAAGAGCACGCCGCTACCTATCCCGATGGTATTACCGCTACCAAGGCAAACTGAGCAATTCCGAGCGAATCTGATCGAGAAAATTGACTCCGGGCACAACACGACGGGGGATAACACGGCGGGGCACAACATGTTTGGATAATTATTTATCATTTACGCTTAGATTGGTTTCTTGGTTTGAATTTACACGTTCTTAGCAAATTGCTTAGTTAGAGTTACCTAGTTTTAATTAATGTTCAAGTGATTTAAGTTCTTAGATAATCAAAACAAACCAAACCCCCAATTGTACAGGTTTTCATGTTACTTTGTGATTGAATAAACTATTCGAGATTCCGATTGCATGTTCCTTGAGATCGACTCGAGTCAACTTACCCACCTATAAGTGACCCTGTTCTCTTGCGGGCAAGCTTTAAATGTTTTGACAAATAGTTTATAAAAATAGGTGCATTAAGCTTGAATCACACTTTCAACCAGACCCAATGCATTCTGATTATGTATGAAAAAGAAAATAAAAATGCATGCATTAATATACAGATGTGAAGATATATCTTCTCAAACGAGAGAAGGTCTCTAAATCTAATGCATTTGTGAAGATATCAGCAAGCTGATTGTCTGTACCTATATGCTTAAGACTCACTATCTTTTTCTCAACCAAATCACGAATAAAGTGGTACCTTATGTTAATGTGTTTGATTCGTGAGTGCTCGACCGGATTTTTGGAGATATCAATGGCACTGGAATTGTCACAACGCACAGATAAAGTCCTCTATCATCTGGTTCATCCACAATAACTGTGTACAGGCACTTCCAGCTGCAATATATTCGTCTTCAACTGTAGAAAGAGAGATGCAATTTTGCTTTTTACTGTACCATGAGATAAGTTTATTACCTAAGAAAAAGCATCCCCTAGTGGTACTCTTCCTATCCACAACATCCCCAGCCCAGTCCGAGTCAGTATAGCTCACTAGTTCAGTACCAATTTCTTTAGAATACCAAACACCCAATTCAGTTGTACCAGCTATATATCTAATGATTTGTTTAACAGCTGTTAAGTGTGACTCTTTAGGGTTTGACTGATATCTAGCACATAGATACACACTATACATAATACCAGGCCTACTTGTTGTTAAGTACAAAAGACTTCCTATCATTCTCCTATATATGGTGTTATTAACACCATTTCCAACATCATCTCTCGACAGTTTTACGGTTTTTCCTAACGGTATTTTCTTATGCGTTTCATTCTCTAACACAAATTTCTTAACAAGATTCTTAGCATATTCGGACTGAGAGAGAAAAATACCGCCATCCAACTATTTAATTTGAAAACCAAGAAAGTAAGAGAGATTACCTTCCATGCTCATCTCAAATGTGTCAGAAATTCGAGTTATAAAATCTTTAACCATCTGCTCATTAGTAGATCCAAAAATTATATCATCTACATAATTCTGGATAATCAAGATGTGTTTACTTGATCTAAGAAGAAACAAGGTTTTGTCAACGTCCCCACATCTGAAATTTAAAAAGAGCAAGTGTTGAGTCAACCTTTCATACCAAGCTCTGGGAGCTTGTTTTAAACCATATAAAGCTTTTTTCAATTTTAAAACAAAGTTGGTTTGTGAGGATCTACAAACCCTTTAGGTTGCTCTACAAACACTTCTTCACTTAAAACTCCATTAAGAAAAGCACTCTTTATGTCCATTTGATGTAGAGATATTCTCATATGACAAGCAACAACAAGTAAAAGTCTTACAGATTCAATGTGAGCAACAGGAGCAAAAGTCTCATCAAAATCAATATCCTCAATCTGAGTGTACCCTTGTGCAACCAGTCGATCCTTGTTCCTCACAATATTGCCTGCCTCGTCCATTTTATTCTTTAAGATCCACTTCTTTCCTGTTACATGTGAGTTTTCTTGACGAGAAACTAAGTCCCAAACATTGTTCTTGGCAAATTGATCCAACTCCTCTTGCATTGCCTTTACCAAGAATTCATCCTTAAGAGCATCCTCCACATGCTTGGGCTCTGTTTTGGAAAGATACGAAGACTCTCGAATTTTAGAACAGTTAGTAAATAAAAAAACATACCTAACCATTTCTTTGAAGTTTAGCTAACGCTTTCTTATACTTCTTTCATCGAGATCTCCCATGATTTGGCCCGTGGGATGGTTCCTCTGTATTCTTAATGGTATATCCCTCTGATGTAAGTTGATGGTATCAGCTAGATCTTCCTCATCTGGATCAGAATCTGATTCTGGAGCAGCTCGAGTAGGTGTTGGGTTTGATGTTAAGTCACCAGAACTGTCACTACAAGTTTCTTCTGTTTCAACACCTGCATCTTTGATTTCAACAACTGCACTTTCATCTACACCAACCGTAACATTATCTTAAGGATTTTGATCATATACCGGATCATTATCCTCAGCAGGTTTAACACCACTCATCAAATCATCAAACTTGATGTTAACCGACTAAAACATGCTACGTGTCCTAGGATTAAACAGCCTATATACTTGACTGTTTTGGGAATATCCCATGAAGATATTTATCACTTTTTGAATCCAGTTTGCAAGATGATTTCTGTCACTAAGCAGATAGCAAATACATCCAAAGACGTGAAAGTAACTCAAGTTTGATTTTTTACCCAATAGCAATTCATAAGGAGTGACACAAGAACCTGGTCTAAAATACACCCTATTAATTATATGACATGCAGTACTCATAGCTTCAGCCCAAAAACGTTTTGCAATGCCATTAGAAATGGGCATAGTCCTAGTCATCTCAGCAAGACCTATTTTTACGTTCGACTATCTCATTTTGTTGGGGGTGATAGGTGATGGAAACTCATGACTTATACCTACTTTTGAACAATAGTTTGAAAAAGATGCATTCTCAAATTCATTTCCATGATCAGTCTTGATCCTACCAGTATTCACACCAAATCGCACACACAACATTTTTGCAAGTTTTTTAAATGCTTCGAAAGCCTCAAATTTTTCTTTTAATAACTCTACCCACGTAAAACGAGAAAAATCATCTACAATCACAAGAACATACCTCTTACCACCAAGGCTCTCAACTTCAAGTGGTCCCAGAAGATCCATATGAAGGAGTTCAAAACAGTATGAGGTAGTGAGGCTCTGCACATTCGGGTGAGATACCATGACTTGCTTTCCTTTCTGACATGCCTCGCATACAGGGATGATATTGATGTTGAGCTTAGGAAGCCCATTCATAGCTTCCTTTTTGGTTAGTCTTTCCAGCATCTTGTAGTTGAAATGACCGAGCTTTTGATGCCACACCTCGGCATCACTCAATTGAAATAATTTACATAACACATCACCACTTATTTGGTAGCAATTGTCGGTGGTCCTCTGTCCAGTAAGGATAAATACATTGCCTTCATCATAGACTTCACATTTTTCATGGGTGAACCTGACATTAAAACCACCATCACACAGTTGGCTTATGCTTATCAAGTTTGAAGTTAAACCTTCAACAAGTAACACATTCTCGATCTTTGCAATACCAGAGACATGAAGAGTTCCTTGGCCAATGATCTGGCCATTTGCACCTCCACCATATTTTACATTCCCTCCTTGAAATATGAAGATATTGGAAAGTAGATCTTCAGAGCCGGTCATGTTCTTGGAGCAACCACTGTCGAAGTACCAGGCTCCAGGAACATGGGATTTCAGGGATGTATAGATCATATTGCATTTGATCTCATTCTTATTGACCCAGACCTATTTGAACTTGGTGTTGGTTTTGGTGTTAGTAACATGAAAGCTGTCATGGGACTCGGCAGACAACCTTGTCCTCTGAAACTGCCTTTTCTTGCCAACAGTCTTCCAGCAGAAAGGTTGAATGTGACCTGGATCACCACAGTGATGACACGCATACTGTCTTCTTCTCCTCTTGTGGCGTTTGGTCGATTTCTTTTTTGGTTTGATGCTGGTGTTGGCTAATTTGGTTTGTAGCCGATTCCATATCTCGAGGATTCTGGGAAACTCATATCCAGAATTTCGTCAAGTTTTACCTTCCCCTTGTTGAGGTTTGAGATGGTCCCTTGGACCTTCTTCAATTCAGTTTTCACTTGTTCTAACTCAGGATTCCTTTTGGTGAGTGATGACTCCAATCGGATAATTATATTCAGTTGATCATCCTTTTCCTTAGTCAGTTTATCCACCTCAATCATAAGATCCTTGACTTTGAGTACCTGTTTTCCCTAACTAGCAAATAATTATTTATACTCAATGCTCAACTTCTCGTACTCGTCAAGAGATTCATCAACCTCTGCATTCAGGCACAAGTTGTTGGCTTCAGTGTTACCAACACGGATGTCATCATCCAACACACACTACTGCAGAAAGTAGATACAAAGGCGCCTCATCCACGGTGGTTCTGGAAAAACCGCCGTTAAATACTTCTTTACGGCGGTTTTTATAAAACCGCCGTTAGAATCGTACATTTTACGGCGGTTTTATGAAAACCGACGTTAAAACTGAACTAATTAACGGCGGTTTTTAAGAAAACGCCGTGAATTAACGAGTATTCACGATGGTTCCTTAAAAACCGACGTTAATTACTTCATACGTTAATTATTGCGGTAGATTTAATGTCGGTTCTATTAGAACCGCCGTGAATAAAATGACATTTAACGGCGGTTTCATAGGAACCGCCGTAGAATAGTAAGTTGCCATGTCACTCAATCCTCGTCCTTATCAAGAAAAAATTCTGGGCCGTTGATCCGTGTCTCATCCGACGATCTGGATTAAATATTAAACTAAAAAAATATTAAATAAAAAAACAATAAATTAAAATAAAAAACCCTAATTGCATTGTCGCCACCAAACCCAAAATATCATCTTCATCTGCTGTCGCCGAAGCGAAAGTCCGCCGCTGTCGCCGAAGCTCCTCAGGAACCCGAACCGGTTCAGATCGAAGAGCCCGAGCCGGTGCCGGAGCCGGAGCCCCAACAACCCGCCATTCCAGTGTGTCTCCCTCTTTGCCGACGTATTCATCGTGCTTCTGTGTTCGTTGGCGATCCTCGGTCTCCTCTTCCGCCACATGAACATCGTCGTCCCCGTTGACCCGCTCCACTGGCAGATCTCTCAAGACGCTGCTACATCCCTCTTCGCCTGCCTCGCCAATACCCTCGGCGCCGCCGAGTCCGTCCTCCGTGTCGCCGCCACCGGCCATGACAAGCGCCTTTTCCTCAAGGTCAATTACTTCATCCATCCGCCAATTGCTTGATTTTGCCATTTATTTTCTGCCTACAGAAATAAATCCTCATTTTTAWTTTTTTTATTTATTTTTAAATTCCATCTGCACAGGTGGTTTCCTGTCTTTATGTGCTCTTCGTGATTGGAAGAGCAGTCTCAGGCGTCATTGTTGCTTATATCGGTGAGTAATTTATTTGCCATATCATTTTACCCTATTTTTCTCCTTCAGCTTATGTGTTATGCTTTTCAATAATGTTATTGATTGAACTTTTTATACGTCCTTGAATCGATTTTTTAGCAAGTTTGTGGATGTTTAAGCATCCTTTTTTTCGTAATTCCATTTTCATTAGACAATCTTTATTGACAAAATTGAGTGTGTTTTTTTTTAAATTAGAAATTGGTTGGGATAAGTGATTTCTTGCTGCAGGATTGTGTTTATTATATCTCTACATGGTTATTGAGAATTCAGCAACGAATAATAGCACATGTTTAACAAGGATTTCCGGTAGACGAGACTCTGTTCAAGATAACAATGTGCCCATATTTCAGGTGCTTACCTATTATCCTATTTCATCCTAGCATTTACTTTATAGTATGACTCTAAAAACCTGCGAACATTTCTCATGAAATGTTTTTCCAGTTATATAGTAATATAATAATTATTTTTCTTATATACCAGGTTGGTAAACTACTTATCTCAGTTTATGTGTTTTGCAGGACCAAGCGTTTGTCGATAATGATGCATTTTTCCACGGACCTTTGTAATAAGACGGCTTTTATGGAAAATGCTTTGCAATCAGATTGTTTTTTGTTTATCCTCCTAACCAGGTCAAGCTGCTTATAAATTACTTTTCTGCAGGTGTGCTGCTTCTTAAACTTTGTCTGATGTTATGCAAGTCATTTGGTGATGATGATACTCATTTTCTTGGTTTAACTTTATTTGTTGCCTTTAACATGTTCTAGAATTCATGTTCTTCATTTTCCAAAGATTTTGCCTAGTATAATYACGTATACACCAAGGTTTATTTCGTTTAAGAAAGACATAATGGAAGGGAATGAGGGTGACGTGCATGTTCAGCCGACCTAGTTCTGAATCACTTTTTTTAAAGAAGGAGCTTTTCGCCTGTCTTTTCTGGTAATGCTCTTTTCTCTACTTTCGCTATGTTGTAGTAATTAATGAATTTACGCTTTTTGTATACGTATGTGATGGGATCGATAGTTTGTTACCATATGGGTACTTTGTGCAAGTTGTCATGCAGCTCCCTGATTTGTTTAAATTTAAGATAATGAATGAAGTTAGAACTGACAAATGGAAACAGTGGTTTTATAGATTGAAGGAAGAAGAAAAATCAAAGTTGAATCTTCGGACAAGTCTTGTTTGTAATAAATGAATTTGTTTGTCACTGAAAACTAGCTCGCAGCAGAATAAACCAATTTAGAATTGGGATAACATAGATTTCATTACTAATAATTGCTAGGTTTCATATATCTTGTAAATGTATTTACTTTCTTATCCGTTGTAAAAATAAAAATAAAATCTTTGCTCTGTCCCTGATTGTTTAAGTAGAAGTTTGGAAAACCGAATAGGTTTATTCTGGATATTCTTCACTTGAAGTTAATGTGAAACTTTGACCCGAACGYGTGTTTCCTTTTAYTGCTATYGTCATATGAAAGGGTCTTGCGAGTTGATGAAAGAATGGTGGGTCTGGGGGTAGCACAAGTTAGTGAAAAGTTTTAGTGTTATGGCATTTGATATTTTAAATTAAGCAGCTCATAATAATTTAATATAGAGATAAATTCTTTTCATAGTTTTTCCATATATCAAAATATGGTCGAGGATGCTTTAGAGCTTCTTCTATAATAGGTCATTCCTCCGAATCTTTAGTATATGTTATTTTTCTGGATTGTTCGCATTTATGTCGGTGATGTATATCACAGCATATTTTGATTTGATGTATGAAATGCCTTAATTGAACTTAAAAAGCGCGCCAAGTTTCTGTTCTTAGTGCTATATTCTTAATCTTAGTTTCTGACGGTTTTTATAGGGTTACCTGATGCATATTTTCTTTCCTAGACTATGATTGCATATTCACATCAAAGTGAAATACAGTAAAAAGATATATTGTTTCTTTCGATTTATTCCATCTAAGTCTGTTCCCTTCCACTCACACATCTATACATATGATAATCTTATCCATCAAATTAAAAATAATACTATGCATTCTTATATTTGTTATTTGAATATGAAATTAGGTAAAATTCCCTCGTTTTTAATTATATTTTTTCCGAGTTTTTTTATCTTTTTCCCGTTGAAAAATATTTCGGATACTTCATTTTCGATATGCACCTGTTTATGAAAAAAACTCATATTTTATTCAATTAATTGAGCTTATATTTTCTTTTGTGCATTCTCTTGAATCCTTATTCTTAGAACAATATACTGGAATGTCCAAACAGTTTCAGTCAGACATTTATTGCAACTTGTTTCAACATGAGATTAATGTTCAAAATAATATTTTGCAGTGTGCAAGAAGAATCATGTCCTGAGAAGGCAGCATGGACATCAGGACAACCATGATAACTATGGGCAACCATGAAATATTTGGCGTACGATTAGGAGGTTATCTCTGAATATGCTATAGTTCAGGACATCAGGCTTTTGCTTTCATTACATATGATTAAGTGGCGATGATCAAATATGTGCTAGGCTGCTGCTGATATTAGTAATCTGTTTTTCCCAGAAAAACACTTTTGCTTTTATGTTAGACTTTAATTTGATGCACATTATATATACATGGACAGGGACTTTCAAGTCGTACATGTATTTTATTCTTTTTTATTAATTGAGCYYAACTCGAGCTTAGTTCATTATGTTAGCGATTTGATTTGTTTTTCAACTCTATGTGCTCGCTCATGTGGATTTGGGGTGTTTGTGCTTGAATCTGAAGTTAAGTTTTAATTTTGACCAATAGAAACCACATTTGTAGACAAGTTTCACAATAAGCAATGAACCGAGTCGCTCGGAATTTCCAGAGAACTGATTATTAAGTTGAGCTCCTGTTTTGGAGTATAAATTTCAACTTGGTTTTATATAGTTTTTTATTTTGGTGCACCTGCTTTCATTTCTTTTTTTTTTTACTACTTTCTAGAAGGTAGTTTTAAAAACCCGACGTAAAATGTTCGTTCTAGAAAACAGCCTTTCCAGAAGGTATTTTTAAAAAACCGCCGTTAAAATGCTTCATTCTACGGCGGTTTTGGAACCGCCGTAAAAACGCTGCATTCTACGGCGGTTCCAAAACCGCCGTTAAATGTCTTCCAGAACCGCCGTTAAATACCACTTTTTTTACGGCGGTTTTAAAAAACCGCCGTAAAATTTAACGGCGGTCCAATACAAAGGCGGTTCAAAAACCGCCGTTAAAAATGAAAAAAAAACGCCGTTAAAAAGCCTTTCTGCAGTAGTGACAACATTAACGAACAAGGCTGGAATAGATTTAGGTGAGTCAGAATCATCGTCATCTTTAGGGTACTCTATAGCAATCAAGTTCTTCTTTCTGAGAGTATTTGCACATTCATTTTTATAGTGTCCCCAACCTTTGCATTCATGACATTGAACTTCACTGAGGGGCTTTGAGGAGCTAGATGTATTGAATACGTAAGGTGAAGACTGGGATCTGGAAAGTGTACACCCAGAAAACTATGGAGTGGACACCTGTGGCTTGATCTTTGAACTTGATCCTCCAATGTTGTTTTTCTTCCTCAAGAACTTGTTAAAACGTTGAGTCACGTAGGACACTTCTTCGTCTCCAAGTGTGGTAGTTTTGATCTTATCAAGTAACCCTCTCAAATCAAAATCTTCATTATCGTCATCGGAGTTAACATCGGAGGAGAGAGCAACATTCTTCTCTTTTGAGTTGGAACCAAGATGTTCCATTTCAAATGTCTTGAGTGAGCCAATTAAAGCGTCGAAATCTAGATCGTATGTGTCCTTGGATTCTTCTATGGCTACCACCTTAATACTGAATTTCTTTGAGATTTATCTGAGTAGCTTTCCCACAAGACGTGAGTTTCTCATCGCTTCACCATGTTCCCCGCACTCATTTGCGATGTTTGAAAGTCTCATGGAATAGACCATGATGAACTCTTTTTCATCCATCCTCATTGACTCGAAGGTAGCAGTTAGAATTCTTAGTCTTGATCTCTTCACACTCTGGGTTCCTTCACACACCCTTTGCAATGCGTCCCACGCATCCTTTGATGAATCACACTTTTTGATAACTTTGTAGTACTTTGAGTCAACATATCCACAAAGGGTGTTGATGCACTTGGAATTCCAGTTTGAATTGGTTATTTCATCAGCGGTCTAATCTATTTCTTTCTTGATGATGGTGTCACCATCAGCATCAGAAACACGTGGTTGTTCCCATCCAACCAGAATGGTTCTCCACGCTCGTTCATTGATATTCTTTATGTAACACCTCATTCCCTATTCCCAGAGAGAGTAGTTCTCTCCATTGAGGATTGGAGGTCTTGGATTCCATAGCGTCCTACAAAATAAGGATCGGTATACTTAGTATGTCAAGTATCCTGCTCTGACGCCAATTGTAATTTCGTAGACCTATGGTAACTAAAATAAGTATCAATCAAAACAGTGTTAAGTTTAGTGTTAAGAACACTGGCACTAACACTGAACATTTTGAGAGTTGTAAACGACAGATTAATAACAGATGTTAAGACTGGTGTTAAAAACACCAATAGTAACATAAAATAGATTTGCAGTGGAATAAATATTAAAAGATTAACACAACAATTTAAATTCCGTTCACAAGCAAAAGTGTTTGTGAACTTGGGTATACAAACCCGAAAACTATATTACTTCTCTTGTTCAAGATCAAATACATAATGAGTAAAGTAATATATGAAAACTAAAGTATCAAACACTATGATACTAAATACTTGTCGCCTTGAAGGATGATCTTCTCCGTTGGTTACGCAACTTCAAAGATCTTCTTAATCTCCAATAGTGATTCCAAGTATTCAACGTTTCTTGTGTTCTTCTTGCGTTGTTGCTTGCGTCGTCTTCTTGCATCGATCTTTCAAAAACCGCGTGCAAAAGATGATCCAAGTTTTGTCCTCTTCTTGTCTTTAAATAGACAAGTCCTAGAGTTCTAAACTTGGTAAAAAAGTAAAACAAATCCTAAACATAATCTAGGAAATTAAATAAAGTCCTAAACATAATCTAGGAAACAAAATCTAGAGTTCTAAATTATTTTGTGCCCAAGAAAGGCAAACAACTAAAAAAGAAAAAATTGCCAAGAATAAAATTCTCAACAGTTACTTTAAACAAACAACATAATAACACGTTACTCGATAGAGGAACTGCTTATGAACTGTTTGGGTATAATGGTTGTTGCTTTGTCTGATTTTGTGATTCTTGGGGTTGTCTCTCTTGTACATGGGAAAGATGATGTTTTAAAGGAACATCGGATTAAGTGTTTAGTCAAATGGAACTCTCAGAGAGAGGGAGGAGAGTGTATTTCATAATTATTGGGATTTATATTATGGGATTTTATTTAAAAATAGAACCCATCAATGGGAAGTTTTTCAAATCATAATACCTTTAAGTGATACTGTCACTTGGAATTGTGATACTATATAGTTCAAATTATGATACTTTTAATCCCTTATGTAATACTTTTATACTCGATTATAATGTTATATAGTGGTTATTTATTACTTAATACTATGATACTTTTAGTTGTATTTGTAATACTTCTACATTTATTTGTAATACTATTAAACATAACTATAATACGTTAAACTAAGTATATTGCACTTTTAAATGAAATAGTAATAATATTATCAAACTATGATTGTGTTCTAAGCTTAAGTCTTAATCAGGAGGAGATAGTTTAAAAACCAAGTGTATGGCTTATTTGATGTTGATTAGCAATACAGAGAGCTCATATGACTTTTGACTAAATAAATGTTAACTAATCATTTTTGTGACTATATCGAGTTCGATTTTTATTTGTTATGTACTACTTTGTTTTGTTAGGTCTTAGTATCGTGATGGAAAAAGGTCCAGTGATGGTTCGATTTGGCGAAGAAGAACTATATTTTTCAATGCTATAAATATATTTTGTGATACTTTATGAATACTTTGTAATACTTTAATTATTAAATCGAATAAGTTTTCTCGACTAAATAGTAGAAATACATCTTTAACAAGGCATTGTTGCAGATTTGTAATAATTCTGTCAAACTTGATTTCATAATTTTTAGATGATGGAAGGAATACTTTGATAATTGTTTGCAATACTTTGACAATTTTTGCAATACTTTAGCAACCCTTTGTGATACTTTCAACTAATTATGAAAAAATACAAATGTGAAAATAGAAATCAGATATCAGAAATATGTGATATTTTAACTATAATTTGTGATACTATAACTATTATTTGTGATACCTTAACAACCTATTATAATTTAAAATATATATATATATATACACTAGTGTGAAAGCCCACGAAAATCGCGGGCAAATATAAGAAATTCAAAATAATTGAAAATTTTATTGAAAAATAAAAAAATCCAGAATTCGAATTATTAATATCATAAAAATTTTTTTGCAAAAGTGTGAGATTATGTAATAATTACAAACCAATAAATTGGAGAAACACATAAAGTCCAGAAAAAGAAAAGAATAATATATTGAAAAAGGAAAAGATTAATACTTGAAATCAAAATTACCAATAAAACCCGTTAAAAATAAAAGAATTAATGTACGAAATCACCAATAAACCTCATGAAAAAAAAAAAGAATTAATGTACAGTTGTGGGTACTTGCATTGTGCCCTCAACAACTCCCAATGTTCATTGGGCTAGTCGAATCGATATAGCATTCACCAAAAGAATTAATGTATAGTTCTTAATTATCTTCTTTCATCATTAACGTGAGACAAATTCTTAAATTGGTGGAAATAATATAACCATTATTTGTGATATGCGACTTACACACAAGCATCCAAAGGATGAGGGATTAGGTGGTTTTCAGAATCTTCATGACCTAGTTGTTAATATTTGCTCTCACCCATAAGTATACAAACTACCAAAAAGGAGATACATTCTACCAAAATCATATTTTCTCTTTGCAATAAACATTCAAGGCAATAAAAAAAAATGGACCTCCCGTGATAAAGTAAAGACTAAAATGTATATTTATCATTTGATGCATGCACGTTCTAAATCTGCCTTCCTTCAATAGATAGACAAAATTTCTAAGAAGCAAATGATATTCAAAGTGAATAACCAATTGCATACTATTAAAACACAAAGCCCAAACATATACATCCATTATATAGAATAGAAGAATTCACATACACTCTTCACCTACAAATATTATCTTTGTGCATCAAACTAAAAACTCAAGCTTTGTACTTTTCAACCCTATTATCTTAAAACTGCCTCCTCTGCCAACTTCTATTTTATTAAATATAAACTTGATTTTTCGTGAGCTAATTAACAAATCTAAACAAAATTTAATCAACTAAATTTAACCTTATAACATAATCTGAAGCGCCGACATATTTACAAAGTCGGAAGTAAATTGGAAAATATCTAAGTTATGCCAAATAAACTCATTATATCCATATCAACATAAAAAAAACATCAGTGAACAATGACAACATCTTAAGTCGAAATATATTACATGCTCACCAATAACAATGAAATTTCATTTATGAGGTAAAAATGAACCAACACATTCCTATACATTTTCGGTTAATACAACTAAATCATTGCACATCAGCCCCAAAATACATTATTTGATCCTGCAAAACCACCATGTTGTCGTAACGATGAAAAAGAATCATTGGAAAAGATCAAGAAATACCAAAATTCATCAAAATGTATTAATAATGGTGAAATGGAAATAGAATAATCTGTAAATAGTTAAAAACAATTCCCTAAAGAAAAAAATCAATGGTGATTCCCTGAAAGAAAAATTTTTTTTATAGTAAAAATGTATGTTTAAATATATGCTGAATATTCATCTACAAATTAACAAAAACATAAATGCTATAATAGAATAACATTAGAAGTGAAAGATATTTACTTTTGAAAAAACTCATTTAAAGGAAATGAATAACCATTTAAAAGCACTGAATACACATAATTCACCATATTGTTATCATGGAAAGCTGGAAAGTCATTTATCTTTTTCCTTGCAACGGATAGGTCTTTCATGCATAAGGCGATCCCAATAATATGCCAAGGATTACTCTTTGTCTACTTTTTTATACCACCTAAAATATAAATAAAGTCTTCATTTATTTTCTAATCATGTAGACAGATGGATTTTCAAATTAAACTATTCACAATTGTTAAGCAAATTAAAAATTATTTTCTAATTATGTTCAAGTAATCCAAAAATAGAAGAACAAAAAACATAAAGTTGGAGAATTTTAGCTTTGTATCTCCAACCACTTCAAGCAAAACTTTTTTTACACAACTAAACTCAAACAAATGTTGTTGGAACATAGAAGTATTGTTACCAAAATAAAGGGTTTATATGATGCTTTTGCAATAAGACAATATATGCTCCTTAAAGTTAAATTATATCCCAGTGGAGCAGAAATTACATCCAGTATACAAAATCAAGAATGGAGATGTTTTATTGATCTAATACATACATCATTAATGTCAAAATATGAACAAAGCAAAGTTGGTGGGCACAATAGTTTGATTAACCAACCTGGCCTTGGCGGAAGAAAGCTTTTGGATCATACTTTCATCACGAATTACAAAGCCTGCATCGAGTAATGCACCTTTGAAATTTCCTAACTTCAACTTTGCACACCTGATTAAGGAATCCAAATATTATCTCCCACCAATCTCGAATTGAGTACGCACACACATTCATACATGCACGTGTGCACCACGCACACAAAGAGTCTTGATTGACTTACTGAACTATTTGCAAGGATTTTAGTCTTTGTTTTCATCAAAGATGTACTCCGAGCTGTACAAACATAATGATGTTGTCAGATTGATCCACTATTTAATCCATATTGCGTATATAGTAATAAAAAAAATCATAATATTTGCATTTTGTAGAAGAAAGGAGGTATACTTGATTTTATATCTTTCAATTCCAAACATAAATCCAGTTACGATACTTTCGGACAACCATCTTGTAGTCTTATTTCTGTACAATAAAAGAAATATATAAATGTTAAGAATCACAGCCATTTCAATTATCGTCCAGTTACGATACTTCTGGACGACCATGCTTATGTACCTAATATATAAATGTTAAGAAATAAATATCTCGCCAGTCCCCGAATTTTCTGTTCACACAGCCATTTCCAGCAGCAGCAATTGTTAAAATATCACCAAACTGAATATCAGTCAGCAAACTAAGCTTCTCAATCTCCAACGTAACGCATACTTGGAATCTATTATTATAGAGCACCCTAAAAATGAACCGTACGTATACATCAGCGGACCCAAATAATAATAATAATAATAATAATAATTAATATAATAATAATAATAATAATAATAGTAGTAGTAGTAGTAGTAGTAGTAATAGTAATGTATTTAGCAACATAAGCATAAGCATATAATAAAATCGGAATTCCTTACTTACAACCGTCTTAGAGATTTTAACGCTCTTAAATCCGTAGGAATTAATCCACTCAAGTTGTTATCTCTCAAGTCCAACACTTCGAGTTTCGTTAGCCTTCAAAACTGTGGAGGTATTGTACCAAAAAGATGGTTCTTGGACAAGTCACTTGCGACAGAAAAAAAAAACATTAATTAGAAGATTATAACCAATTAATTTAAAAGGGCATGTAGCTGACATAACTGAATTTTCTTCAATTCCATCGCACAACAAAGAAACTTATAGTTTACCAAGCAATGAAAAATTTAATTTATCTTTAAAAATTATGAAAACTTAATTTAAAATGGCATGTAACTGACATAACTAAATTTAATAACTGTGGAAAGGGATAAGTGTACATGATATCTATTATATATAAGAAAATCTGCTCAAACCTCAAAGCTTAAATAAATGAACAATCAAACTCAATGGTCTTCAACATTATGACCACATCTGCAAATGCAAACCAACCCAAAATCTCTGCATATGGTTTTGACCTTTAAAGAAAAAACAAAAAAAAAAAAACACAATGTAAATGAGCCATAATATACGACCGAAATGCAATTATAAATAACAATTATCTCACACTACTGATTATAAAAACTACCCTCGAACTTTCTCATGTTTAGCAAAAGAGTTTCGGTTATCTTTCAAATATTACAAATACACCCTCAAGGGTTTAGCGTGTTTGTAATTTTGAATGATAGCTGGAACTTATTGTAATTAGGCCTAACCTCAGGGTATTTTTATAACCCTTAATATAATTTACCTTCTCACGGACCCAAACCCCAGGAATGGTAAACGATTCCAACAGAAAATATAACAGGTAAAAGAATTTGTTCTTTGTTTTTTAGGATTTTTCCAAACCAACTACTTCTTGCTTGCGATGAGTGTTTAGATGTGAAAAGAAAATCGGATCTAAACCAACAGAATAATTTATGGATTAATCATGATTAATGTTGACAACCATACATAATGTCAATCTTGAATAAAATGTTTTCTCTTGTAATAAACAATCCTTATTATATTCGAAAAACTTACTTTTGCTTTTCGTGCTTTTAAACTCTCATGAAGTACTTGGATGCACCCAAATCCTCGTTTCTCTTGAAATATTTCTCGATCATCAACAGACTCGGTATGTGGTGGGCATTTGTGTTTATGAGGTAAGTCCTTTTCCGGCGAATGTAAAGCTCATTTCTTGGATCACGTTTCCTCGTGGCTCTCAATCCCATTTCGTTTCTCTCAAATCTGACTCGAAGTGTGATGTGTTTCTTTGAATCGAAATAATCTAAAACAAAAATAAAATGAATAAAGATCATAAGAACAACAAAAAAAATCCCATCAATAATCTAGTTAATTACAAATCCATATCGCCATAATAAAGGACTAAAGCATCTATAGTATTTAAAATATATATACACATTGAAATTTGAATAATCACAAACATGCGCTGGAGACAACGATTAATGAGCAGAAGAGAAAATCTTGCAAATCAATAGATGAAAAATCAGGAAGAACTCAATCAAATTTGGAAGTTACTCGTTCTCGAAACAATTTCAGATCTATTTTTTCCCAATCTGTATTTAATGAAATCAATAATGAAGAAGGTATGTTTCGAAACAATTTAGATCTGAACATATGATTTTTGCATCTGAACAAAATTTGTGAATAAATAAATCGGATAAAAAATCGAGATCTCAAACTTCAATTAGAGCATACCAGATAAATCTAAAAATAAAAACACCATTGACAACATGTAAATCGAAAAATATGGATCTAAAACAAAATTTAAAAATCCATTCAGAAACTTACCAAGTAAGAGTTATCGGGCTGACCTCGGCAAGTCCAACCACATCCCACGCGCCGCTGGGAAAACTGTCGCTGCTGCACCTAAAAGCACTATCAAGAAACAACGCTCCCCCATGATTAGTTCGGAATCTTCAAGAAAGTTTCAACAATTTCAAAGAACAGATCAGGAATAAAAAAAAAAGATCAGGAATTGTACAATATGCAGAGCTGGTCGGGAATAAAAAAGAATCCAGATCGGTTTTCCAAAACTCTACAACACAAATCTTGAAGATCGATTTTCCGGATCGAAAAAATAACAAATCTGAAAATTCTTAGAATAATTTCGAAGAAAAAGACAAATACATAAAAATCTAGATAAATTACGGACAAAATCCTTAATCTATCAGATCTAATTTTCCCGATCTGGAATTATCAATTAATTAAACTAAAAAAGAATTTTTAGAAATCTTTTTTTCTCCATTGTTCAGATCGGGAAAACTACAAAAATAATAACATATACCGAGAATTTTTTTTCACCATTGTTCAGATCAGAAATCTGTTTTTCTCCATTGTTCAGAAATCTGTTTTTCTCCATTGTTCAGAAATCTATTTTTCTCCATTGTTCAGAAATCTATTTTTCTCCATTGTTTCAGAAATCTGATGGAATTTTTTTGTGAATAAAATTTCTGGAGAAAGAAAAGAAGAAGAAAAAAGCTTACTGGGAAATTACTGGAGAAAAAAGAAGAAGAAAAAAAACTGACGGTGGAATTTCTGGAGAAAGAAAAGAAGAAGGAAAAAGAAGAAGAAAAAATAAGAAGAAAAAAGCTGATCGTGAGAAAGGACTGCCCAAAGACCGTGAAAAAAGGTGGGCTTAAACATTAACAAAAATAAAAAAAAAGTTGTTATTTATACCTGGGCAAGATTTTGGCCTCCTTCCAAAATAGACCCCCTATGAACCATAGACCGACACATCAATTTTGGAGGATTTTTATTGGTCCACATCAGCCCCAGAACACTCTCCTTTCGACACCTCAACATTAATAGTTAACACTATTAACAAAATGGAGGATATATATATATATATATATATATATATATATATATTATATATATATATATATATATATATATATATACATATATATATATAGAGGGGTGGGTTCAAATATAACCATGTCATTATATGCGAACCTGCGAACTAGTGCTTTTATTATATACCAGCAGTGCTTTTATTATACAATCACAGTGCTTTATTATTATTTTTAGTTATATACACTAGTAGTGCTTTTATTATACAATCATAATATTTTTAAATAAATAAGGAAATACACAAAAAATTTGATCCATCCATTTAATTAGATCTAAGGTCCATAATTGACCCTAGGTTCACATATAGGAACATGGTTCTCATTTGAACCTAATCATATATATATATATATATATGAAAATATCATATCAATTTGTATTACTTTTAAATGAATTTGTGAAACTTTTAGCTTATTTTGTAATACTTTAGACGAAGTTGTGGTATTTTTACTCATTTGTAATACATAATGCAGTCCTCACCACCGAATTCCCACCTCTCTCGAACACATGAAAACAATGACATCAATATTAGATAAAGAGAAACAAATGACACCAATACAACCTTTTGTCATACTTTAACAATATTTTATAATACTTTAATATATTTTGTGATACTTTAACTACATTTTGTAATACTAGATATAGAACATTAATATGTAGTATTTGTATCTAAAGAATTGTGATACTTTTAACTCAATTTGTGATACTTTTATTCAAGTTTGTAATACTATTACATAAACTATAATATGTATGTAATAATAATACCTAAAGTATCTAATATCTATTATTACATGTTATCACAAAAAATAGGTAAAATATCACAAGTTTTTGTATATATCTTTTGTCATCACATCTCTATATTTTCCTCTTAATAGTTAAAGTATCATACAAGTTGCTTAAAGTATCATAGAATATGAATAAAGTATCACAAAATTTTGCTAAGTATTATTATTTTTTCTAAAATACGTTAAACACTCAAAAACATCAACATTGACTAACACGTGGTAACATATATATAAGAGTTTGGATGCTGTTCCAAGATAGTTAATGTTGAGTAATATTAAGGATACACCATCATATAATTGATGAGTAATTATTTACAGCATTTACAAAATCAACGACGCCGATGATATTGACAAATACCAGGGGATTATTTATAGAATCTAGTGCTTAAAGACACGTGAATAAATACTTCATTTGCAGCAAATTATTCAACCAACCAAACGATAGTTTTTTTGCCTAATTTTTTGCTCAAACGTTTCCACCCAAAACAACTGCAAACTAGAATCACCATTCGGACTCAAAACTCCTCCTCACTTTGTCACCGCCTCTTGTCTGGTCTATCGATCTGCATCTCGTCTTGACTACCCCTATTGAAAAACCTGACACGTATATGTCTTGCCATAATCCCCTCACCGGGAATATACCACTGCTTCTGTTTCTTGATTTATCGTTCAATAGTGTGACGGGCGAGCTGAACACCGAGCCTTCGGGTCTGATGAATCTTTGACAAAATCTATTGAGCAATAATCAATTTTATGGGAAAATACCAACGTGGTTAGGAGAATTCAGGAATTAGGTGAGCTAAACCTTTTGTTGAACACCTTCAGTGAAACACATACCTACAGAAATTAGAAACTGTTCAGGGATGCTTACGCTTTTCCTTCACAACAACAAATTATCGGGCTCGATCCCACCAAAATTGGCAATCTCAATTCGTTAAACCTTGAGAAAAATAATCCATGCGACATAATCCCTAAATAAATAGGCTTTCGAAAAATAATCTAATCAGCCCGAGCCCACCTGAATTAGGCACACTCAGCAAATTACAAGTCGTCTTAGATCTGAGTTTCAATAATCACTGGCCACCCAAGGCCACCAAGTCGAACCCACGGCTAATTTCAAAACCCTCACGCCAAATTCAAAATCGGAACCAAGTTCTGTCATCCATCTGATACAGCCCCTTTTGTCACCTCACTGCGCCGCTCGCATCCCCGCAACGTCTGTGTAAGAGAGTTGGTTCGTGGTGGTGTGTGTAATCATGAAGAAAGAGGCGGGTGAGAGAGATAGAGAGAGAGAAAGATGAGAGAAAGAGAGAGGGGTGGGGGGGGAGAAGAATAGTGCCGGAGTGATTTTTTTTTATTAATAATATTATAGGCAGGTGGGGCGGGTAGGTAGGTGGGTCGAACTATGTTGAGTTGAGTTAGGTTAAAAGGGGTCTCATTGAGAATTTAGAGTTTTAAGGTGGTCTAATAAAATGCGACAGGTCTCATTCAAGTATTTGTCTTTTTTATTAATGAGTGAATTTAGAAATATTTGGTGGAAATAGCCCACCCTTATAAATAAAGAAATAAACAAAGAATAAAACAAATGTAAATAAAGAAATTAAAAATTGGTCACTTGCGCGTTAAAAGCCTCGCATAAAGAGTTCTCACTTTCATTTTGTATACGGCGCCTCTCTTTTTCGGTCAGCGCTGCAGCACAACCGATCACTGGCGGCTCGCCCCAGCCAAATAATCCCAAGATGATGGGCTTGGGCATTTATGTTCACAATCCTCTCCTTCGCCGCCGTCGTTGCATCCATCTCGATCCAGTCGCATCAGCATTCAATAATTTCCCTTAATATCACTGGTAATAGTAGTGCCACCATGTTTCTTACCTTTGTTTTTCAAACAACCCCAACCATCACCGTCACAAAGAGGGCTTTTATACCGCCGCCATCTTCACAGCCGCACCACCCTCAGCGCCCGCATGCCCCTCCATGACGATCTCCTTCTCAATGGGTCTCCGACGGCTTCTTTCTCTTTAATTTCGTATTAGTTTTATGTGATGATGAGATCTTTATGTGATGATGAGATCTGACCTAAAATTATATGTTGATTTATTGTATTATGACGCGGCGTTGCAGGTATTATACGACTCGTCTCTTGATCGGGACACCCCCACAGAGATTCGCTCTTATAGTGGATACCGGCAGCACCGTGACTTATGTTCCCTGCTCCACTTGCCGAACAGTGTGGGAAGCATCAGGTTTTTTTTTTTTTTTTTTAATTGGCACTTTTCTGATTTAGGATTTAGTCACCATTTATTGTGATTGGACAATGCCCTTAAGGTCTTGTAGTTTATGCCTCACTTTTCGTGCATTTGGAGTTTAAGGTGGTCATAGTTTAGTTGATTTGTATCAATTGGATTTTGAGGTGTTCTACAAAGTGTAACTGACTTGTATTCAACATGTAGGTGAAGGTACTATTGAGGAAGACTGGTTATCATATTCTGTTTTGTTCTGTGATAATTTTAATTTCCAAATTATTGTTAATGGTCCATTATTCCTTTTGTTACTTGAGTTGTCCACACGATCTAATTAATGCAAGACTAACATTCAAAGCTGTTCATTTTTGAATGTTTCACAACGGGCATAGCTGGAATATAATTCTCAAAAAGAAAAAAAAAAATACTTGGAGAAGGAAAACAACAGTGAAGTTACTGCCATTAATGTGGTGTTGCTGGCCATTTGGAAAGATTAAAGAGGATTTCTTAATTATATGATTTTTATTTGTTAAAACTGTGGACATATTGGATTTTATTTGTGAAATAATTATCTGTTTCCAATTATGTTTGACGTTATGAGCAAATTTTCAATTTTAATCTTCTGAAAAAGGGCTACCATCTCTTTATTTGTTATTGTGAAATTTAGTTGTGCGTTAGCTGTTTTGCCGACACTACAGTAAGATCTGCATTTGTGCCACTGATAGTAACTTTTAATATTTCCAGTTAGTTTTTCCACACTGCACTGGCAATAGCAGCGCATTTTTTGTGTGCTGCTTTTTTCAGTTTCTTTGCATAATTTTGATTTCAATTTTCTGTTTCAATAGGATCCAAGGTTTCAACCAGAATTGTCAAGCACCTACCAGCCTGTTAAGTGCAACATTGATTGTGCTTGTGATAATGACAGAGAGCAATGTATTTATGAAAGGCAATATGCTGAAATGAGTTCTAGCAGTGGTGTATTGGGTGAGGACATAGTGTCTTTTGGAAATCAAAGTGATCTGGAACCACAACGAGCTGTTTTTGGTTGTGAGAATATGGAAACAGGTGATCTTTACAGTCAACATGCTGATGGGATAATGGGTCTGGGTCGAGGAGATCTTAGTATTGTGGATCAACTTGTTGATAAAGGTGTAATTAGTGATTCATTTTCCTTGTGCTACGGTGGAATGGATGTGGGTGGTGGGGCAATGGTTCTTGGAGGTATATCACCCCCTGCTGATATGGTTTTTACCCGTTCAGACCCTGTGCGCAGGTACGTTTAGAAAGATTGTTGTGGTAATACAATGGAGTGTTAGGCTCTTTCCTAACAAGTACCCTTGATACATGTCACACATTTACTCTAGTTTCGGGATGGCAACAGTCCATATTACAATATCGAGCTGAGGGAGATACATGTTGCTGGGAAGAAGCTGCCTCTTAATCCTAGGCTTTTTGATGGTAAACACGGAACTGTTTTGGATAGTGGCACAACTTACGCTTACTTTCCCGAAATGGCATTTGCAGCATTTAAAGAAGCTGTAAGCTATTCATTTTGTGGATTATGTCACTTTCATCTACCTGAAAATTTGATGCTTCCATTCTACGTTTCGTTGCTAAGTTCCCCATTTTGGAATGTAGATCTTCAAGGAACTCCATTCCCTCAAAAGAATACAAGGTCCTGACCCTAATTACAATGATATCTGCTTCTCAGGCGCTGGCAGGTAATAAATATGGTTGTCATTATAGAATTGTCTAGACATAATTATTTTTGTATAGCTCAAGTGATGTTAAGTGCTGCTGTTGGTTCAGTGATGTTTCGCAACTCTCGAATGCCTTTCCATCAGTTGAAATGGTGTTCAACAAAGGACAGAAGCTCTTGTTATCTCCTGAGAATTACTTATTCAGGGTGTGTGCTACCTTTATTTTTCATTTTTAAAGGGTTTGCCTTTAAGTCTTATATTAAACTGTTGCATGCTGATAAATACAACAAATATAGATAGCTTATTACCTGCCTATTTATTATCTATGGTGCTTCTGAGATAGAATTATCCTTTCCTTCCTGGGACATTAAATCGCTATTTTCTGATGTACAGCATTCAAAGGTGCATGGTTCATACTGTCTTGGAATTTTCCAGAATGGAAAGGATCCAACCACTCTTTTGGGAGGTACTGTTGGTCATATCATGTGTTGTAAGGTTTACAGTTGGATAGTTGTATTTTTCATCATCTTTCCTTCTGACAGGTATTATTGTTCGGAATACTCTTGTAACATATGACCGTAAACATGAAAAAATTGGTTTCTGGAAAACCAATTGTTCTGAGTTATGGGGGAGACTTCACCTATCAACTGCCCCTCCACCACTGCCTTCAGACACAGATGAGATGAACTCCACCATGGATATGGGTCCAACGCTGGCTCCTAGTGAGCCTTTGCTACCCAAAGCTTCAGGTATATTATCCTACCTGCTTTCTATCTTCTAAGGACTCTCATTTGAACCTATACACTGATGAATCTATTTTTGTTTAAGTACTGAATCTTAACTAGCTTGTTTGACGTCATTTTAGGAAGATTGATTATCTGCCTATTTAGCATAATTAATCATCAAATTATAGATGGCTTTACTAGCTTCTGGTCCACTTATTATTATTTTTTTCTTGGATGCAAAAAAACTATTCCCTGCAATGTGGTTGACATTTTTAATTTTACTTGTTTCATGATTCACCTATGATGCTGAAACTGATATCATAGCTTGAACAAAGTGGAACACTGATTTCCAGAACCTTGATCATGACTACCTATTCCCTGAATAAATTCCTGTCTCGAGTTCGTGTATTTGGCTATTGTACTAGGCTTTTACTTAAAATATTTCTTAAAGTTGCACAATTGTTTACTATATTATTCTTTGACTAATTAATCTGCTCATGCAAGGTCCCTTGACCAAGCCCTGAGAATCTGGAATCATAATTCCAATCCGAACTCAAATCCGGAAATTTGCGACATTAAAATCTCCTGTCAGGGAGGTCCAATTGGACAGGAAACCCCTTCATTCTGCTTGAATCCACAAAAGCAGGATGGTTAAAATTTTTGCTCCCGAATCATGTGCATATTTTTTCTTGAAAACTGCTTAAAGTCCCTTCATTCCGACGTTTCTTTTATTCTTTCAGTTTCGGACTCGGACAGCCTACTAAAGGCCTCAGGTCCAGTGTTGAAGTATGCTCATTATGCATTTTGGATATAGGAATTGTGTTTTGTTGTAGTTGATGTCCTTTTTGAAAAACAGTTAGATGCTTGGATGATAAAAAGTCACATGGGAGACAACAGGGATCCTATCAACTTGTTTAAACAAGGCTACACTTTCGTTGTTTGTCTCCATTTGTTCGGGTCGACAAAAACTTAAAAGTCGTTTTGGAGTAGCTAAGTCTCCTGATCCAGTTGGATCAATGAAATACATTATGGACTAAAAAATATGACTTTTTTTTGGATAAATGGGTCCATGCTGACTTCATTAAAGATTAAGAGCCAACAAACCCTTCTGTCTGATTCATTGGCAGAATCCTTCTGTCTGTAGAGAGAGAAGGGTGATAAGTTGATAGCAGTGCTATAAATTGTAGGAAGAAATTATTAAAGAAACAAATAAAATTATAGCTAGTGCTCACAAAATAATGTAGGGAGGGTACAGTTCAGACTACAACATCTTTGTAAAATTAAGTCTTAATTCTATCTTAGGATCTTGGATGACATTTTCTTTCCTAGTTTGTTAAGGTGATGTTTGATTACATTTCTTAATGAAGGTAGGAAGTCAATCATTGCATGATGCAGCAATTTAGAGGCTTATTTTTGGACTTAGGTTTTATCGCCCAAGATAGCATTGTTCTTCTCAACAATTTGTTAGGTTTCTCAATATTTTCTTATAAGTTGATGCCTCACCTGTTATTGATGTAATTCTAATATCTAACCTAGCATACATTGCTTGCATCAAACGGTAGAGATTATATGAAACAAGACTCAAGAAAGTAATTGCTTTCTGTACTTTCGTGAAAAGATTCATATTGCTGAGATTCAAAAAGGAAGTGAGATAAGTTACCGAAGAAACTGAAGTTGTTAAGCTTGTTCCAATATCTTTCACTTAGGTTTTGAGTGAGAGCATACAATTCAAAGTAGTATATTGCTGGAAATTCTAATAGCATCTGTGTTGATGGTGGAATTGGAAATAATTACAATACAGGTAATTCCTTAATCATGACATTCCTCAATTAGGTAGTCTACTTCCTGACAAAGTAGATTTTGGGCATTATTAAATAACGCTAGCAACATTGAACCTGGTAGCGATGAAGTGATGCAAGGGCATCATGGATAGTATTGGTGCAGATTTAGGATTTTGATTAGCACAATTATTTACTAACTTGATGTTATGTTTCTGGGCAAAGGCACGCATCATTTGGAAAACATACAGTGAAGAAAAGAAACAAGACAGAATTATTCTGGAGCTTTCCTTCTCCTTTGTTTCTTTTAACTTACTTCTGGTTGTCTTATTAATGAAATAAATCCTCTTTATATAAAGCAACATTTTATAAGGTGGAATGAAATCAGATCAGCTAGTCACTTAAAATAAGCTAACTCCAAAAGGAAAGGAATCTCAGATTGCCACTCAAATAAATCAGCAAAGGAAAGGGATTTCTAAATGATTATTAAATCAACAAGTCTCCACAATTTGCTGCATTTATTGATTTTGTCCCCTGATTCTTGGTTCTCTGATGATAGTTCCAAAAGAATGCATCACTTGATTACAACTATCCACTTATTATAAATAAATAACTACACCTTCTGTTAGGACAGTAAGGAGTGAATACTTCTGGTAATCAGATTTTCACTGAGGACAATATCTTTAATCTTGTTGGGGATATATTCTATCCTGCTTCCTGTTACAAATTATCCTCCTCAGCTTTTTTTTTCTAATTTTCTCTCTTTTTTTTTTCCCTATCTGTGTTTTGTCGTCCTTTACACTTTTGTATTACTTTGTATTCATAGCATCCTCCTTGCCAACACCAACTTCTCAAAACACCTTTAATCAATTTGCTCTTGTTGGACTCTCTTCATTACTTGCCATCAAGTATTATGTTTCTGATATGGAAATTCTAAGATTATTGAAGTCAAGCCTTCGAGGCTTGCGTGCTCTGTAATAATGAATATTGACTACATAATATGGAGTCTTTGCAGATATGCTTTTTGGGTACTCAAGGAGTGTGCTGTGTGTCAAATACACACTTGCAATAGTTTATTATATGTCACTGATCACATGCAAGCACGAGCATTTAGCTCAAATGGTGCCACTTACCCTTTAAAAGGATGTTGACCAGGGTTCAAACCCTCTACCTCACAGTTAATTTGATTATTATTATTCCCGCTTATCCACTCCGCCATAAGTATTAAAAAGCAATTGATCACATGCAAGCTGGCATATCGATTCTGTCTGCCACTGGCTTCTTTACTTTGTGCATAACCTTAACACATAATTCCATGCGGATAGACCAATTTTAACTCATGGATTCTCAATGATGTAGGCAGTGAGCAGATATCTGACGTGTCTTCATTTTGCAGGGGAAATTAAAATAGGTCTAATAACATTCTATATGTTGTTGACTGTGAAGTACCCACAGTTAAAGCCTCACATCTCAGAACTCGCTCAGTTCATTGCGAAGGAGTTGGATGTTAGTGCTTCTCAGGTAGTCTTATTGTAAATCTAATAGCTAAAGTTAGTTCAAATTGTTTTTCTATCCGACATATGTTCGTCAACTGTAATCAGTAATTGTCAGGGTGCAACATAATTCTCAAGATGAATTATTGCAGGTTCAATTGGTGAATTTCACTTCCAGAGAGAATGATACTCTCATAAGATGGGCCATTTCCCCAGTAGCATCTGCTGATTATATTTCTAATGCTACTGCCATGGTAAAAATGTTAGAACTACTGTTTTGAATAATTTCGTAAGTAGGGACTCATAGGCTTTTACTTAAACATTTCCTTTTTTGGCAGGATATTATATCCAGGTTGAATGGAAATCGTATACATCTTCCTAATAGCTTTGGAAGTTACAAATTGTTTGAATGGAAAATTGAGCCACCACCAGAACGGTAAAGAAAATGTTGTGTTTTATGTTCCCTTACATGCCTCGCAACCAGATTCCTTAAAAAAAATCAGGCTCTAGCTTAAGTTGTAACGAACAAATTAATTATCTGTGGGAACCAAGGGAAAAGCTTAACTTTAAGAAGTTTGCTGAAATGTAAAGAAATTTTAGAAAATCGTGTTTCTCTTGTGCTTGCTGCTTGTAGCAGTAGTATCATGTATACGCCGTTTTCATTCAAATTTGTTTTGTTGCTTTAGTGTCAGAATAGAACACCGGAAGTGGACAAAACTTAAAAAAAAAAAAGCTATGAACCTGTTGGTGCAAGTGGTAACAACACGTAGCTCCTTAAACTGACAGTTGATTGCATCAATAACTAGAGTCTTCCTCTCTAAGTCAGTCAAAATATGTTGTGCCTTTTATTGTTCATAATAGCATGATTTTTCAGTTTCTGTGCTAATTCTTGCTAATGGAGTTGAATCATCTAACCTGGATCGAGCTTAAAGCTTTCTCTTCTGCTTAGTGTCGCCTTGAAATGAAACCACAAAATTTGTGTATTTCATTTTGTTAATACTTCTCACATCTACTTTTTAGTATTTACTGGTGATAATTTTAGATGGAAAGACACAATACTATGTGGCATCCATACATGGTTACGACATGTATGTCTGGTCACGAATATTATCTAAAGGAATAACTACAAAATGCACCCTTTGAGATTTAGCCTAATTACAAAAACCCCATTTATATTTCAAAACTATAAATACCCCTTAACATGCTACGACAATCCCGTTGAGGTTTGTATTTACCTAACAAGTGTAATTTGTAAAAGAGAAAAATGTATAGGGGGGTGTTTTAATTATTATTATTATTTAAAAGAAAAAACTAATTGGCTAACCTGTGAGGTAGTTTTTGCAACTAACCCTTTATCTAAATGAATGAATGTTTCTTGAGTAATATTGGGGTTATTCACAATGTCCAGGACTTGGTGGCAGCAACATTACTTGGCTATAGTTGGGGCATTTATTGTTGTGATTGTAGTTGGATTATTGGCATCTGGGGCATGGCTCATTTGGAGGAGGAAGAGATCACTACTATCATACAAGCCCGTTGATTCTGTTGTGGCCGAGCAAGAACTCCAGCCTCTACAGAACTAATAGAAGTTGCCTTGGTTTAACACTAAACTTACTATGGACTTTGTATCGTCTGATTCATGCTGCTGCATAGCTATGGCTCATTTTATAGTGAAATGATAGTTTAGGAATTTGAGGTTAGACTTTTATTATGAGGTTGCCCAAAATGGTGAAGCAGAATCTCATTTCAGCCAATACAAGGCCTTTAAGGTAAAATCTTATTTTATGTTTACAAAATCCGTACTCATTTGCACTTGAGAAGGCAAAGCAGCTTTTGTAGAGAATTGTAGCATAGTTGAATAAGTAATGTGTTTGGGATATTTCCTTATGTCTTGTGCAACATATTTTGTGCCTTCCGTTTAAAATCCACCTTTTCAGCAGTGCATGTTTTTCTTGGCAGTTGAGACACCGTGATGGGAGAATGACTAAGAATGAGCCTTCAGTGATTCTTTATTTGTTTGCTATGAAGAGATGCTCATCTTTGTGTTTGGGTGTTTTCTTTTTGTTTCGTGTAACGTGTTTTGTGCCTTAAGATTAAAACCCACCTTTTCAGCGACGAGAAAATGACTGGGAATGAACCTTCATTGATTGTTCATTTGTTTGCTACAAACATCTCTTCGCGTTTGGGGTATTCATTTTGTTGTGCCTTCCGATTAAATTCATCTTTTCAGCATTGCATATTTTCCTTGACAGTAGACATTGTGACGGGAGAATGACTGAGAATGAGCCTTCATTGAGTTCTTTTACTCCTCCAATGGGTGAAAGCAATGTTTTTCTTGAATATACGGGTGCGGATATTGGCACCCTAAATTTATGAGTTCACTTCATTTTCAAATTCAGGGTATTTGGATGAAATTTTTGAAATTGTGTTCATGTTCGCCCTAAGAATTCGAATACGTGTTTACTGTTTGAACTATTTTTTGTTTTTTAAATGTGTAAAATATGGGGTGAAACGTGTTCGAACTGAAATTTCGAACACAATGTTCAAAAACTTTCCGAACACTCTAATGTGTAAAATATGGTGTCAATTCATAAAAAAAATTGGTGTGTCAATATCCAGCCCGTTCATTATTTATGCTTCGCTTTTCTTTTCTTTTTCAAAATACGCAATCAACTCACTTTTCTAATTATCAATCACATTTAATAATTATTTATTAAAAAAACACACCACCAAATCATTAATACAGAACATAAAGTTTCCTCAAAGTAACCCAAAGAAGCAAGAGAATGAAAGTAGATGATGGTTGGAGAACATAAAGTTTCCTCAAAGTAACCCAAAGAAGCAAGAGAATGAAACTAGATGATGGTTGGAGACCGTACAAACCAAAACATGACTGTCAACCGAGTTCAAAAGGTCTAAGAACCCCTTGGAAGCTAAAGCCCCATCTAAAAGAGAATCAACATGAGGATAACCTTTCAAAGTGTATCAATAAATATGCCCGCCTAAAAAAATTAAATCAAAGTCTCGACAAGAGATAATGTTCGGGCGCACAGTTCTACATCACTCGTGAGCCCCCAACACAACTTTAAAATCTCCCGCAACATAAGTAGTATGCGTCAAATAACCAAAAATGTCATTCCACAATAAACGACGTCGAGTATATGTGTAATAAGCATGCACACAACATAATGAAATAACAACATAATGAATGGTCACATCAACAATAATCAATGATCCGACACAAAAATGACATTGGCAGTCGCAAAATGTGATGTAGCAAACAACTAAATATTCAAAGACTAACCTAGATGAGAATTAACCGCAATTTTAACCAAACTAAGAGAGGGACTAGAAACTCACATGCACCACCGAGATACCCACCTTTTGTCTCTACAACATACAATCAGTCTGGTGTAATGTGATCACAATGCTTTTTCAACATTACTTTGGATCGGTCGGAACTAATCCCTCGACTATTTCAGTGAAAAATACTCATGAGGAAATCTATAAGTATCCCACTTTAGAGGGTCTCATCTACTAATCATAAGTCTTCCTCCACCATATCAGCTCATGATGTAGTTGATATGTCCATTATCACATGATTGGAAGAACTCGACCTCGACACACGAACAACTTGTCTATTGAACGGGTTGTGTGCAATATTGGCCCGACCCATAATTATCATCGGACTAGAAAGAGTCTGGTTATAAGAGGAGTACAATCATCATAGTCGTAAGTTACACAAGTTGAAGCCCCTTGCCTAACCCGCTATTATCATCAGACCAGAAATAGATCATTAATAAGGGGAGCACAACGACCCCAGCCGTATGCTGTGCAAGTTGAAGCCCCTTGATCAGCCAACAATTATCATAGAACGAAAAGAGCTCGATAACAAGGGGAGCACATCCAATCTAGTCATAAGCTGCACAAGCTGGATCCACTTTCCTTCCTCGCAATTGTCATAGGATCGAAAATAGTTCGGTAACAAAGACGGCACATCCAGCCCAGTCGTAAGCTACATAAGATGGAGTCCCTTGCCCGACATGCAATTATCACTGGACTTGAAAGAGTTCGATAACAACAAAAGCACATTCAACCAAATCATAATATGAGCAAGATGGAGCTCCTTGCCTGACCTCCAGTTATCATCGAACTAGAAAGAGCTTGGTAACAAGGGGAGCACATCCAGTCAAGTCGTAAACTGCACAAGTCGGGTCCTTGCCCGACCTTCAATTATCATTAGACCAATAGTTCGGTAACAAGGGTAGCACATCAAACTCAATTGAGATCTTTACAAGATGGAGTCCCTTGCCCGACCCACAATTATCATCGCATTAGAAAGAGTTCGATAACAAAGAGAGCACATCCAGCTCCTTCGTAAGCTACTTAACTTAGAGCCCCTTGCACGGTCTGGAATTATCATCTATCTAGAAAGAGTTTAACAAGGGGATCACAACCAACTCAGTCCTAAGCTGCACAAGGCGAGCCTCTGCTCAACCCTCAATTATCATAGGCTAGAAAGAGTTTGATAATAAGGGGAGTACATACAACCAATTGTATGATGCACTAGCTAGAGCCCCTTACCCATCCTACAATTGTCAACAGACCAGAAATAGTTCGGTAACAAGGGATGCGCATTCAACTGGGTCATAATCCACACAAGACGAAGGCCCTTGCCCCACTTGCAATTATGATCGGATTGGAAAGAGTTCGGTAACAATGGGAGCACATCCAGCCTATTCGTGAATTAATTAAGATAGATCCACTTGTCCACCCCGAAACTGTGACCAAACTTGAAAGAGTTTGGTAAAAAAGGGAGCACATCTAGCCCAATTGTAAGCTACATAAGCTGGAGCCCCTTGCCCGACCTGCATTTATCATTGTACTTGAAATAGTTCGCTAACAAATGAAGCACACTCAACCTAGTCATAATCTGCGCAAGACATAGCCCCTTGCTCAACCTTCAATTATTATCAGTCTGGAAAGATTTTGGTAACAAGGGGAGCACATCGAGCCCAGTTGAATACTATGCAAGGTGGAGCCCCTTTCCCGACTTGTAATTATCATCAGTCCATAAAGAGTTCAGTAATAAGGCGAGCACATCCAACTCAATCGTAAGATTTGAAAGTAGGAGCCCCTTGCCCGATTCACAATAATCGGACAGGAAAGAGTTTGTTCACAAAGAAAGTCTATCCAGTTCCGTCGTAAGCTATGCAAGCTAGAGCCCCCTGTCCAGCCTGCGATTATCATTTGACTAGAAATAATTAAGGGCATCACAACCAACCAAGTCATAAGCTGTGCAAGCTGAAGCTCTATGCTTAGCCCTCAACTATCATAGACCATCAAGAGTTCGGCGACAAGTGGAGCATATCAAACCCACTCACATGCTGCACAAGCTAGACCCATTCCCACTCTGCAATTAACATCTGATGAGAAGAAGAAAGAATGCATTAAGGGACCATAAATAGATTGTTTACAAAGGGAGCACATCTAGTCATAAGCTACGTGAGCTGGAGCCCCTTGCCCGACCCGCAATGATAATAGAACTAATAAGAGCCCAGTAACAAGGGGAGCACACCTATCTTAGTTGTAAGTTGCGCATGCTGGAGACACTTGCGCAACCCGCTATTATCATAAGGTGGAAAAGATCTTGGTAACAAGGGATGCATATACAACCCAGTCGCAAGTTATGAAAGATGGATCCCCTTGCCACAACCTTAATTCTTATTAGACCAGAAAGAGCTTGGTGTTAGGTGGATCAAATCCTCCTAGTTATAAGCTACATAAGTTGGAGCCCCTCGCCTGACGTGCAATTATCATTGGCTGGAAAGAGTTCAGTAACAATGAAAGCACATTTAACCCAATCATAAGCTGCATAAGATGAAGCCCCTTATTGACCTGTAATTATCATCGGGTTTGAAAGAGTTCGGTAACCAGGTTAGCACATCCATCCAAGTCTTAAACTTTTCAAGTTGGAGCACCTTACCCAACCCGTAAATATCACCAGACCAGGAAATAGGTCATAAGGGGAGTATATCCAGACCAGTAGTAAGCTGTGCAAGATGAAGTCCCTACATAACCCGGAATTATCTTTAAACAGAAAAGAGTTCGTTAATAAGGGTAACACATCCATCCAGTCATAAGCTATGTAAGTTGGATCCCTTTGCCCGGTCTGCAAATATCATTGGACCGGAAAGAGCTCGGTAATATGGGAAACACATTTAACCTAATCATAAGTTGCATAAGGCAGAACCCTTGGTTGACTTGAAATTATTATTACACTGCAAAGAGTTTGGTAACAAGGGGAGCACATTCAACCAAGTCGTAAAATGCGCAAGCTAGATCCACTTGCGCACCCCACAATTATCATTAGACTAGAAGGATTTTGGTAAAAAAGGGAGCACATCCAACCCATTCATAAGCTGCATAACCTAGAGCCCCTTACCTGACCAATAATCTTTATCAGAATAGTAGTAGTTAATTTACAAAGGGAGCAAATCCAGCCCAGTCGTAAGTTATGCAAGCTGGAGCCGCATGCTTGACTCATAATTATAATTGGACCAAAGATATTCTGGTAACATGGTGAGCACAATCATCCTAGTCCTAACTTGCACAAACTGGAGCCTCTTGCCCGACAAACAATTACCACAAGACTAGAAAGAGCTCGATAACAAAGGGAGCACATCCAGTAAATTCATAAGTTGTGCAAGTTAGCGCCCCATGTCCAGCCGACAATTATCATAGGACTAGAGAGACTTCAGAAACAAGGATAACACATTCAACCCAATAATAAAATGTGCAAACTGGAGCCCCTTGCTCGACCTGTTATTATCATCACACTAGAAAGAGTTCGGTAACAAAGGGAAAAACATCCAGCCCAGTCGTAAGTAGCATAAGATGGATCCCCTTGTCAGACCCGTAATTATCATCAAACCAGAAAGAGTTTTGTAATAAAGGAAGCACATCTAGCCAAATCATAAGCTATACACACTAGAGTTCTTTGCCCGACCTGTAATTATCCTTGGACTTTAAAGAGTTTGAATAACAAAGGGTGCACATCCTGCCCAGTTGTAAGATGCACAAGCCGGAGTCCTTTCATCAACCCAAAATTATCTTCGGAACAAAAAGAGTCAGGTAAGAAGTGAAGCACAACAAGCCCAATCATAATTTGCGCAAGCTGGAGCTCCTTGACAGACACCCTAATAATCATCTTACGAGAAAGAGTTTGTTATTAAGCATTACATATCTAACCGTCGTAAGATACAAAAGTTGTAACCCCTTACCTAACCCACAATCATCATCGGGCTAGGAAGAGTTTTGTAAAAAAGAAAGCACATTCAACCTAGTCATCATTTATGTAAGACGAAGCCAATTATCTACCTGCAATTATCATCGGACTTGAAAGAGTTTGGTAACAAGGTGAGCACATCCAGCCAAGTCGTAAACTACCCAAGTTGGGGCCCCTTGCCTGAACCTTAATAATCATTGGTCTGGAAAAAGTTTGGTTATAAGGGGAGAACAACCATCTAGTAGTAAGATGCGCAAGATGGAGCCCCTTTCCTAGCCCAAAATTATTATCAAAATGGAAAGAATTTTCTAATAAGGGGAGCACATCAAGACTAGTCGTAAGCAGGAAAGATGGAGCCCCTTACCTAGCCTGTAATCTTCATCGGACTAGATAGAGTTCGGTAACAAGGGAATCACATCCAACCCCATCATAATCTACGTAAGATGTATCCCATTGCTCAACTTGTAATTACCATCGGACTAGGAAGAGTTCGGTAAAATGGGAAGCACATTCAGCCCAATCATAAACTGCACAAGCTAGACCCGCTTGCCCACCCAGTAATTGTCATTTGACTGGAAAGAGCTTGGTCACAAACATAGCACATCTAGATTAGTCGTAAGCTGCTTAAGCTGGAGCCCCCTATCGACTAACGATAACTGAAGTGATCTCAAATACACTATGTTTTATAAACATTTAAGGATCTCCCATAAGAGAACAAGGTTAATTTGAGTGCGATGATGTGACTTAAGTCGAATCTCTTGAGGAAGACTAATCAGAAGAAGTTTTTTATGTTTGAACCACGATAAATAAAATTAATGAAAAAGCTATCCTAAACACACGATCAATTTTGGGCTTTGAGTTTCTAACAACTAAGACGTTATTTTAAATATGAGAAATGAAATCGAAGATTTTGAAAAAATGAATAAAATGGGTGTGTAGGGTTCTAAACTCATCTCTAGGATCCATTGGTAATTTATCACTTAATCTATAAATCGGGGTTGTCAATCCCGATTCTCAATTAAATACCCGATAATTACCAATCGATGGTTCTAAACTCATTTAGACCTTAGAACTCTAACTTATATTCATCAAGAAATGCAATAACATAAACTAAGAGCAAGCATGAACATAATTAGAACTACTAGGAAACCCATTAACAAAGCTAGTGAAATCATTAATTCATAATTAAAATCACAAATAAATTAACACAAAGCATGGAGGGAAAAATACATTTAAACTACTCTTGAATAAGCTAAACAAGTTAATCCTACTAAATCAACCGAAAAAGCTATTTTAACATTGCAAGTCAACTACAAGCCAAAAGATGACAAACCCTTCTACCTATCACTACCAACTATCCAAAATATGCCAAAAGAGGTAAAAAGTTTGAAAAATAGGCAAGAAGACAACAATGGTATAAAATTAAAGAGTCATTGACAACATAAAATAAACTTAAGCATCCAAAGTACAAACCATACATGAAAAAGTAAAGAGCTTCAAACATTCAAATAAATTAACAAGTAAATGCAATAGAACAACAATTATAAATGACCTAATTAGAAAAGTTCTTCAGATCTTGCAAGTTAAGATAATTACCTAATTATTCATGGTGGGCCCGTCGATCGATGGGTTGTCGGTAATGAGGACAGGCTATTTGTGTCGATTGTCTATCGATCGATGGGGTGGTTGATGATTCGAAATTTTGTGTTCCTACTTTATAAATATTTGTCAATTATTCAAAAGCTCGCTCGCAAGAGTACGAGTTCGCATGTAGGTTGGTAAGTTAAAACCGAGTCGATCTCAAGGAACATGCAATCGGAATCTCGAATAGTTGTTTAATCACAAAGTAACACGAAAACTTGTATAAGTTTGGGGTTTTGTTTGTTTTGATTATCTAAGAATTTAAAGAGTAACATCAATTAAAACTAGGTAACTTTAACTAATTAATCGACTAAAACATGTAAATTCAATCCGAGAAATCAATCTAAGAGTTCAAACAAGAACAACTAGCATAAACGAAAAGCAATTATCTGAGCGGAATCAATGATCAAAGTATGAACAATATTAAATCTCTACTAACCAAACATCAATAAAGCTAAACTAAGATGCAAGATTACGAATTCAAATATCAAAAGTAACTAAGGTTCGAAACATAAAATAACTTACGAACAATAATTAAAAAGCTACTACTTAATCGCATAAATTAATTTAAGAAAGCAATTTAAGAGTTTAGAGTACTTATTGAAACTAAGAAGTTCAGTAAATTCTCCAGCTAGTCCGGAGAAATTGCGTAGATCTTGGCCAAAAATTGAATCACGAACTAAAATCGGAGCTTGGAACTTGTGACTCTTTAATCTTCGATCTTGATCTTCTATATTGATATGGGATGTAAAGATGTGTTGTTTTTGAGCCAAAGGACCGAAAATAAGGTTATAGTGGTGTTATGTGTCTTTTGGGACGGATTAAGAGAGGGATTTATATAGTTTTTCCTTGTCTTGAAGCACAAGTTAGGGTAAAAATGCATTTTTGGGCAGGTAACGGTAAGACTTAGCGGTAGGAGTTACCGCTAACTATACCGTTAACCCTCTCTGAGTAGTCTCTGTCCATCCGTAGTTGTAAGAAAGTAATCATTAAGTTCTCCGCTAACCTCTCTGTCATTTCATAACAGTGTAACTAACGGTATAAAGATACCGCTAAAGTCACCGTTATCTTTGTCTGGGAGCTTTCTGTCCATCCTCAACGGTAAGGTAACGATGATGGTAAAGGTTATAGATACCGTTAACTCCCACTTTCTGCTACTCCTTCACCGAAAAGCTCGATTCTCATCTTCTACTAATTAAACGTCATCCCTTCAGTGCTGAACTCTTCCATTTACTTAGCTATAATATGAAAAGCAGAGAATAATCACCTATTTGCATCAATTTAGATCATAATATGGTAAAATAAGCTGGAAGTATAAATATACGAAATTAAGCTTAAACTACCCAACTTATACCAAAAGTAATAAGGAAAACTAACAAAAATACTAATAAAAACAAGGACAAATATGTGCTAATCAACTACCCCATGCTTATTGGTTTGTTCGTCCTCGAACGAACGATACTTTCAAAGAGTAACAAGAATGAAAAGAAGCTCAAGCAAAGAGTCGTGTCGTGCTACATAGATAATTTGAAAATATAGATACATGCAACGCAACTTCAAACACTCCACCCTTATTACATTGTCGCTCCAAAATCAAAATCATGCTTCCTCACAAAGGGTAATAAATAAGTGTACGCTCAAGCACTCAAGAATTTTTAATAGGGACGTGTTTACACTCAAATCATCACAATACAAGCACAATAAGCAAGAACTGAAAATCAAAAACTTCTCCATCGCATTTAAGTGTGTAACTAACAAAGAATCGGAAAAGGTCTTTTGAGGTTTTAATGTAGGCTCTTTGGACGGGTATGGAATATATAAGTCGTGTGGATAACTCACAACCTAACGTGATCAATAACTCACTCAACCTTATCTAATCGCGAAGCAATGTGCTTCACCTCGTCCAAAAATAAAACCTCACTTATCTCTCATAACGTAGCCTTTAAATTTAGGCTATTTCTCAATTCGTAACTCTAAACCGACTTGTGCTCGAGCCACTTAAACACAGCTCTTGCCCTCTAATCACTAGGTTTCATAAGAAAATAATAGACACAAGCCTTTATAAGCGCGTAGGCAATTACATAACACGTTTCACCAAGATTCACCATCCTTTTTTTCTTATTTTATCCCCCATTTATTCTTTTATGGGGTCTTTCTTATTTTTCCTTAATTTTTTTTAAGGATGGTGATCCTTTATTACAACTTTTCATAAATCCCTGATAAAATCCCCAAAACACAATTAACCAATAAAAATAACTAACTCCCACCCCACACTTTTAATGGTTGTAGAAGTCGACTAAAATCACTCATGGCTAAAGGATATAGATTATTTGGCTATGATTGGCTCATTCGGAATCTATAGTGGCTAATATATATGGATATGGCCGGATTAAGGGTTTTTTATGTGCCTTCACGTCATGTTCAAAGTTAACTATACACAACAATTTCAAAGAGATCTCAAAACAGAACTCACTCAAGTACATGCAAAGATGATAAATACTCAGGCTAGTCACTGGCTTTTGCACGAAAAGTTTTTAATTGATGCTGCTTTTAAGGTTTTGTGAAATTAATTGCGTCCAAGTACCATTTTACAATATATAGAAATAATTTTTGAAAAATTTATGCACTTATGCACGCTTAAAAGACAAAAGCCTCAAATCCAGTCTTAGTTAACTTTGACAGGAAAGCCAAACAAACACAATTCAGGGCAGGAATAGTAATCAATCATGAGAAATTACTAATTATTACAGACCATAAAAATTTAGATTGCACTTTAATTCACGAAATACAAATCATACTCCACCCTCCCCCTCCCAAAAATTCGGTAATCCCCGAATAGCCATAAGCATAAATAAAACGAGAAAGGGAAAATAAAACTTCCCTGAAATAGGTCGAGTCTCTCTAATTGAAGTCGTGCAACCGACTGTCGTCAAGAGTCTTGTGATTGAAATTGTCCTTAAACCAGAAACTTCCGAAACACCAAAAATAACAAATAAAA
The DNA here is from genome assembly GCA_014905375.1 of Phtheirospermum japonicum. Classification (NCBI taxonomy): domain Eukaryota; kingdom Viridiplantae; phylum Streptophyta; class Magnoliopsida; order Lamiales; family Orobanchaceae; genus Phtheirospermum; species Phtheirospermum japonicum. Next base: position 329,890 of record BMAC01000632.1, on the reverse strand, counting down.
GCAAAATAACTAATAAAAGCAAACAATAAAAGTAGTGTTCATCAGCAATAATAAAAACACAGAAAATCACTGCCACGGCTCATCAGCAGACGGTGGAGCAATAGGCCATTGTCCCATAAAACGAGCAAAGTTGTCCGTCATCTTGGTCAGCATCTCCTTGTTGGCCTCGCTCACCTCTCTACCTCGACGAGCCTCCTCATGTCCCAACTGGGCCTCCCTATGCCCACGTCTAGCCTCCATTACTGCTATTCTCGCATTATCGTTCGCCTCACAGGCCTCTTTGAAGGCAAGTCGTGCGTCTATCTTAGCTGCCTGGGCATCGAACTCAATGCCGGAGAGTCGATCATAAACGTTAGTCTTGAACTCTCTATAATCCTCAAGAAGGCGTCGAACTCGGGACGACCCCACTACGACGACTCTCCAGTCGAAACCATCGCGGGTCCATTATGCTGCCCAGCATCTTCCTCATCCATCGCTCGCGCCTCTTCGCGAGCTTTATCCTCCTCATTGTCCTCAGCGTCTTCATTTTCCCTGTTCTCTTCACTTTCCTCAACATATTCCCACAACTGCGTTATCGGACGTCTCTCACCTCTCGGTCTCACGGGAACTTGAACCATACGTCATTGAAGTAGTAGTGCCTGATAGGGATGGGGGGGTGTCGCAGTCCCTCGGCGCATATCCCCACACCTCGGCTAGGCTAGTAATGAAAGTCCCGTGCGATAGAGGAACCGATTGCTCCCTACTTATCTTCTTCACGTTCTTCAGGTACTTAATGATCAGGGGCAAATTTGGACGAGCTTCCCCATCGTCATACACCATAGGGCGTATAGCTCATCCCTGTTAATCAAAGCCGTCTCCTCTTTACCGATCACACATCGGGCCAAAAACTGATACGCGGAGTACAACACGTTGTCTTTCACCATCATGAGGGGGAATTGACTCCTCCTTCACTGCCCGAATACAAAATCTCCACCCAAGATGCCCGCTCGTCATAATGATAATCCCGCTCGTGGAACGTCATGCAGCCTTCGAAACCAAACACGGCCTGGATCATCACAGGGGTAATGTCGTACTCTTTGCCCCCGAATCGACATGTCAGCGTGTTGTTGGCCATGATTTCAAAAGAAGTGTAAAACTCGAGCATCATTAGCTCATAAGCCGGGACGTGTGTCCGAGCCATTTGGATGCAGTTGTGATTGTTGATGTACCTAATAAACTTCTCAGCGAATGCGTCGCCTTGGGCCACCTGCTTCATCAAGTAATCGACGTCGATGACCACCGGATTCACAATTTGTCGATTGACCAAGGAATTATAGAGATCAACCCCGTAGTTGTAAACCTTGAACCGTGATCCAATTCTACGTTGCACATTCCTCCTTGCGTTGTTCGATGAAGAAGCCATAGCGTTAGTCTCAGGTGTGCAGTAATTGTGGTCGGAAATGCGACCTCGAAAACGGCTATCAACTGTCGAAAATTCTAAACCAGCAGAAGACTTAGCGGAAAGGCCTAACGGTGAGCCTAACCGTTACTGCAATCGCTACTACTTAGCGGTATGCTAGCGGTCACTATAACCATTACTGATACTGCTAGCGTTTTGTCGAACAGGTTGCGTGCAGAAAATTTCACCGGCGGTTTCTCAAACGAATCTAATCCCAATAGTCTAAACTAAGAAACCTGCAATCCCAACCAAGTAGTTCAAAAAGAGTTGAAGTTCAGCCACGCTTACCCCCAAAATCGCGAAAAATCCCAAGTTTGCACACCGAAATCGCAGGGTCCCTGCCGTTCTCGTGCTCGGAGTCGGTTGTCTCGATTTGAATCGCTCGTATTTGCCTTGGTTTGTCTGGGTAGCGGTAATACTTCATAATGGGCAGCGGCGTGCTCTGGTTCTAGCGGTTTGGAAATAGTAACCATTAACCCTAGAAAATTCCAATTTATACTTACTTTGGGCCGGGCTTTTAATAAGTTAGCGGTAAGGCGTAACGGTAAGTGTAACCGCTAGCCAATACCGCTAGAATTCTTGCTGGTGGATAACGGCGAATCCAATGGTAAGAATACCGCTACAAGACCGTTAACAATGGGAAAACTGCACAATCTCACAAGAAAATCAAAAATGTCCAAGCATAAAAGAAAAATAAATATTTAAAAATAAAGGACGCGCAAGTAGTTAAAATAAAATTTTTATTAATGCTGACTCGAGATACTTAGACAACGGGATTGAAATAAAATCGAAATTGTGATAAAATAAACTAGATACAATAGGATGACAATCCTATGACTCGATAATTGAAAACTTAAATATTGCATAAATAATTAGCTAGTGGAAACGTCCTAAGGGTCTAAGGGGATCCATAGTGCATGTTCTCTAGCTCGTCAATCTTATTGTTAGCCTCTTCCAGATGCTGCTTTCAATATCTTATATTCCACTCATGCACTGCGTTGCCCTCTTCAAGATTTTTAATTTGGGCTTCCAGCTCGTGGACTCGATGTAGGAGTGCGAACTTCTCTTCTCGGATCTCGTGATTCTCTCACAGGAGGTCCATTCCGTCTTGCGCTGCCTCAGCTAATTCGGCCTCTTTATCTTCAAGGCGGTTTTCCCAAATGACAATTTCGTTTGCAAAAGTGGCTTCACTCCACAGAAACTTAGTATTTTGAATGGTTAGTTTTTCAATCTCCTCTCTAGCTATGAGGAGTTGATCGTGAAGCTCATCCATGGACACGTCATGCTCCCTTGGGCCTTGCTTCCTTCGTTCGAGATCACGCTTTGCCACCTTCAATTCCTTGATGGCTCCTTTTAATTGGGAAATAGTGTTTCTCAACCTTGCATTCACCTCTCCCGCTTTCTTCAAACCATCTTCTAGTGCATTGATCTTGAGGGTGGTATGGACCTCGTCTAGCTGGAAACCATTATTCGTGGCCTTCGCCTTCTCAATTTCAACTTGCATCTTGACCAACTCTTCTTCGTGCTTACTTCTCAACATCCACCTATTTTCGTGGTTGTTGGTTGCTTGTGGAATTGGCCTCATGGTGTTGGGAGACTTGGAGAATTTATATTTGTTTTTGTGTAGGGAGGTTTAGAACAAAAGAGAATTATGAAATATAGGGTGCCTGCGGGGTGGTTTATATAGGAATTGTTGGCTCTTGAAAATAGGAGTCCTAGACATTCCCCAGTTTTAATTAAGGTAGGAGATATTAAGCTTACCTATTCAATTTAAAACTCTCCTAAGGTAGTATATCTAGACTTAAAACTCAGCTAAAATTCATTTAAAATATTACCATAAACTTACTAACCTATTGGGAATAAAATACCAAAAAATCGCAGTCCAAATCTTTCCAATTTCTGCAAAGTCGGTCCCAGTAGCGGTTACTGTAGCGGTATGGTTACCGCTAGTAATACCGTTAACCTTGCCACAACTTCCCAACTGTGACTTTAACGGTTTAGAAGGCCTTTAACTATACCGTTACACCCCTCTATTCCCAACTAGCGGTAGTCCAGCAGTTTGATCATCATCGTTACGCCCGACGTACTAATGGTAAGCGCTAGCGTTATGGGTTACCGCTAGGTAACTGCTAAACTCCCAGATTAGGCAAATTTTTAATTAATTCTGCACATCAACATTGCGTAAACGTACCACAGCAAATAAAATAAAATAAACTGAAGAAATGCTCAAATAAAAATTAAAAAGAAAAGAAAAGAAAAATGATACAAGTGCTTGGGTTGCCTCCCGAGAAGCGCATCTTTTAACGTCGCTTGCTCGATGCAAGTTTTTGTGATTAATTTGTAGCCGGAGGCGGGTCCACTAACTTCAACACCTCATAATCTTGATTCGTTGTATCTCCATCACGATATAGCTTTACTCAGTGTCCGTTAACTTGGAACGTTATATCCTTTTTTTTGTCGTAAAGAGTGACCGCTCCAAATTCATTGATTTCTTTGATCACAAACGGGCCACTCCATCTTGACTTTAGCTTACTTGGAAAGAGTTTCAATCTAGATTTATAGAATCAACTAACTTACCTACCTCCAATCGCTTGTAAATGAGTCTTCGATCGTGGCGTATCTTCATCATCTTCTTTTGCCTCCAACCATCATCATAAGACTCGTTTCTAATCTCTTCAATCTTGGTCAACTCCAATTTCATATATTCACCCATCTCTTCATAGTTCATATTTAACTTGTGAATAGCCCAACTAGCTCGGTGCTCTATTTTAACGGGCATATGCACGCCTTCCCATAGACGAGTTGAAAAGGACTCATACCAAGCACTATCTTATAGGCCGTTCGATAGGCCCACAGTGTGTTTTGCAATACCACTTGATTAGGTACTTGCGGCATTTCATCTCGCTTTCCTATGTTGCCGGTTCGTTGGCAGTTGTCGCACATTTTGAAATACTCAAATGCATCGGCAAATTAACTTGGCTAATAGAATCCATCTTGTAACACATTAAATGCTGTCTTTTAAGCTCCAAAATACCCTCCATGGTCATGGAAAAATTGCAATATGCTCCCTATTTCATCGTTTGGAATGCATCTTCTGTTAAGCCCATCTCTACAACTTTTGAACACATAGGGATCGTCCCAAAAGTAATCCCTGCATTTACTTAAAAATCTCTTCCTTTCTTGGTAGGATAAGTGGTTAGGTATAATTTTGCAAGCAAGATAACTCACAATATCATCATACCAAGGAGTAACTAATTGCTCAAGATTAAATGCATTCTCATAAGGAAATAAATCGTTAAACATGACCTAAAACCGTACCACTTTTTACCATAAAATGGGGTTTCTCCCAAATCAATGTAAGATTCTTCTCAATGTAACGTTCTAAAACCTTAGATAAATTAGATAAAAAATTCTCGAAAGACGAACCAAAAATTGAAATAGCATCCATAAATACCTCTATAAAGTCATCAATAAAATCACTAAAAATTGAAAGCATGCACCTTTGAAAAATTGCTGGTGCGTTGCACAGGCTGAAAGGCATCCTTCGAAAGGCAAATTGCCAAAAGGGCATGTGAATTTTGTCTTACTTTGATCTTCCGGAGCAATGGCTACTTGGTAATAGCCTGAAAGGCCATCCAAAAAGCAATAGAATTCGTGTCCGGCAAGTTTGTCTAGAAGTTGGTCTATGAATGGCAAAGGAAAGTGGTCTTTACGGGTGGCTGCATTTAATTTCCTATAATCGATACATATACGCCATCCAGTAGTCAGTCGGGTTGGAACTATCTCGACTTTTTCATTTTCGATTATGGTGATGCCTCCTTTCTTTGGAACCACATGGATTGGGCTAACCCTTTTACTGTCAGTGATGGCAAAAATAATCCCTTCATCTTTAAGCTTCAAATTTTCGTTTTTGACCACCTCATAAAGTGTTGGCATTAGTCTTCGTTGACTGTCCCTCACAGGTCTAGCATCAGGTTCTAGCTCGATTCGGTGCATGCAAGTAACAAGGCTTATCCCTTTGATGTCGCTAATGCTTCATCCTATGGCTTCTTTGTGGGTGCTCAGTACCGCAACCAATTCTTTTTCCTTGTGTTCTGCCAATGATGAATATATGATGACGGGTTTCATTTTGTTGGGCTCGAGGAAAACATACTTCAAATGACTTGGTAGTGGTTTCAACTTCACTTTTTGCTCAAACTCGAGTGAGTTAGCTATTTCGCACAATTCTTCATCAAAATCTTCAAATCTTTCACAGTCTTCAGTGATTTCATTCAAGTCTATTTCAAATATTTCAGCCACCCTGTTCAAAAGTTTTGTGTCATCCTCGATGCTTAACTCATCTAACACGATGATCCCCTTTAGTTCGTGAATGCAAGATGCAATAGGATCAATAAATGAAAAATCTTCGTGCATGTATGGAGAAGGAGTGTTGTGAATTTCTTTAAGCGAAAAAATGACTGTCTCTCCCAAAACGGATAAGGTCATTCTTCCCTTGTGCATGTCAATTAATGTATGAGAGGTGGACATGAATGATTGGCCTAGCAAAATAGTATGCTCCGTGCCGTCTTTTGGAACTTCGCCGACATCAAGTATGACAAAATCAACTGGAATTACAAGCTCGCCGACTTGAACTAATACATCTTCAACTATGCCAAGCGGTTGTCTAATTGACAAATCCACCAATTGTAGTCACATTGTAGTTGACCTCATTATTCCAAGGTCAAATTCTTTATATAGTGAATACAGCATCAAATGAATTCCTGCACCAAGGTCAAACATTCCACGTGCCGTTTGCCCATTTACTAAGGCAATAGTTATGCAAAAACTTCTTGGGTCTTTCTCCTTTTTGGGTAACGGACCCTTGCATATGGCGCTTACCTCCTTGGTTAATTCAACTCGTTGTGTCGTTTCCAGTCGCCGTTCCCTCGAGGCTAACTCCTTGAAAAATTTAACGTATGCGGGCATCGTTTTGATTACGTCTAATAGAGGAAGGTTAATATTGACATTTTTCAGCAAATTGTAGAGTTCCATGAATTTTTTGTTTTCTTTGGCTGGGCGTAGATGACTTGGAAAGGGAATATTGTCTCGAATCGTAGGTGTGAACTGCTTCGGTTGCTGAGTCGGAGACTTGGAGGAATCTTCAATTGTTGTGGGGGTGGGTGGATTTGGAAGCTTCCCTTTTAATGAACCCGGAATATAAGGATTTGGTGACATATGCATTTGGTCCACTAGTTTAGGTCGTCATTCTTGGGCGAATCTGCAGTTGGAATTTCTGCGACCTCTTCTTCCTTCTCTTCTAATTCGATTCCATTATCTACCGTCTTTCCGCTTCGTAAAACATGAACAGCTGAAGCTTGCTCGGGTTTGATCGGGAATTTTCCTTTCTCATTTTCTGCCGTCACCATAGATGCTACCATTTGGCCTAACATTGTTTCTAATTTCTTCACACTTTTGGAGTGGTCATTCAAAACTTCTCCTTGCTTATTAACTTGCATAGTCAGATTTGTGAGCCCATCTCCATTTCTAATTGTTTTGGTGACTTGGTTTTGCTTCCAAATTAACAATTGGTCGTTCGGTTGTATTGGAGCAGGTGTTGGTCCAGTTGTTGGTTATTTGTTTGGTGGGGGTGGTGGTGAATCAGTTTGGAAGCATATAAATGCGCAAATAGTAAGCGTCACTTCGCCAAGAATGCGTCACTTCGCCAAGGCTCGAGTTAAGAATGACAAAACATGCTTGTAAACCCCGGACCCTAATCACCTACCCACCCCACACTTAAACCATGCAATGTCCTCATTGCATTTTAATGAAAATCAAGTAAAAAGAGGGTGAATAGAAACTTCCTTAACCGAGCGAGTTTGAGTCGAGCTCGGTGGGGGTCACCTAAGAATCAAGCAATCCAAGAAAAAATCAAGCATGGCTAGTATCTCCCGGCTTCATGAACGCTACTAACTTATCAAATAGCCCAATGGTTGAAGTCGAAAAACCAAATCTAGAAAAGAAAATCACACGAAATCAAAAACACAAGAAAATTTGTACATGAACCTTTACAAAATATTTTTTGTTTGTTTTTCAATTTTTCAATTTTTTCTTTTTGGATTTTTGAATGTTTTTGGATTTTTCAATAAACGAAAGAAAGAAAGAAAGATATGGAAAGAACTTGGGTTGCCTCCCAAGAAGCGCTTGTTTTAAGTCACTAGCTTGACGTACTCCCTTTTTTTTTATCAAGGAGGAAAGATAACGGGAGGGTCGACCAAGATAATCTCCTCCTTGTCGGGAGGATCCACTCTTTGGAACGTCCTTGGCGCATTGCATAGCTCATATAAGATCCGCCAAAGAGTAAACGTTCCAAATGGGCATTTGAAGCTCGTCTTGGCTAGGTCCTCGGGTGGAATCGTAGTTTTGAAGTGCCCCAACGACTCGTCAAGAAAACAAAAGGAATATTGGCCGGTTAGCTCGTCCATCATGTAGTCGATAAATGGGGAAGGGAAACGATCTTTCTTTGTGGCCTCATGAAACTTCTTAAACTCGATCGACATCCTCCAACCCGTTGAAGGCCTCATGACCAACAACGCCCCTTCTTCATCTTCAAGAACCAACGAGCCGCTCGTCTTGGGCACCATGTGAATGGGATTCACCCACTCACTCTCGGCGAGTACGAACATCAAGCCCTCTACTAAAAACCTCCGCATCCCGGCTCTCACCATAACTTCAAGAATCAAATTCAAAGAACTAACTCCCTCAATCACTCCGGGTCTCCACTCAATGGCATCCTTAAGAATTCTAAACCCTTCAACCATCCTCTCTTCCTCTTCTTCTCGGTGCGAGTTTGCAAGGATAATAATCGACTTACTCTCTTCATCCTCCTCAAGATAATCGTCAATTTTCCCAAGCTCATCATCAATAACCCCCACCTCCCCCTCTAAAAAGTCATCGTTGCCCTCAACGACACATCGAGACACATCTCCACACAAAATGGGGTCGAATAGAGGCACAACGGGCTCATCGAGAAGAACAAGGGGCTTATCCTCACAACATCCCTCTATATAGACAACCGGGCCAACCTCCTTCGGTGAGACAACCGAATCAACTACCCCACACTTGTCAAGGAAAGTGACCGAAAGAGTAGACGAAGGAAATTGGTCCACGTGATAAGTAATAAGAGAATCGTGAGGCGGCGGGGGAGTAGTACAATCGGGTCCCGCACAAGGAGGAGTCGGTTTCGGGCTAGACATTTGAGATATTCGAGCCTTTAATGTCGCTATTTTCATCTTCAACTCAAACTCCCTCGAGGATAAAGCCATGTTCACGTCATAATTATGAGAATACGTCGGAGGAGAAGATTTTCGCTCGGGAGGGCCACTTGGAACAATGGAGCTCCCACCTCCAAATAACTCATAAGGATCGGGAGTCGGCGGTGGAGTAAAAGAAGGCGTAGTACAAGCGAATCCCGCTTGGTGTCCACGACCTCCATACATATCAACGGAATCAAACGAGGACATGAAAGGGAAATATTCTTGAATATGAGCACTCTTTCCACACCATCCACATCCCAAAAAAGGTTGGTTAAGATCCCTCATAGTACGGATGGGGGGACTCATCTCATAGGAGCTCGGACCGCCATAATCCCCATAGTAAGGATTTGAAGCACCATACCCTCCGGAAGAACCATTCATACCCACGACGCTACCAAACCCAACATGTTTTGCACCATGCCCTCCCATGTTGGGTTGCCCATAACCATAACCACCATTGGCAACGTGGTTTGCACCATGCCCTCCCACGTTGCCATACCCATTATACAACATCTCATTCCCAACATGGTTTTCACCATGCCCTCCCATGTTGGGAATGTATCCACCATAGTCATAAGCACCTTGCATACTACATAAAAAACGTCAAATAACAAAGCAAGCTAAAAACACAAAGAAACAACAATCAAATCGAAAGCCTTAACCAAGCCGAGCCGCAACGGTGCCATTTTGTTAGAAGAGTTTTAGTGGTGTTGAAATATATCAACGGGTTCTTGGCTTGGTATTATCGAAATTCGATTCGATTGAGAGAATCAAGGTGTTTCAAGCTTGGAAAAATAAAGGGAAAATGAAAATAAAGCAAATAAAATAGGTAAATATCCTAGGAATTGAAAGTGCAAATTGGTAGGATGCCTTGGTCGTGTGCCTTAATTGAAAATGCAAAGCAATAATGAAAATAAGCAAGAAAATGCAATATTTCACCGAGTACAAGCATGCAAGCACAAGGTACAACTATGCATAAAATCCTAAATAATGCAAATTAGCAAAAATTGAAAGCATGGATGTAAAGAGCAATGAAAATTAACAAGAAAGTTTAAAACTTTAAGAAAAATGACAAGCAACAAAGTCTAGATCTAGGATTAAGCATGAAACAAAGCATAAAAATAAAAGTGCAAATAAAGCATAGCAAAAAATCAAAATCAAGATGATCCAAGAGCCGATCTATGATCTAGATGTGTCACTCATCTAGATTCCATAGCCAATACATAAGTTTCATCATGAATTCAAGTAGCTAAGACAAAAAATATGAAATGAAGAAAAATGCATGAAACATATGAAATTACTTGAAATTAAACAAATCAAGGACTTGATCTATGATCTAGATGTGTCACTCAACTAGGATTCATATCCAATTCACAAGATCAAGCACAACTTGTAATACCTAAGGCAAAAAGCATAAAACAAATGAAGAACAAAGCATGAAATTAAAAGAAAGCTTACTAGAATTAAAGAGAGAATCCAAAAGCTTGATTGAAATTGCAAGGAATTAAAAATCCAAGGGAGTACTTGAATCCTTCTTGAGATTATAAACCCAAGGCAAAGCTTAAAAATTAAATCTATAGAAAAGAAATTAAGTCCCAAACCCAAGCTTGGGTTGGGAGGAGGTGTTTTTTCAAAAATGAGAGTTGTAGTCTATTTATACTAATTTAATTGGGTTTAAATAGGCCAAATTAGCCAAAAAGGCTTGAAATTCCCGGTTTTGACCAAGTTTGACCCGGAGGCACCTTCCTAGACCATTGGCTTGACCCTGGGCTCGATTTGGCTTGAGATGGCTCAAGGTGGCTCGACAATTGCCGAGCCTAGGCGCGCATGGCTCGGCGCTGGGTGCTGGTGGTCGGCAGCTGGTTAGGCGTGGGCGCGCGCGTGCGGGCGAGGTTGCGCGCGAGCTTGGGCGATGCTTGGCGAGAGGAAGGGCGAGATGCGAGCGCTGGCGACGCTTGGCGAGAGGCTGACGGGCTGGCGAGCGCTGGCTACGCTTAGCGAGAGCTGCGCGGGCTGCGACGCTTGCGGAGGCTGCGCGCGGGCGCTGGGCGGATGCGCGCGAGTGCTGCCGAGAGATGCCGGGCGCGTGCGGGCACTGCTCGGACACTGGGTAACCCAGTGTTGGCAGCGCTACCCAGTGTGGCTGTTCTGGCGCGAATTTTGGCGAGCATCGGCGAGCTTTGGATAGTATTCCAGAGAGTTTGGCATTTTGGAGCCTCTCTTTTGGCTTCAATTTTGATCCTTAATGCCTTGGCCTATAAAATAGAAATTTTGAACATAAAAACCCAAGAATTTCACCAAACCTCAAGGTAATTGAACCCATTCAACCAAATAAAATATAAAAGTAGCAAGAAACAACAAAGAAAAACACAACAATACATGGCAAAACAGACGGGCCGAGCTTTCTTGGGCTCGGAGGAGTTGTACGATCTCCTTGTTCCTGAAGCGGAGGTCTTGTTCGGGCTAGGCCTGGATTGCTCATGCCAAGTGGGTGGCTGAGCACCCTTCCACGCCCTATGACCAATCTGCC
>BMAC01000632.1:223713-317766 GCA_014905375.1 Phtheirospermum japonicum | reverse complement strand
CTTCAAACTGACAATCACGTCAGGTAAAATCGAGGACATCCGTCCTTAGCCAATCCTGGCTTTAAACTGACAACCAGGTCAGGTAAAATCGAGGACATCCGTCCTTAGCCAATCCTGGCTTTAAACTGACAATCAGGTCAGGTAAAATCGAGGACATCCGTCCTTAGCCAATCCTGGCTTTAAACTGACAATCAGGTCAGGTAAAATCGAGGACATCCATCCTTAGCCCAATCCTGTCCTGGCTTTAAACTGACAACCAGGTCAGGTAAAATCGAGGACATCCGTCCTTAGCCAATCCTGGCTTTAAACTGACAATCAGGTCAGGTAAAATTGAGGACATCCGTCCTTAGCCAATCCCGGCTTTAAACTGACAATCAGGTCAGGTAAAATTGAGGACATCCGTCCTTAGCCAATCCTGGCTTTAAACTAACAATCAGGTCAGGTAAAATCGAGGACATCCATCCTTAGCCAATCCTGGCTTTAAACACGTATTTCAAGCGTTTGATATGCGAGAAGACCTGCAATTTTATTCAATCCAATAAACAAAAGATTGAGAAAATTACAATCATGTGTAAAATTTATGTAAGTTGGTAATATTCCAAGGCGGGGGATCTTTGTCCCATCCAACTCTTCCAACTTGTAAGCTCCTCCAGCCAGAACCTGGGTGACTCGGAGGGGTCCTTGCCATGTGGCGTCTAGCTTTCCTTTGGCTTGTCCCAAATCAGCTCTTTTAAGAACCAGGTCCCCTTCTTGGAAGCGCCTCTCTCGAACTGTTTTATTGTAAGCCGCTCTGATCCGCCCTCGCATGTGTTCCATTCGCACCGCCGCTTGGTCTCTCTTCTCTTCAACTAAATCCAGAGCATCTTGGATCAATGCTTCATTTTGGGCTTGGTTGTAATTCTGAACTCGATGAGTTTCTAGACGGATTTCCGCGGGGACCACAACATCCATGCCATATACAAGGCTAAAGGGAGTTTCGCCCGTGCTCTCCTTGGGGTTTGTGCGATACGCACAGAGTACTGCATTCAGCTCTTCCAACCATTTCCCTCCAGATCTCTCTAATCGTGATTTAAGCCCTTGGACAAGAATGCGGTTGGTTACCTCGATTAGACCATTCGCCTGCGGATGATATACACACGTGAAATGCTGTTGGATTTTCATCTTAACGCACTAGGCCTTAATTTTGGCTCTTGTGAACTGGGTACCATTATCCGATAACAACACCCTTGGAACACCAAAGCGACAGACCACATTTTTCCATATAAATCCCATTACCGCTTCTTCCATTATTTTTGCTAAAGCTTCTGCCTCAACCCACTTACTAAAATAGTCTATGGCTACAATTAAAAATCTTTTCTGGGCTGGGGCCATCGGAAACGGACCGACCAGGTCAATCCCCCATTTCGCGAAAGGGCAAGGAGAGCTCATTGTTAATAGCTCTTCCGCTGGCTGATGAATCAGAGGGGCCATCCTCTGACATTTCTCGCATTATTTCACGAAGACCTCGGCTTCTTTCCTCAACAAGGGCCAAAAATAATCAGCCCTTAATACCTTACTAGCTAGAGCTCTAGCCCCCATGTGATTCCCACAACAACCTTCATGTATTTCCCTAAGCACCAGAGCTCCTCCCGCTTGGCCTAGGCATCTCAAAAGAGGTTGGCCGAATCCTCGTTTAAACATCTCTCCTTTGATTAAGCAGAATCTGACAGCTCTGGTTCGTATCTTTATTACCTCCTTCTTATCCTCCGGCAAGACCTCTTGCTCTAGGTATGCCTTTATAGGGGAACGCCAGTCCTCTCGTTCCATAACCGCACAAACCTGCTCAGCTCCAAACTCCCCATCTGCCTTTAATAGAGTGATCATTCGTTCGTGACAATCTGTGGTCGAGCTGGCCATCTTCGCCAAGAAATCGGCTCTTCCATTTTCCTCGCTAGGAATCTGGACTGTTAACTCTTTCATTCCTCTGCCCAGCTCTCTGAATTTGGCCAAATACTTCTGCATATTTTCCTCCCTTGTCTCAAACTCTCCACTAATTTGCTTGCAAACAAGCTGTGAGTCTACCTTAGCGCACACCTGCTCTGCGCCCAGGTCTTTCGCCATCTGAATTCTTCTCAAAAGGGCCTCGTACTCAGCAACATTGTTAGAGAACGTTGCATTTAACCGCACGGAGAACTCAGTAGACACGCCTGTTGGATCCACTAAGATGATTCCAGTCCCGCAACCCTGATTACAGACAGAGCCATCCGTGAAAATTGTCCATTCCTTCAGCTCATCAAGGGGACCAGTCATTTCTTGCACAAAATCAACTAAGGCCTGAGCCTTAATTGCTGTTCCAGCCTGAAACGCGATATCAAATTCACTGAGCTCTATAATCCATTTGACTAGCCTTCCAGATGCTTCCGGTTTGTCCATTATAGTTTTCAGCGGGAGATTGGTTCGCAAAATTATGGTGTAGGACAGAAAGTACGATCGCAGCTTTCGAGCAGTTCCAACCAGAGCTAGTATCGCCCTTTCCACTTCCACATATCTGACCTCTGCTCCGTGCAAGACCTTGCTCCAAAAATATATTGGTCTTTGCATTTTGCCGTCCTCTCTGATCAAGACAGAGCTGACCGCCTGTTGTCCCACAGATAGATATAGGATAAGGGGCTCTCCTTGGACGGGCTTCGTGAGCAAGGTCATGCCAGCTAGATGTTCTTTCAGCAATCTAAAGGCCTCTTCACACTCATCACTCCATTGAAACTTGGCTTTCTTTCGTAATACCTGAAAAAATGGCAAGCTCTTTTCCGCAGACCTGGATACAAACCTACTCAGGGCATTGATCCGTCCTGCTAAGCATTGCATCTCCTTCACGTTTTTAGGCACGTGCATTTCCATAATGGCCCTTACTTTCTCAGGGTTAGCCTCAATACCCTTTTCTGTGACCATGTAACCTAAAAATTTTCCCGCTCTGACCCCAAACGCGCATTTCTTAGGGTTAAGCTTCATCTTATATTTTCGTAAGGTATCGAAGGTTTCCCTCAAATTGTCCACATGCGATACTGCTTTCGTGCTCTTGACCAGCATATCGTCTACACAGACTTCCATATTTCGGCCGAGCTGATTCCTGGACATTTTGTCCACCAGTCGCTGGTACGTAGCACCCGCATTTTTAAGGCCAAATGGCATGACCACATAGCAATACGTCCCCTTCGGGGATATAAAGCTGACGCGTTTCCAGTCCTCTTTAGCTAGCCTGATCTGGTGGTATCCCTACGAGGCGTCCATGATGCTCAGGAGCTCACAGCCGGAGGTGGAGTCAACGAGGGGTAGTGGTCCTTCGGACAGGAGGGATTTAAATCTCGGAAATCAATGCACATCTGCCAATCATCCGTCTTTGGGACCAACACCGCATTGGAAAGCCATTCTGGTAATTTTATTTCCTGAATATGCCCCGCCTTCAAGAACTTTTCGACCTCTGCCTCTATGATGACCTCCTTCTCTGGCCCGAAATTACATTTTCTCTGTTTGACTGGCTTCACATCCGGGCGAATATTGAGGCGGTGTTCAGTGACCTCCGGGTCGATCCCCACCAGGTCTTGGGAAGACCAAGCAAAAACATCCACGCTCTCTCTTAGCAGCGCCACCAGGTCTGTCAAGACCTCTGGACTAAGTGTCGCACCCACTCGGAGAGTTCGACTCTCATCGCCTGGAACGACTTCCACCAGCATCAACCCCTCCTCTCTTCTTGCCAGCTCTTGCCGTGGCTGCGCTACTCGAGCCTTTTTACTCATCCTCTCCTCCTCATCATTCCGCCGAATACACTCAACATACGTCTGGCGCGATGCATATTGACCTCCTCTCACCTCTCCAGTTCCATCCTCGGTGGGGAATTTCATCTTCATGTGAAAAACCAAGATTACAGCTTGGAACTGACTTAGGGAGGGTCGACCAAGCATGACATTGTAAGAGGATGGCGCATCTACAACCAAGAAACTAACCATCCTTGTCACCCTATAAGGCTCTTCCCCTAGGGTGATGAGGAGCCTGACCGCTCCCATTGGTTTCAGATCTCCCCCTGCAAAGCCGACTAGAGAGGTAGTCACCTCCTCCAGCTCCACATCCAATTTTAATTGTCAGAAACAGTCATAAAACAGGATGTCGGCAGAACTCCCGGTATACACAAAGATCTGTCGTACATTATAATTGGTGATAGTTGCCGTTATAACCAGAGCATACATGTGCGGAGCCAAAATGCCATCACCATCTTCTGACCCGAAACAGATATTAGGGGTAGAGGTCATTTGTCCCACATCGCGCGATTTTTGAACTAAGTCTTTCGCAGCTCTGACATAACTGTGCTGCGTCCTCTTGGAATGCTCCTCCAGCTCTCCTCCAGTGATCATCTAGATTTCCCCATGAATGACCTGGGCTTGATCAGCTCGTCTCCCATCAGAGCGTCTCTTGCCCTGGTTAGACCTGTCATAGCCCTTGTTTCCAGACCTGGCCTCTTCTTACTTCTCCTCTCTCTCCAAGAGATCTCCAAATTTCAGAGCTGGTTTCACCACCAGCGATTGGAAAAATTCTCCTCTCCTCAGACCCTGTGCCAGAGCATTTACCAACAGCTCCTCTGACGCAGAAGGTATCGCTAACTTAGCCGTTGTAAACCTATTGATGTAGGCACGCAGGCTCTCGTTCTCTTTCTGCTTCAGGATGAAAAGTTCAAGCGGCATTTTCTGGTACTTCTTGCAGCTCGCAAACTGGTGCAGGAAGGCCGAACTGAATTCGTCAAAGTTACTAATAGAACGAGGCGGCAACTGGCTAAACCAGAGCTGCGCCGACTTGGTAAAAGTCATTGGGAAGACCCGGCACATAACAGCGTCCGAAAATTTATGCAGAGCTGCCGCGATCTCGAAGCGACTGAGATGGTCCCACGGATCCTTGGTTCCATTATACTCGAAGCCCAAGGAGCGATATGAAGCCGGTACATCGTCACGCATGACCTCCTCAGTGAAAGGGGTGCCCCGCCACGCTGGCACGGCACCAGCATTCATCAATTTCCTCTTGAATTCTCGCACCTCTTTTTGCAAACTCTGCATCTGTTCAGCCAGACCTGGATTAGTCTGGATTGAGGTCTCGCTGTCGGAGGTGGAGAAGTGATCTTCCCTGTCCTGTAGAGGAGTCCGATCCGTGCGCTGGCCTCGTAATGGTTCAGTTCCCACCACTGGGACAGTTCGTGCCGGTGGCGTGCTGGATGGCGGCGTCGACATCTCCGAAAACTTCTTTTCCACCGCCGTCTCCACTTCTTTGACGATGAGCTCCGAGAGCTACAAGAGGAAGGACTCGTTAAATGAACCACCAGTAGTTGGCACAGATCTACCGAGTGGGGGCGGCGTAGCACCTGGCGCGGCCGCTGCCGGCAGTGCTGTCTCTTCTGGCCCCATCGCCGACGTATCTGTCGACCTGGGCATTCCCCATGGCGCAGCGGAACTAGGGGTTCCGCCGAGCTCTTCCACCAAGTTCCGCCGTAAACCGTCTAAATCCATAAAATAAAAAGAAAACCTCACGCCTTAGCTTGATCGCCTTCCCAAAGACGGCGCCAATTGTTTCAACCCAAAAAATGACTAACGTTGAGAACGCCTGGAACCTTGAACACCCTCCTGATCTGCACCATAAACACAAGTTAGAAAGGACCACCGGTGATTTTCCGGTGGAAACCTCTCCGATGCTTAAGTCAGTAAGCGTTTGAGGTGTTTTTCAGAAACAAAGCAAGAATGCTCAAGAGAATGACATACCTCTCTCAGCTTTGGGGCTGAGATATTTATAGTTTCTCCTAGTGGGGACCCCAGCCGGGATCTCAGGGGCACATGCAGCGAATCAAGGGCCGTTTAGGCAACCAATTCTGACAAGTGGTCCCACTTGTTTCTTTGCCAGGAATTTAGGAAACAGGTCTCCCCTGTTCCAGGCCTTCCTTATTTCTTTCTCCTGTATTACATCGGTATTAATATCAGTCCTGAATCTAGTCAGGTCTTCCTTGTTTCAGCCCTCTAGGATTTCAGCAACATTCAAGGAACCAGAACTATCGTGATCCAACACTTCTTTTCTTTTGTGTCTCTACCGTCCAACAGGTCAAATCTTGCTATAATGAGAATGAGCGCTATTCCTCAGAGGACTTAACCAGGTCTTTCACCCAGACCAGGATAAACTTTTAATCCCTGGAACTTTGGCTCAGTATAATCTTCAAGCCATTAGTGATCTCTTCCTGATAGCTAAGTCAGAGCTACCCCAAACCAGGTCTAGCGTATATGTTGCCCTATCACAGAGCTTCATCACCGCAATGATGAGACTCTGAGACCTTTTTCATGAACCGAGCTATGTAGCTCTTCAGTGATTTATTCGGTTGCTACACAATGGTGGCAATGGCTCTCTTCGGTGCAACTATGGCCTTGGAGACCATGAAATGCCCTCGAAATGAGGACCTCGGCTGTTGCCAAGAGCAGATCGAGTGTCGCAGTAGTGACTGATACCATCTCAGTGGGGCCTCATCAAGTGTCATATAGAACATGCGGCACCGGTTTGTGTCGGATATGCCGAGCATGTCCATGTAGTCCTGGTAGTGGCTTAAGTACGAGTCGGGGTCACTGCTTCCTTTGTACAGAGCGATTGGAGGTATTTTTAGCTTCCCCTCAAGTGGCTCTGATAGGTTTTGGACAGATAGAGGTGACTCATCGTCGCATTCCGAGCTGATCATTGCTGGTCGTGGAATCCGATAGGTGTGTTGGATCAGGGGGGTGGTTTGCTTGGCTTCCAGCTCGGCAATTCGCTGCTTTAAGTATTTCAGCTCGGCAAATTCATCATTTGTCTTTCGTGGGGGGATGCTCGTAGCGATGCTTTTGATGTTAGCCGACCTCATGGGGATGCCCTCCTATGCTTTGCTAGATGGCTTTCCGAGCCAAGTGAAGACGTTCTCGGGTGAAGAAAATGTAAGGCGGCGTGTGATGGGAGGTCTATCGAGCCTGCTTTTGGCATTCAGCTCGGCCTCCTCATCCAATTTCTCTTTCCGTTCTTCCAAGCTGCATCTCTGACGGGGTCCGACCCCGACTATCCTTCTAGAAGGTCAGCATTCTTGGGATTGCTGACCAGAACCTCTGGTGTCAAGATTGATTATACTGCGTTCTTCATCATCTCTTCAAACCCCTTAGCAAAAGCGGGGTGCTGGATGAACGACCGCACCTACTCCGGGTCGAGCTCATTTGGACCCGATTGCACAGTCTTCTCCTGGCGCTCCTTTCCAGGATTTCTTCTTAGACTTTCCAGGAGAACAATAATAAATAAACAAAAACGAGTAGGAAAAAGTGCTTAACTTTTATTCCCAAAAATCAGATCGAATCGGCCGTGGCTGGACCCTTTTGTAGGTGCTTGATTTCTAGATACAATCTTTCTCTCTCTAAAACTCTCTGTGTTTCTCCCTCTAATAATTGGGGATCCTTTTTCACTCTCTTGGAGAGGCTACTTATAGTTTTCCATTTAAAACCTAATTGGACACCTGTCCACTTCCTATTGAATCTCCAAATCTTCTGCTCACGTGTCCACCGCCTTAATTTCAACCTCAGCAATTTCCCACAGACTCAGTTCCGACCTCAACTATTTTACTCACCAAACGAATTTGAAGACGTCAGCCTAGTACTTCAGCTCGGCATTTCCAGCTCGACAAATGTCCAGAAGTGAACTGAACATGCCGCACAAGCGTCAGAAGAGCGCATCCTGCTCGGCACTTCCTGCTCAGTGTCGACGCCCGACGTCGAGTGACGGGGCCAGGTTGTCAGCGCCACCCAGCCCGGCGGGTCTCCAATCGGCTGGTGCACTGATAGGCCTCTCCTGCTCGGCGTCCTCGACAGGGGTACTCAGTACGAGGCCCGGGACACCTGGGGCCTGCTCGGCAGTTGCCCTACTCAGAGCCCTCGGCGGGGGTACTCGGCAGAAGGCCTGGGACACCTGGCGCCTGCTCGGCGCCCTCGGCAGGGGTTCTTGGTAAGAGGCCCGGGCTGCCCGGCACCTGCTCAGCGGGTGCTCTACTAGGTAGCTCTTGTACGGCACCCTCGACAGGGGTACTCAGTAGAAGGCCCAGGATGCCTGGCGCCTTCTTGGCGGGTGCTCTGATCGGCGCCCTCAGCAGGGGTACTCGACCGGAGGCCCGGGATGCCTGGTGCCTGCTTGGTGGGTGCCCTACTCGACGCCCTTGATTGGTGCTCTGCTCAGGGCCTCATGTTCGGCGCCCTCGACATTTCTCGGCAGTTCGGCGGATCGAGCTCGGCCAGGCGGGTCTTGCGGGTTACTTTAAGTGGCCCGACTCAGCTCCTCCTTGGGGTACTTAGGATGATTCCAAACATCAACAATAGGGTTTGATTTATTTGATATGGCTTAGTTAATTGATTTGGTTAGAATATGGGGAATTATCTGATTTACTTGTTTTAATATGATGTATATGTGTTAGTTGATTTATTTGGCTTGATACGGTTATTAGGTTATTTTTGTTTGGAATGGTTTATTTGATTTATATGACTTAATATGGTTTATTTTGGTTAAATATGGAGGATTAATTTATTTATTTGGTTTAATTGATTTATATAGATTTAGTTTATATGATTATGGTCTTGTCGTAAGATTGGTTTTAGTCGTATTAATGGATGAGATGGTATTGTTATGGATATGGTATGACCCGTTGCTTGTTTAGGTCAGTGATTATTTATATGGAATAAGATGATGCTTTTATTAGGTCGGTGAGGGTTTATATGAAATGGGCTGACGCTTTTATTAGGTCGATGATTGTTTATAAGGAATGGGCTGACGCTTTTATTAGGCCGGTGATGGTTTATATGAAATTAGACTGATGTTTTTATTAGGTCGGAGATGATTTATATGGAATGAGTTGATGCTTTATTTAGGTCGGTGATGGTTTATATGAAATGGGTTGACGCTTTTATTAGATCGGTGATGGTTTATAGATGCAATGGTTTTTTGGCCGACCTATTATAGTTTGGGTAAATTTTTTATCCTTTGTGGTTTATGATTTATGGTTATAACTGTGGTCTTTGACCGATCTATTTTAGGTCGAATAAATGGTTATATAGTTTGTTTGGACATGGCTATGATGTGATTTATTTGGTTAAAATAGTTTATTTGGTTGGGTGTTACTTGGTTTTTATGGATTGATATGGTGTGATTTAGTGTGGTTTAATATGGCTTATATATTTGGTTTAATATGTGTTATTGAGGTTAATATGGTTTATGTATAGGTTGACTTATTTTACTTCAATGGTTTTGGGTTTTGACCTACTTGTTTTAGGTCGATGATTGGTCCATGGTTACATGATCTAAATATGCGTATTTTTATGAACAATTGGTTGATGGATAGGTTATGCAAAAGTTTTTTGGCCGACCTGTTTTAGGTCGGTTAAACACACTAGTGGAGAAAACCTGATTGGTGGCGCTTCAAAAAAGTCACTGGGGGCTCTTTTGGACTGCCACTAATCCGGGCGACACTTAAAGTCAGTTAATATGGGTGGCGGTTCAAAGCGCCACTAAAAATAACGACGGGTGGCACTTGTAAGATTTAAAGCGCCACTAAGAATGGTGAAATTCGGTTTAAAGCGCCACCAAAAACTGAAGCGGGTGGCGCTTGTTAGCTATAAGCGCCACCACAAATTGGAGCGGGTGACACTTGTTAGTTATAAGCGCCACTTAAAAGCGAAGTGGGTGGTGCTTCACACGTGGGAAGCGTCAGCAATAATAAATTCGAGTGGCACTTATTTATATGGAGTGCCACCAATCATGTTGGGCGGGTGATGGTTTTGCCAAGAAGCGCCACCAATAATAATGATCAATAACATCGATTTCTTAAGGAACCGATGTCGTTGACACATAGAACATTAACATCGATTTGAATATAACCCATGTAGATTCCAAAATAATAATTAAAAAAGAATTAAATGTCCATTGTATTTTACCTATCTTCATTCCAATCTACAAATACCAAACAATTGTAATTTAATTAATATTTCATGAAAATTAAAATTAATCAACATCAAATATTAACAAAAGCATCCAATATGCTTAAAAAGATATTTTACATTATATCTGAGTGGCCAAAAAGCAATGGCTAAAAAATCACAATCTACAACAAAAGGCTGATTCACTTGGTAAAAGTTTATTGTTCACTTAAGTTTCTACATAGATAATGGGAGAAGCATCCTTTGTTGCTTTTTCCGAGCTAGTCTTATTTGCTTTGTAATTATTTTATAACAGTATTCTTACCAAAGTCCGGAAGCGTCGGATTTCGGGACCTGTTATACAAAATTATGGATATTAGAATAACTTTATTTTCAGTATATCAAAGAGCGCATAACAAAAATGATGATGATAAAGAAAATGAGGTTCGGCTATAGCTAAAATGAGTCGGACATTACCTATTATGCTATGACGAGGAAGCAAGGACGCTAATTCTGATCAGTCCATCACCCAAAAAGGAAAAAAATGAAAAGAAAAAAGTTGAAGAGTATTAGAATGAGAGGATCGACAAATAAGAAGAGAACAACTGTGTATATTATCTCTTATTATGATTAAAAGTATTTTACTAAATTAATCTATTTAAAGTTAGAATAAACGAAATCAGCATACGATCTGATTATGAAATATGAATTGAACAACTGATTGATGAAAGTCTTACCAGATTGCTTAGCAAAATCTTTTTTTCACGTGTTTCCCCCCAGTGAACCAGAGTAAGAACTGATTTTTCTTAATTGACGATTTCAGCTCAAACAAAATATATATGCACAAACACTAAAAATGAGTAAATAAATTTATCAGTAAAAACTTGGAAAATTACCAGTAAGAAATAAGCCTAACATGAGAAACAATTTACGCATCAGAGTAATCAAAGTCTCTTCAAGCATGCCTAAATATGAATTTTTGAACTAAGTAGTAACGACTTAAAATTGACCGCTAGAAATGTAATTTCGAATCAAGTCGGCAAACAGAAATTGGGAATTCATAATCCCGAATTAATTCCTAAAACACAAATCAGGGAATGCCTAAACTCAAATCAAATCTGCAAACAAAAATTGGGAAACCCAATCGAACACTCTTCGACATTTCACATCCCTTAGTATTCATTTATACGATAACATAATCGTACTCACTTGAACAAAGTGTTCCGAGAGAGCAATTCGCCTCATTGTATATAAAAAAATTCATTTGTAAGAAAAGAATTCCAAACTCTTCAATCTCATTCAACAACAAAAATTATCCACCAAGCTGAAACCCACAATTCTCAATTTTAGCTACAACACCCAAAAACGCAAACTTTTTTAATCAAATCACTTAATCTTTAGAATTGGGTCAAAGAAATGAATGATTTAAACAAGCTGAATAACCTCAAAAACGAGCTAAAAAATATGAGATTACCTATTCACAGTCCTAACAGGTACAGTCTCTGCATATGAGATTTTCCTATAGAATATCAATCTTTAAGGGAAAAAAAAGGAGTATTATTGCCATCATAAATATACAAACTACAAATGTATAACAGGAAATCCAACATAAAATACAGCCATCCTGCATTCACTTGCTCTTGGGAGCCTGGTGCCAAAACTAAGCCCACAACAATATCCTCAACTTCATTTGGACTTACATTTGTTTTCTCTATCAATGCATGTGATCAAAAAATACTCAACTTTAATTTCAATAGAACAAGAAAAAAAACCAAAAAAGACAAATATAACGAGGAAAACAAGAAACCCTAAGAACAGGTGTAAGTAAATCGCCAGGATAGGTATCCTTGAAGCCACCCCTCTTCTCCTTGCATAGAGCAGTTCCGTAAGCACTGCATCAATTAAAAAAAGTATTTGACTCATATAACGCGTGAGATAAGGTTAAATTAAGCATTAAGGCTATATCACTTACGTTACTATAACCACATAATCACCAAAAATAGAGGACGTATGGTATGCTGCACTGTCCCCAGCTGAACAAAGAGATGCCTGATTGATATAACAATAATCAAGTCAAACAAAAACAAAAAAATACTGCAGGCAATTGAAA
The DNA here is from genome assembly GCA_014905375.1 of Phtheirospermum japonicum. Lineage (NCBI taxonomy): Eukaryota > Viridiplantae > Streptophyta > Magnoliopsida > Lamiales > Orobanchaceae > Phtheirospermum > Phtheirospermum japonicum. Next base: position 305,688 of record BMAC01000632.1, on the reverse strand, counting down.
GCTCCAAGTAGTAATATAAAACAATACAACAGTCCCTTAATGTGGGTTAACAAAATAAATTCTCCATATCGAGTGTCATTAAGATACAGGAATATATGTAAACACACACACACACACACAAATACACACACACACACACACACACACACACACACACACACACACAATATATATATATATATATATATATAACAAAAGGTAATAATTTACTTTATCACTTCCATAACTATCATTTCGGTAGTTATACCCTTTCCCCAATGTAAATTCTAAACAAAAAACAAAATGGTGCATTAATTAATCCATCACTTAATGTAATTGTGCTGAGTTCACTCAAATTATTTATTTCTTAATCTGGTAATAAGACCTGAGCAAAGCTAAAATTGATCTCAATTTAACAATGTGAATCTGAATTTTACCATGAATACTCGTAATTCCATTTGTAATGCTTCAATTAGTCCCCACCAAACACTAGACAAGTTGCACATATATCCAAACATATCAAGCAAATCATCACATATTTTTCAATAGACTAAAACTTGTCCAAATTAAATCCCATATCCTAGATGATCATAACCTTGATTCCATCGAAATGAAACGAATAATTAGGTATTATGCCCAACAGAACATCAAATCAAGACGAAAAAGAAAAAAAAACATATATTCCAAAATAAGATTAAAAAAAACATAGAGAAATTGAATATTCCAAAATAAGATTTAAAAAAAAACTTACAGAAATTGAATATTCAATATCTTCTAGAGAAGAAGAAGTGAAGGATGGACGTAGGTGCCGAAGTAAGACCCTCTGCCTATCAACTGCTTTCTCCATCTTAATTGTAGGCCGGACAAAGGGCTTCATCCTATGTTTCTTACTATTGAGTTGGATGTACTCCCTTTGTTACTGAAGTCTTTAAGGTCTGATGATAATTGTGGGCTATGCATGGGGCACCATCTCGTGCAGCTTGTGACTAGGTTGGATGTGCTCCCCTTGTGACCGAACTCAATTCTGTCCAATGATAATTGCAGGTCGGGTAAGGGGCTCTAACTGGCGAAGTTCATGACTATAATGGATGTGCTCACATTATTACCAAACTCTTTCCAATTCGTTTATTATTGCAGGACAATAAGGGGCTTCATCTTCCAGATCCTATGACTGGGTTAAATGTGCACTGGGTTGGATATGCTCTGATTTGTACATATTTTTGTGTGTGTGTGTGTGTTCTATATTTTATTGTCTTGTTTTTTGTGATTTAGTTGAGATTGAGTCTTGTTTTGTCTCATTTTTCTTTCTTTTGCATTTTTGTAGCCTTTGTCATCCTTTTTTTTCATACTTGTTCTCTTACTATTGTATATTTTTATGTTCTTTTTAGGATAGTCGAGCGGGCCTAAGCGCGTTCCCGAGGATCACAACTGACTCAATTTGATGAATGCACGACCCGAACCCACAAAGCCTAATCATCGATCGATGGACAACCAATGCAACTTTCCCACACGTGTAGACTAGCTGAGAGTCACCCATAACCATCAATTGACACACGATCAATGTCCAATCGACTCATGACCTCTTTCAACTATCTACTAGCACCATCAACCGGCGGCCAGCCGATACGTGAGACACTATCGATCAACAACCGATCAACGAAAGGCCATTTTCAGCTATTTTTAACAAAGTTACCATTTTTCCCCCACATTCACCCTATATAAACTAACATTCAAAACTGCAAACAGGAGCCTTTAGACCCCTTAGGGTTTGAAAGCACTAACCTCTTTTCATCTATTTTTCACCTTCAAGCATAATATCCCTAGTTAGCTTAGTTAGTACAACTTTAACTTAGCATTTGGGTTAGCTTAGTTTGTAATTTGGAGAAGTCTAATGTATTTGGTTAAGCATTTCACTGTTTAGCTTTTCTGATCTTGAAAAATAGTTTTACTTAGGGTAATTTCTAATTCAGGTTCTCTTGCATTTTCTTTGTAATTTCTATGAATGTTTGGAACAACTTAATCTTTTGTGTATGGTTTTTAGTTTGGATGTATAAGCTCTTCTTTTTTTTAATGAACTTTTCAATCTCCTCCATTGTTGTGTTCTTGATCCTTTTCAAGCTTCTTTCCTCCTTTTGCCATAATTTAAGTGGTTGGTAATGTATACCAAATGGGTTTATCCACATTTGTGTTTGTAGTTGACTTGTAGTATAGAATAGCTTTTTAGGTTAGTAGATGTGTAATATTAGCTTGTTTATCTTGTTTAAGAGTTATTAAAAAGTATATTCCCTCTGATACTTATGTTAGTTTATTTATGATTTTAGTTATGAGTTAATGATTTCACTAGCTTTTTTATTATTGAGATTATGAATTAATGATTTCACTAGATTTTTTATTGTTTAGATTATGGATTTCCCTATTGGGTTAATTATGTTCATGATTTGTCTTAGTATATGTTATTGCATTTTATGATGACATTAGGTTAGAATTTATGGGTATAGTGTCCAGATGAGTTTAGAACCAGCAATTGGTGATTATCGGGTGTTTAATTCAGAATCAAGATTAAAAACCATGATTTTTAAATTAAGTGTCTGATAAATTGTCAATTGATCGTGGAGACGAGTTTAGAACCCTAGACACTCATTTTATTGGTCTTTTAAAAGTTCTCAATTTCATTTCTCAAGATTTCAATTATTGTCGTAGTTGCTAATAACTCAACACCCAAAATTTGATCATGTGTTTAGGATAGGTTTTTATTTATTTTCTTTTTTATTATTAAAGCACTAAAACAACTATTGATTAGTCTTCCTTGTGATATTCGACTTTACTCACCACACCGAACTACGATCAACACCATTCTCTTGCAAGCGATCCTTAAAAAGTTTATAAAATTAGTGTGTTTGAGATCACTTAAGAATTTGTCGATGTTGCTAGGGAAAGATAAAGTTCATGATTTTTTTTTTGTTTTGTGTGACTATAGTTTAGTATCTTATAGCTTGTTTTATTATTGTGTATTGTTTTTGTTTGATTTTCCTTTTTGTTCATTTTCTTGTCTCCCGCCGGTGCTTTAAAGCAGCGTCAATTCAAAACTTCTCGTGCAAAAAGCAGTGAGTAGACTGAGTGTTTTTTGTCTTTGCGTGTACTTGAGTGAGTTCTGTTTTGAGATCTCTTTGAAATCGCTGTGTGTAGTTAACTTTGAACATGACGTTAAGGCACAGAAAAACCCTATTCCGTCCATATCCATAAATTTTAACCACTATAAATTCTAAATGAGCCAATCATAGCCAAATAATCCATTTCCTATAGCCATGAATGTTTTTGAGCCTCCTACAACCATTAAAAGTGGGGGGTAGGAGTTAGTTATTTTGTTGGTTATTTGTGTTTTGGAGATTTTATTAAGGAGTTATGAAAAGTTGTAATAAAGGATCGTCATCCTTCAAAAAAAAAAAAGATGAAGAAGAAGAAGAAGAAGGTCCCCATAAAAAAGAATAAAAGGGGGATTGAAAAAAAAAAGAAGAAAAGACCCCATAAAAAGGAGTAAATGGGGAGCAAAATAAAAAATAATAAAAGGATGGTGGTTCTAGTGGAGACATTGCCTATGCTTTTAAAGGCTCGTTTATTATTTATTTTCTTGTGAAGCCTAATGTTGAAAGGCAATAGTTGAGTTGTAATAAGGAAGCATATCATAATATTCTTACAAGTTAAGTGGTTCGAGCAAAAGTCGGATTTTAGAGTTACGAGTTGAGAAATAGCCTAAGTGTCAAGGCTATTTATGAGTGTTTAGTGAGGTTTTATTTTTAACGAGGTGAAACACATTGATTCGTAATTAGAATAGTTTGGTGAGTTATTGATCATGTTAGATCATGAGTTAGCCACACTACTTATATATTCCATACCCGTCCAAAGAGCCTACATTACAACCCGAAAAGACCTTTTTCGATTCTTTGTTAGTTACACACTTAAACGCGATGGAAAATTTTAGATTTTTGGTTCTTGCTTATTGTGCTTGTATTTTTTAGATTTGAGCGTAAACACGTCCCTATAAAAAATTCTTGAGTGCTTAAGCCTACACTTATATATATATTACCCTTTGTGAGGATGCATGATTTTATTTTTGAAGCGACAATGTAATAAGGGTGGAGTCTTTGAAGTTGCGTTGCATGTATCTATATTTTTAAAATTATCTATGTAGTACGACACGACTCTTTGCTTGAGCTTATTTTCATTCTTGTTATTCTTTGAAACTGTCGTTCGTTCGAGGACGAACAAACCAATTAAGCGTGGGGTATTTGATTAGCGCATATTTGTCCTTATTTCTATTAGTATTTTAGTTAGTTTTTCTTATTGTTTTCGGTATAAGTTGGGTAGATTAAGCTTAATTTCGTATTTTTCTAATTCCGACTTGTTTTACCGTATTATGATCTAAATTGATGCAAATAGGTGATTATTCTCTGTTTTTCATCTTATAGCTAAGCAACCGGAGGAGCTCAGCGCATAAGAGACGAAGTTCAATGAGTAAGAGATGAGAATCGAGCGCTCGGCGAAGAAGTAGCAAAAACTGGGAATTAGCGGTAACCCTTACCACTGCCATTACCGCTATCTTACCGCTGAAGATGGACAGAGAGCTCCAGACCAAACTAACGGTAACCTTAGCGGTACCTTTATACCGTTAGTTAAACCATTTGGAAACGACAGAGAGGTTTAGCTGTATACTTAACGATTAATTTATTACTGCTACGGATGGACAGTGACTACTCAGAGAGGGTTAACGGTATAGTTAGCGGTAACCCTTACCGCTAGTCTTACAATTATCGGGCCCAGAAAATCGACTTAAACCTAACTTGCAGCCCAAGTTTTGCAATATCTATATAAACCCCTATGTATTTCGGATTTTTAACAGACATTATCATATTCCTAGGGTTCCAAGGCCTTTTGGGGGCTGACAACCCCAACAACTATCCTTCTATTTCTTTAGTTACTCTTTAAATTTCTCGGTTTTAAATTTTTAGATTTTTGATTAAAATATATATGTTAGATAATTTATATTCAAGACTTCGCTTGGAACGATATTTTTGTCGCTCTTTAATTTAGTTGCATGTTTTTAATTAGTTTAATTAATAATTATTACTTCCATGACGAATTGTGTTGGGATTGTGATGTTGAGATTGATGATTATTTGTAGCTAGAAATAATGTGTCTAGAGCCATCAATTATTATTTGTGCCTAGATTCGTCTTGAACCATCAATTGTGTTATCCCAAGAGATCGTGGAGACGAATCGAAGCTCTAGAACCCTAGTTCTCTTAAATCTTTTTAAAAGTCTTTTAATTAATTAATTCATAGTTAAATTAATCTTAGATCTTAGATAATTAATTCTTTATTTAAATAATCTCTAGATTTAATTAATTAGGTCATATATTAAGTAATCTTTAGATTTAATTCATTGCTCTTAGTTTAATTAATCTCTAGTTCTTATAAATCTCAAACAAAAACTCCCATGTCCGCGTGCTTAGATTAGTTGTATTTTTATTTTCTTATTCGTGAAATCAAACACAAAACAAACTTCTGAATCTAGTCTTCCTCGAGAGATTGACTCGGTTTAACTTACCAACCTACATGCGAACTCGTACTCTTGCTAGCGATCTTTTGAATAATTGAGAAGTGTTTATAAAGTAGGAACACAAAAGTTCGAATCATGTGTGCAAGGTACTTCGGCAACCTCAGGCACATCTCTTGAGACCCGATATTTAACAAACTGGAGATGGCTGATTATTAAGTTCCTTCGATATTTGACAATCCTTATAATCGTCATGGCCAATATCGGCCTCTTTATTCCGGATTTCACATTCTTAGGTTAGCTATCCCACTTAGCCCCGAGATGCAGGCCTATGATATCGAGGATTTTAATATAATCTACTCATGTTCAACGGTCTTGCGAGTGAGGATCCACTTGGCTTTTTTCGTGAGTATGGCATCGTTACTCATTGATTTCCTCTTAAGGGCCCCATGATGGACCAAGTCAACATGCGATTCTTCTCATTTTCTTTAGGGGATGGGTACTTACATGGCTTAATAATGAAAAGCCTAACTCTATGATATCTTGAATTCGGTGTATGATCTTTTCATAGAGAAGTTCTATTATAAGTCTTATTAGTCGAGGTACGAATCATATGCTCCACCTTCCTCAACTCCCTACAGTCTGATTTTTGATCCTCATGCCCCGCCTCATAATTCTTACCATTTGGGTAAGTTATAAAAGATGGAGCCCCTTGCCGGCATGCAATTATCATCAAACCTAAAAGAGTTCAATAACAAAAGGAGCACATCCAACAGAGTTGTAAGTTATGCAAGTTGGAACCCCTCGATTGACACATAATTATCATTGGACCAGAAAGAGTCCGACAACAAGGGGTGCACAACCATCCTAGTCGTAAGCTATGTAAGATGAAGCCCCTTACATAACCCACTTTTATCAATATACTAGAAAATTTAGTAATAAGGAGAGCACATCCATACCAGTCGCTAGCTTTGCAAGTAGGAGCCCCTTTCCCGGCCTGCAATTATCATTGGACTTGAATGAATTCAGAAAAAGGGAAGAAAAGTCAACCTAGTCATAAGCTGCGTAAGCTAGAGCCCCTTGCATAACTCGCTATTATCATAACACCAGAAAGAGTTCTATAAAAAGGGAAGAACATCCAGCAAACTCGAAATCTATATCAGGAGGACCCCCTTGCATGACCCACAATTATTATCATATCAAAAAGAGTTCAGTAATAAGGGGTGCATGCACAACCCAGTCATAAGTTGTGCAAGCTGGTGCTCTTTGCCCAACCTACGGACTAGAAAGAGTTCGATAAGAGGAGAGCCATCCAGCTCAATCGTAAGCCTTCGCAAGTTGGAGCCCCTTGCTCGACCTGTAATTATCACTGGACTTTAAAGAATTCGGTAACAAAATCTATAAGAAATCACATGTTTAATGATGATTTCCTTTTCCACGCATAAAAGTTTGTCATAATTTTTAAATCAGTGACAAATTTTATTTTTCTCACTGAAAAATACATTTTTACGACAACATTTATTTTTGTCATCATTGTTCTAATTTTTTGTCACTAATTCACATGTTTGATGACCATCAAATGAAAATGTCACAATAATGGAATGACATAAGAATAATTAGGAGAGAAACCTTTATGTGATAAACTTGTAATAAATGGTGACGATAATTGGTGACAAAACAAGTTTCTCTGCGTGATAATAATATATTTTGTCATTATTTTTTTCATAAAAATGGCGACAACATTTAGTGTCACAATAAGTTTCTTTTCATGATAACATCATTTTTATGTCATTACTACAAGAAAAATAGTGGTAACGTTATTTTGACACCAGACTGTAATTTAGTGACATTAAAATGAATTTCAATAACAACTTGATAATACTTGGTGATAACACTTGGTATAACTACATATTTCTTTTCATGAAAGTATCATATTTTCTCATTATTTTCTCCAAATTCAGAAATCGAAATGGTACTCGAGACGATGTTAAATAATTAGAATAAAAAAACATTATTAATACAAAACAAACACAGTAATAATCATTAATTTAGTCAACAATTTAAAATAAGGAGCCAAAATATCAGGAAAACGCACATTTCTTCTATCAAGTTCATCAGAAGCAAACACTAAAAAAAATCATGTTTTTCGATCGAAAAATCGGTTGAAAAGCCTCAAAATGGTAGGAAACCATGTTTCCGACCAATTCAATCGGTCGGCAAACACCTCATAAACACATTTTCGACCAAAAAATTTGTAGGAAATGTTGGAATTTCTGAATATTTTGTTTTCGGTTGGAAAAGAATAATAAGTCCGACCGATTTTGTTTCGGTCGGAAAAATTGATAAAAAAAAATCAATTGGTCTGGAAAAATCAATCAATCGTTGGACTATGTATTGTATATGTGAACTACTTTGATCTCCTTCTATTTACAATACATAATAATTAAAGTTATAAGTTACTTTTATAAAATAAAATAAAAATACACCCAACATGTTAGAAATTGTGGAAAGATAGTACCGGTAACTATGGTGACGTGAAAAATAAAAAAATGATATTTAAATTATAACAAAAAAATAAACCTGTAATTACTTTAATTATGCAATTACATATATAATAACTAATAATGGATTGAGTCAAGAATAAAACTTGATTAACTAATAATGGATTGAGTCAAAAATAAAACTTGATGAGTTGAAATAATATTACATTGAATGATTCGTTCTCTTTACTCTCCTAGTTCATTCTCTTTACTTTTACATTGATATTTAACTTGGAAACTAGTTATAGTAGTTTATTATTTTTCATGTTCGTCGATTGTTTATTAACCAAAATCAATCTAGTTATAATAGTTCAAATAATATTAGGTTAATATATTTCTATTACTTGTTAATTTAATGCCATTAGTCCTTGTGGAACACGACCTTGCTTAACGATTTACATCTACAACGCACACTTGCGGTTAGATAATCAAATAAAATTAATGAATATGTTTTGCGCATCAATGGAGGGAACCAATTGATTAGAATTAGTGATAACATAATAGATAAATTAATATTAATTAAGACACTTGTTTTGCTTTGTTCTTTTTGAAGTTCGGTTTGAGTGGATTGCAGGTAGTGTACGCGAACACGTTTTAAAGGACCACCTTTAGAAAGCCTTGATCCAGAATTTGAAGAAACTTGTCATTGAGATAAGTTGATGAGAGTTAGATCAAATATGTTAGATGTAACACATGTCAATATAAATGACCAAGTCAACTAAATTCAAGCGCAACTTCAAGCGTTGCAAGCGTAGTTCCAACAACAAGCACCACCACCCGCACAAAATGAACCACTTATTTGGGTCATGTTTCAACCTGACAGAAATTGAGCATACAGAGCATCTAACGGTCTAGCAATCAATGCTAATAACATTTAATTGAAGACATGGTTGATTGTGAGGTTCAACTAAACCAATTCGGTGGAGGTGCTAACGATGATCCAAACACACATTGGGTGAAGTTTCTCGAGATATGTGGAATGATCAAGATAAATGGTGTTGTGGATGATGAGATTAAACATCACATTTTCCCATTCTTTTTGATTGATAAGGCCAAGTTTTGGTGTAACACTTTGGGTTTTGGAACTATCGACACATGGGAAGAGATGTGCTAGAGTTTTTTTTCAAGTTTGTCCCCCAAGTAAGACATTGAAGCTCAAAATTGAGATTACTCAATTTCACCAACTAGATGGGGAGAAATTTCATAAGGCATTGAAGATATTTAGAGAGATTTTGAGGAAATTTCCTCAAACAATTTTCCAAATGATCAACAAGCGTGTTACTTTTACAATAGTTATAGTGGATAAACAAAGATCATGGTGGATGTCTTAGTGGGAGGTGCATTATTGGCATGAAGTATCATTGATGTAATGAGTATCTTGGGAGAATGGTGTCAAATAACAATCTATGGCCGACAGAACATTTATTTTTAAAGAAAGTAGTGGCGGTGAAGGAGAACGAGGTGATGACTCCTTTAGCATAATAAATAGCGGTCATGAATAGTATGTTTGAGATGTTGTTGGCACTAAGACAGTATTCTGATGAGCCATTTAGTTGGAGCTTGCATGTATGAGTCAATAAAAAACGTGAGTTTTGTGAACTAAAGAAACTTCAACAACAATTATAGAAGTAATCAAGGAGGAAATCAATACCATCCAAGGATATAGAATCACCTAAAGTTCTCCTACGCTAATCCGAATAATGTACTCCACCCACCTCCAAGATTTGCGGCTACGCGTGGAGTGATCGATGAAGCAAATAAGTCAAGCATCAAGGAAGTGTTTATCTCTTTTATATGGGAAATAAAGTCCTATTTTTGAGAATAATGAATAAAGGCTTGATAGGATCAAGGTAACTAGTTAATGAGTTAGTTGGGACCCACGTGAAGACTCTTGAAACACAAATTGCACAATTGGCTACTACCATAGGAAACCACCATCAAAATGGGAGATATCCAAGTAATATGGAGGTTAAATCTAAATAACAGTGCAATGACATTCATTTGAGGAGTGGTAAAGAGTATGATGAGCCGACAAAGCCGAGTGATGAGACTAAAGTTGTTGGGAAGAAGAAGGCAAACGAGGAGCTACATCAAGTGGTAAATAAAATTAGGGCTGAGAAGCTTGAACCTAATTCTAACACACATACTTTGTTTAATTCATTTTACTCTCCTGAAATGCACAAAAGAAACAATGGGATAAACAATTTGCTGAATTCTTAGAAATTTTCTGGAAATTTAATATCAATATCCCGTTTGTGTATTCTTTGCATCAAATGCCTAACTACACAATGTTTTTGAAAGAGGTGATTGCAAAGAACTTAAAATTAGAAGAATATGATATGGTTAACCTCTTCAAAGAGTTTAGTTTATAATTCAAAAGAAGTTGCCTCAAATGTGTGGATCTAAGTAGTCTCACTATACCTTGCAATTTTGATGGTGATTTATTCGAGAAGGCATTATGTGAATTGGGAGTGAGCATGAATTTGATGCTCTGATCAATAGAAAGGGAGCTGAAGACTGGGATAATAAAGCCGACTAAAAAAGAACTTCAAATAGTACATAGGTGTATGACTTATCCGAATGGTATTGTAGAAGATGTACTTATTAAAGTTAATGACTTTATTCTTCCAATTGACTTTGTGGCTTTAGTGTTGCCAGAAGACAAGAGTATCCCATTGATTTCTGAATGTCCATTTTAAACCACGAGCGGAGAATTGACCGATATGAGGAAATGAGAACTTACCCTATGAGTCAATGAAGAAAGCACCATATTTTCTATTTATAAAAAATCACGGTTCAAGAATGGTGAATTAAGTAAGTTAATAACTGTATTGATAGATGTGATTACAGGACAAAAGAAGATGATAACTTTCTAATTAATTATATGACTCATTGTAATGAATAGGCGTCTAGCTAAACACGTAAAATTAGGCACTTATTGGGAGGAAACCCACTTGTACGGCACATATTTCTAATTGTTTGAAAATAAATAGGATGTCACGACCCATTTTAGTAGTGGCGATAGCCTAAACCAGTGATCTGGTTTTTAGGGTTAAGGTCGCAACCTAGAGTCACGATCAGGACTTAACACTACATAATCAAAACATCACGACCTAATGTCATGACTGCGACATAACCCAATCTAAAGGGCTATTTCAGTATACACGTCGCGATCTAGGGTAGCGACTATGATGTGGGTCATGACACACCTATAAAAATTTTTAAAAATGAGAAAAGTAGAAAAGAAATTCTCACTTCTTTATCTATCCCTCCAAAGAAACGAAAAGCTTCACTTTCTCTTGCAAACATTTTCCAGAGTTTATAGAGAATATCATTGAACAATATTAACCCATATTATTAGCTATCTTTCCTCCTCCAATCCCTAGAACACAAGTTGAGTATATAGCAATTTTCGCAAACTATTGTTCTTATTTGTGAAATTTTGAAATTTATCAATATGAATGAGAATTCCTCTTGTGCATTTGTTCTTGATTCTTAAATATGATTTAATTGTTGATAATTGGTTAATATTGATGCTGGGTACTTGGATATTTTGAATTTCAAACGGAATTATATTTAGGGAATTTCATCGACCACTTGGTATGCATGCTTAGTTTTTAATTTTATGACTGTTAGAATGGTTGAAAAATGAAGTGTTACTAATAGAGTTTGGATAAGTTTCATTTCTCATAACAAAGCCTTTAGTTCATTGTAGACAATGTGTTTTGTTGAGTTTGGGGGATATTGTGTATTTAATAGATATTTGGGCTTGAACTTTGTATGATTACACTTGCATTATCTTATTTTTGATGCCTATTAAGACCATTGAGAATATATTTTTGGTGTTGAGGAGTGTTGAAATTGGTAGCTCGGGTTCTCAATCTTGAAATGTTTGACTGGATTAAGAATTATGTGTTGGTTAAAGTGCATCTTTCAACCTGATACTCCAGTCCTTCCTGTTTAGTTTTATCGTCTTCTCCAAAATAGATTTTATCTCTCGGTTTGAGATTGTGGCATGTCCACTCGTTTGTGGATGGTAAGCTTTGGAGAGCTCATGAAACACGCTATATTGGAAGTAGCGCCTCGACCATTTTATTGCAAAAGTAAATTTCGCGATTGCTGATCAAGGCCCTAGGAATCCCAAATCTAGAAAAATGATTGATTTTATAAAGCTTGTAACGAATTTTTAATCGTTCTTCTTGGTGGCCTTCGCTTCCACCCATTTTGAAACACAGTCCACCGCAAGTAAAATAAAAGGCTTGCTAAACAAGGATGGAAAAGGGCTCATAAAATCAATGCCTCATATGTTAGAAATTTCACAGACAATAATTGGATTTTGAGGCATATCAATCCGTTTAGGAATAGTACATGCTCTTTGGCAATTGTCACATGACTTATAAAAATAATAGGATCTTTAAATAAATTCGGCCAATAGAAACCACTGTCAAGTACTTTTTGGGTTATCCTCCTTGATCCAACGTGCCCTCCACATGTGTATGAATGGAAAAATGAGAGGATCGAGTGAAATTTTGTTTCGGGAACACATCTCCTAATTACTTGATTGACACATTATTTCCAAAGGTAAGGATCATCCCACACATAAGACTTTGTGTCTCTCCTGAGCTTGTCTCTCCTAGACTTTGTCATTCCTGCAGAGTAAACATTAGTGACAATGAAGTTCACCAATTCGGCGTACCAAGGCTCGGATGATTCTGCTTTTGGGGCAGCAAATACTCCCTGTTTTAGAACTGCACTGTCGGGTATTGGGTGACTCAATACTTCTGCTTACTTCCAATTTTCAATGATGAGCAGTTGCTCATTATTTTGAATGTAATTGTGGTGTTTTTCTTGTATTTTTAATTAGGGTAATATATTATTTTTATTAGTTTTTGAGTCGATTAGTTAGTTTTCAAGTATGTTTTTCTTGTTTTGTTTTTTTTCATGTTTCTAGTTTTTTTTTCATGTTTAATTAGGTTAATTGGTTCAATTGATTTGAGGTTTGGAGTAATTCTTGGGTTTTGATATTTAAAATTCTCATTTAATAGGTGACTTGATGATTTAAATTCAAGCTAAGTCATGGAGGCCAAAACTCAAGCAATGGCTTGCCGAAGTTGTGCCAAGAAGGAGCTCCAAAGTGGAAAACTTTCTGGAATGGTGGCCATCTCTGGCCATCCATTGCCATCTCCGCGCCAAATAAGACGGCTAGGCAGCGCCTGCCAAGTTATTGCCATCTCCGCGCCAAACAAGACAGCTAAGCAGCGCCTGCCAACCCATTGCCATCGCTGCACCAAGTGCATTGCCGCGCCTCAACTGCCTTCTCCCAAGCGCCCGCCTGCCAACTCGTTTCCATCTTCGCACCAAATAAGACGGCCAAGCGCGTGCCCGCTAACCCAGCTGCCATCTTCCCTGCCAAGGCAACGCCATCCATTGCCATCGCTGTGCCAAGCGCATTGCCGCGCCCAAGACCGAGCCACATCAAGCCACCTTGAGCAACCTTGAGCCATCTTGGTCAACCCGGGTCAATTTTGGTCAAACGCGGGATTTTCAAGCCTCTAAGGCTATTTTGGCCCATTTAAACCCAATTAAACCTAGTATAAATGGAGGACTTCTCTTTTTTTTGTAATTATCTCACTTTTTACCCCACTCTTGCATGGGTTAGGAAAAATCTCTCTCTAGTTCTTAGATTTTAATTTCAAGCAATTCCTTGGGTTTGTAAGCCTAAGAAGAATCCAAGTACTCCCTTGGATTATTACTTTGTTGCAATTTAATTCAAGTTTGTTACTCTTATCCTTTAATTCAAGTAAGCTTCCTTCAATTCTCATGCTTTGTTCTTCAATTTTATGCATGTTCTTCAATTTTATGCTTTTTGCCTTAGCACCTTGATTTCTTGTTAGATCTTATGAATCGTCCACGGAGTCAGATGAGTGACACGTCTAGATCATAGATTGAGTCTCGGATTGTCTTTATTTTGAATATTTTACATGCTTTATTTAGGATCTTATTTTCATGCATTGTTTCATGCTAAATACTATATCTACTTCTTGTTACTAGTTATTTTACGTAAAGTTTTAAACTTTGACGTCAATTTTCATTGCTCTTTCTATTCATGCTTTCGATTTTTGTCAAGTTACATTATTCAAGTTTTTATGTTCATGCAAGCATGGTTGTACCTTGAGCTTTCATGCTTGTACTTGGTGAAACATTGCTTTCTATTGCTTATTTTCATTATTGATTTGAACTTTCAATTAAGGCATACGACCAAGGCATCCTACCAACTTGCAATTTCATTTCCTAGTTTAGTTTAGTTAGTTTAATTGCTTTATTCTTATTTCTTCAAGCTACAAACGCTTTGATTCGTCAATTGGATCGAAATCCGATAATATCGAGCCAATGAACCTTTATTTTCAAAACCACTAAAAACAACAAAACACTCATCTGGGAAGATTTTATGGAGCTGCAATTGTTTTCCCACATGCGTGAGACGACTTAAATGGGCAGGCATAGAATATTTAGCACTGTTTTTGTCTTTAATTTCCAAGTCAAACTCTTGAAGTAAGAGTATCTGCCGTATGAGTCTCGGCTTAGCTTCTTTCTTCATAAGTAGGTGCCACAACACTGCATGGTTAGTGGAAAAAACTATTTTTGTTCCTAAAATATACGAATGAAGTTTCTCCAAAGCAAATACCATTGCTAATAATTCTTTTTCTAAAGTCGTGTAATATTATATAGCTGGGATTTAGGGTTTTGAAATCATGATAGATGCAATGGGCTGTCTTCCCCACTCCTTGCCCCAACACGGCCCTAACAGCGCAATCGCTAGCGTCATACATAATTTCCAATGGGGAATCCCACTTTGGTGGTTGAGTAATTGGGGAAGTAGTTAGGTGCTCCTTCAATGTATCAAACTCCCCCTTGCAATCATTGTCGATTTTAAAATCAACATATTTTTTCAAAAGCTTTCATAACGGCGATGCTATCTTTGAGAGTTAGTCCTTGATAAATCATCCGTAAAAACCTGCATGGCCAATAAAAGAACGAACTTTCTGCACACTTTCAGGGTAAGGTAATGCAGTTATGAGGTCAATTTTAGATTTATCAACTTCAATTCCCTTTTAGGAAATAATATGACCTAAAACTATGCCTTGTTCTACCATGAAGTGTCATTTTTCTCAATTTAGTACAAGGTTAGAATCAACACATCTTTGCAAAACAAAATCAAGACTTTCCATGCATACTTGAAATGAATCACCATATATGTTAACATATTCGGAAAAAAATAATTACCATACATCTCTGAAACGTGGCTGGTGCATTGCATAAACCAAATGGCATGCACCTGTAAGCAAAAGTCCCATATGGGCACATGAACGTTGTCTTATCTTTATCTTTCGGAGCTATAGTACCATCTACGAAACAATAGTAAGTGTGACCAGCCAGCATTTCTAGCATTTGATTGATAAAAGGCAAAGGGAAATGATTTAGAGTCATCATGTTTAACTTGAGATAGTCGATGCATACCCTACACCCAGTTTGCATACGAGTGGGTACTAACTCTCCAACCTGGTTCTCCACCATGGTTACGCCTAACTTATTTGGAACCACTTGAATCGGGCTTACCCACTGAGCATCAGAGATTGGATAAATCATGTTCACAACTAGAAATTTTTGAATTATTTCATCACTACTTCCATCATGTGAGGATTTAACCTCCATTGTGCCTCTATGGATGGTTTGGCATCCTCCTCGAGAAGAATGCGGTGCATGCAAAGGGATGGGCTGATTCATTGTAGGTCCCCATTAGTCCAACCTAATACCTGTTAGAGTTCTTTAAGCACTTCGATGAGGGTCAATTATTGACTATACTCTAATTTAGAGGAGATGATGACTAACAATGCTTGATTTTCCCCTACGTACACGTACTTCAAATAACTCGGCAAGGACTTCATCTCAAGGACCACTGCTTGCATTATAGATGGTCAAACTCTCTGGTACGGCTCGGGCAATTGAAAAAGAATATTTCCATACTTTCTACTAAATGGTTTCTATGTTTCCAATGCCAAAGTAGCCTCAATTAATTTCCCATCAAGCTTAATTGATTTAACCAACAAGTCCCATCAATCTGTGCAGAGTACGGTGTCACTAAGTACCACTCTATTTTGCCCTAAGCTTTGTGAATGGTTGTTTTCATCTCATCTTCTCCATGAGTTTTCAAACACTCCTGTGCTGAAGGGTCAATACAATCTAGTGCAAATACAGAGTTCTCATAATCAGGAAATTTCATGACATTAAAGATATTTAATTAAATAATATGGTCGTAAAATTCCATTGTTAGAGTGCCCTCGCAAACATCTATTTTTGTTTGAGCAGTATTTAGAAGGGTGTCCCATCAAAATTGGCGTGAATCTCAGAGTCATGTCACTCATACTCAACGTATAAGAATCAATAGGAAAAATAAGGTCATTAACTCTAACTAAGAAATCCTCAATGACACTGTACGAAAATGTAGTACTACGATCAGCAAGTTGGATTAGTTTTGTGGTAGGTTCTTTTGAAACATCACCTACACTTTAACCCATGAGAAATTTCTCGTCACCTCATAGTTTCCCCTTATTAGTGCACAAGTCTTTTAAAAAAAATTTGTATCGAGTTATTTACTTGTTATGTCGATCGGAGAAATATTAATCTCCACTTTCTTTGAATTGTCAAGAACTTGCTTCTTCATGTTCTCCCTTGCTGCTTCGGATTCTAAAAGGAAATGGAACTGATTCAATATTTATTGGAATGAGGGACAAAAGAATTTCTTATTTTTTGGATACAGCAGGCTGAGTATTGGGAGACCCAATACCCGGCTATTTCAGCTCCATTTTGACTCAGTTTACCCTTTCTTCATCTCTAGGCTTATTTATCAATTTCTTGGGTACCTCAAGTGTCTTCCCACTTTGAAGCATGATGGAGCTCACATTCTTTGGATTTATTTCAGGTTGAGATGGTAATTTCCCCCTGCTTATGTGGCCAAACGACTTATGTGCTCCGCCAATTGGCTAACTTGACCCTCCAAATTCTTTATGATGGCCTTGTTATCTTGTTAGAATTCTAAAGTATTAGATGTCAAAGCCTTCATCATGTCTTCGAGTGATGGGGACATCTCTATTTTAATAGGCTAGGTATAGTGTTTCCCTATACCAAGTTGTCTCGGAGATTTTTACCTCTTTTGAAAGGCTCAAGGTGGTCGGTCGATAGTCTTGATCTCCAAAGAAAATTTTGGAATGGTTCCAATAACTGAAATTAGGGTGATCTCTCCAGCTGAGATTATAATTATTGGAATATGTATCGTATTTTCTCCCTTTCCCGTTACCAGTCCCCACAACATTAGCATGTACTTCGATCTCGGCATAGATTTGTGGTCAATCATCTATGACCTGATCTTGTGTCTAAAAAAAAACACATGGTCGGACTTTCGGATGTCCCCCAGTGGTCAATTTATGAACAATAGATATCAACTCAGTCATTTGTGATTGCATAGAGTCATTACTTACTTCATTGATCAACTTCAATGTAACGTCACGATTGCCAAATTGTTGTCTCCATGTTTGATATTAACTCCTTCGTAGTCGTTAGAGTTTTATCTATGAGTGTGCCTCCACTTGCCGCATCTACCATATTTCTGTTTGCAAGACATAAGCCAACATAAAAATATTGTACCAACAATTGCTCGACTATTTGATGTTGCAGACAACTCATGACGAATCTTTAGAATCTCTCCCAATATTCATGAAATGTCTCGCCCTGTGATTACCTCCACGCACAAATGTCCTTACGTAGGTTTGACATTCACGAGGCAGGAAAATACCTCTATAGAATATTCTTTCTAAGGCTACCCACTTGTTAATGGAGCCCGATGTCAGGTAATAAATTCAATCCTTGGCCAATCCTTCAACGAAAATTGAAACACTTGAAACTTGATTTGTTCAATGGTTACCCCAGTGGATTTTATACTTATGCATATGACGTGAGACTCCTTAAGATGCTTGTGTGGATCTTCACCAGCAAGACCATAAAATGACGGAAAGTGGTTAATCAACCCTGATCTCAATTCAAATGAAGCGGCATCCATCATCAAAACTGTGATGCAAAGTGGTTGTTGTCTGGATTAGACAACTCCTTTAAGGTGCGCTCTTCTTGTCTTGTTATTGCCTCATCTTCGCTCGATGAGATACTCGAGTCGAAAATATAAGATATTAATTCGTCCTCCAAGGATTCTATTTTCACATCTCGTTTGCCTCCTACACTCGCAATCTCTTTTCGTAATCTCCAGATAGACTAATAGGTCGCTCTTTCCTAAAGATCTCAAGTGCATTCACCTGAAATTTACAGCGGGAATGATTATTGATATAAATAGAGATTCGCTAAAGCAAATTATTCACAAAAAGTTCCGTTCTGCCTGGTTATAAGGTGACCTTATACTCTGAACCAAAACAAAATCAAAATTGGATAGTAAAAATAAAATAATTGAAACCTATCTAGATTCAAGTAATATTCAAATATTATAATTTAAATACGCCACTCTCTAATAACAATGGAAAAACTTGACCGCACGTCGCAACGCAGCAAATTTAATATTTATAATATTTTCCTTGCTTTCTTCCACTAACTAGT
Organism: Phtheirospermum japonicum; assembly: GCA_014905375.1. Lineage (NCBI taxonomy): Eukaryota > Viridiplantae > Streptophyta > Magnoliopsida > Lamiales > Orobanchaceae > Phtheirospermum > Phtheirospermum japonicum. The sequence continues at coordinate 286,960 of BMAC01000632.1, read as the reverse complement.
AATAGTAGTAAGGGTCGATCCCACTAAGAGCATGAATTAAATTATAATAAGTTAATATTAATTGAAATAATAAGAACTACTAACGAAAGGGGAAATTGTTGGTGAACATAAAAATACTAATAATTGAATTAACAAAATAAACTAAAATGTAGTGAAAGTATGGAAAAAACCTAGATGGAGAAAACTCTAGTTCACAGTTCTGTCGACACCCTCGCTCAACTATATCTAATTAATTTTGATAGTAAGTATTCTAAAAGGCGGTAAAAGACGGCGTCTAGGCGTGAGGCGCGAGAAAAATGCCTCGACTAGTGCCTAGGCATGTAAAAAGGTGGCCGACTTATTTTGTTGACTACCTAGGCGTGCTTAGGCATGAAAACGCGCATGTCTTTTAGATGAGTAACCTAATTTTGTTTTAATTAGCCATATATTACAAAATCTATAATGACACCAAAAAAGGATCAAATAACTAATATTTCGCAAAAACTATTGTAAGTGCGTCTGAATACGATCAAACTTTTGCAGTAAAACATCATGTTTTCATTGTGAAATTCGTACTTTTCAAAAAAAATGTAAATAGTTGTTTTGAAAAGTATGATTTTATACATTAAAAGTATAACTTATGATTTGAAAAGTATGGTCATCTTACATGACCGTGAATAGTACGTTGATTTTGTATAGATGATTAATATTTTGCTAACTATTTTGAAAATAATGTAGACATATTTGTTAAACATATGTTTTTTTAATTATTATAACAATAGAATAAATAAAATAATAAAGATATTTGAAAACTTCTTTTCATGCCTAGGATTCGTCTAGGCACGCCTAGGCTTTCAAGACTTGAGGCTTGGCAATACTATCATTCCACGCCTCACACATTTTTTAACCTTGGTGACAGCTAATCCTACTATTTCTCTGTATTACTAGCCCTAACTAAAAATAAGCTTTGTTATTCTAATTTTACCTTAATGAATAATTAATCAAAATAAGCTCTTTGATTAAATCTAACTATTGGACTACCTAGAAACTTCTCTATATTTAATGCAATAGCAGCTTTTAGAACTAGGAATATATGTCGAATAATCCAACTAATGGCGGTCGAGGAACCAGATGGAGAGAAGGAAGAACAAATGGTCGAGGGGGAGGGCAAGACAACCGCAACCCTCCTCACGATCAACCATATGGCATGCCACCCGAAGATGACATGCAAAATCAAGATCCACAAAATGATATCCAAAATGAAGATGTACGAGCGTTTGCTCAAATTGAAAATCAAGAGCATGATCGTGATGAAGAATCGAGAGAACACGAAGTCCTTGAAAATGTTAATCCACTAGCGCAAAACAGGGTACCACAACCCCATGATGATCGCCGAGTTATGTGGCCGGAACAACCAGTCGATCGAACACCACAATATTTCCGAAACCGAGAGGAGGCCCGAGCTTTCAACGCATTGGAAAATCATAGATTTGAAGACAATCATGTTGGAAATGGTGGGCCCCAGCCCCGAAACAAACAACAAAACCATTTTGAATTTGAGAACCGAGCACGAGGACCCAGTCATCCAAGAAATGTGAGGAACGAACAAATGTACCGTGTTTGGAAAAACGACGAGTACGACCAACACTATGAAGATGAGAAACACAATGTTGGAGGAAGGAACTTTCGTGGAGGCCGGGGGCAATGATATCCAAACGAACGCCGACAAGGAGACCTCGTACGCCCAACCATTAGCCCGTATAGTTCAGCTATCGTCTTAAGCCCCGCGGCACGATGCTATGAATTAAAGTCTAACATTGTCAACCAATTACCGACATTATATGGCATGGCAAACAAGGACCCGCTAAACTTTATTCGAGAATTTTAAGCGGCGGTGTCCGGAATTCCGGCATTTGGCTTAAACGAGAATCAACTAAGGATGAGATGTTTTTCGAGTAGCTTGAAGGACAAGGCCAAACAGTAGCTCTCGTCATTGCAACCCAATTCCTTAACTAATTGGGATATGGTGTTTAAGAAGTTCGTGGGCAGATTTTATTCGGCTCAAACGATGGCAAAACTAAGAAGAGAAATCACCAATTTCGAGCAAATGGATGGAGTGTCATTCCACGAGGCATGGAAATGGTACAAAAGACTTCTACACGCATGCCCGCATCATAACAATAGTCCCGAAATGGTCAACAACTATTACCACGAAGGATTGTTGCCAAACTTCAAGCAACAAGTTGAGAACAAGGCCGACGACTTTGGGGACTTAACCGCGATGGAAGCATGGTATTTGTTCGAACTCTCGGTGAGAAATCAAGGCAAACAAGTTCGAGACCAAGGAAATTAGAAAAAACAAAGTATCAGTATTTACAGGGGAGAGTAGCAAACTTGAGGAGCTTACGAAACAAGTTGCAATGTTGGTAGGGATGATGAAGCGCGAGAAGGAAACAACGCAACCATCACACAAAACGTGTGGAATTTGTGGAGAATTAGGACATGGATCCAACATGTATGAGGTAATATTTGATGAAGACAAGGACGAAGAGGTGAACTTCATACAAGAATTCCAATCCAACAACAAGTTTGGCCAAAAGTTCACTAAAAATCTCAACTCGTAACATCTGACTATTCGAGACCACCCGAACCTCAGGTACCAGCCGGGAAGTCCAAGCTACACACCGCCGCCCAAACAAAAGGATCCTCAATATTTAGCACCACCACCACCAAAAAAAAATCAAGGAGGATCAAGCAATTACAATTCGTATCAGACAAGGGCCAAGGTGGTTATCAACAGCATTTTCCGCAAAGGCAAGGTCAACCACAAAAACCACAATATCAAGCTCCGCCACAACAAAAACAAGCTCAACTTCCTCAAGATTCCAAAGAAGAATTACGACTTTAGAGGCAAAGGCAAGAGATGGAAACGCTAAGCAATAGGGAAGAAACCCTTCGAACCATCGAGGAAAATAATCGAATGAAGAAACAAATGGATAAATTGGAGATGATGATAGGGTAACTTTCCACGTCCATGGTGAAACTCGGAGCCGACCCCACAAAACTCCCCAGTCAACCCGAGCAATCAATGGTCGTACATGTGCTACGAGGAGGCAAGAAAGTCAGTAACAAAATCAGAGTGACAGAGGGGGAGAATCATGATAAAGAACGTATTTTGAAGGGAAAATCAGCCAAGGAATCCAAACAGATAGTCCAAAAATCTGATCGGTATGATGGGCAGGAAGTTTTACCCGATCGGACTGGGCAAAAATTCGATCGGTCTGAAAACCAGGAAGTTTTGTCCGATCGGACGGAGAAAAATTCCGATCGGATTGGAGGAAAAGAAGTTTTATCCGACCGGCTAGGGTTACAATTCAATAAGACTGGTGGGCAGAAAGTTTTATTCGATCGGAGTGGAGAGGATATCTGGTCTGATGAAACTCATACGCAGGAGAATTTGAGCATTATCAAATAGCAACGAATCATCCGAGACTCTGTACCATTTCTAAACAGACTCAAGCCAGCGAAAGAGAGCAAGAAACTAACAAAATTCTACAACATGTTGAAGAACGTGAATGTTAACTTAACAGTGTTTGATGAGATCAAGGCAATGCCAGGGTACGTGAAATTCTTCAAAGAATTAGCGTCAAAGGAGAGGAAGCTAGAGGCAAACGAAATAATAGTGTTGTCAAATGAAGTAAGTGAAATTTGTCATCAAACACTACCACCGGAAGTGTGCGACCTAGGGACTTTCTACATCACGATAACTCTTGGGGATGGACAGAAAGCTAGAGGAATGCTCGATTTAGGGGCAGGGATCAACTTGATGCCCTACGCCCTTTACAAATAGTTCAACCTTCGGGATATAAAACCAACGAGCTTAAAACTTCAGTTAGCCGGCCGATTAGTGTGACATCCTCTGGGAGTAGTCGAAGACGCTTTGGTGGAAGTTGGTACTTCAATAGTCCCCGTGGACTTTGTGATATTAGATGTCGAATAAATTTCAAAATCGAGCAAGGAGCACACAATTCTTCTTGGTAGACCTTTCATGGAAACATCACACGCCTTGATCGACGTGGGACGAGGAAAAATGACACTTTCAATGTTTGACAAATCGGTTACATTTTCACTTAGAGACATTCAAAGCATTCCTTCACATTCCATGGAACCCGATTGTTCTTATCTCGACTTAGTGGATCAATGCGTGAAAGAATTTTTCGGCATCATACCTTTTGAGGAATGGAATGTCGAGGACGATGATTTTAAAATGGAGGTGGTGGTCGACTTATTTGAGATTGACGAGGAGCACGTGAGCAAAACGTCTATTCAAACCGTGTTAGAACCTAAAATGGAGTTGAAACCACTTCCATGCCACCTCAAGTATGTTTTTCTCGAAGCCAACGAGAGAAAACCTATGATAATTTTCTCGGAACTAGCCGAGCATGAAGAAAAACAATTGATCGAGGTGTTAAAAAGTACAAACAAGCAATTGATTGGAGCATCGGAGACATTAGAGGAATAAGTCCGGTGACGTGCATGCATCGGATTGAGTTAGAAGAAGGAGAAAAACCAATAAGGGATGGACAAAGACGCTTGAACCCGACACTTCAATAGGTAGTCAAAAAGGAAATCTTCAGACTCATTGAAGAAGGAATTATCTACCCCGTGTCCGATAGAGAGTGGGTCAGGCCGGTACACGTTGTTCCGAAGAAAGAGGGCATAACAATTGTGGAAAATGAGAAGGGAGGTGTTGTTCCAATGCGCTTAATCATCGGGTGGCGCATGTGCATTGATTACCGAAAACTTAATGCAGCAACAAGAAAGGATCACTTTCCACTTCCATTCATGGATCAAATGCTCGATAAACTGGCACGGCACAAATATTATTGCTTTTTTGGACGGCCTTTCAGGCTATTATCAGATAGCGATAGCTCCGAAAGATCGTAAGAAGATTACATTTACGTGTCCTTTTGGCACGTATGCTTACCAGAGGATGCCATTCGGATTATACAATGCACCAGCAACATTCCAGCGACGCATGTTATCCATCTTCACCGAGTTCATTGACGACTTCCTCGAAGTCTTCATGGATGATTTTTCGGTATATGTCTCATCTTTCTATCCTTGCTTAAATAATTTGTCTAAAGTACTCGAAAAATGTGTAGAGTCTTGTTTGACGTTGAGTTGGGAGAAATCGAACTTATGGTAAAAAGTAGGATTGTGCTTGGGCATATTGTGACAAGCAAAGGGTTGGAAGTTGATAAAGCCAAAATTAATGTTATTGAAACCCTCCCAAAACCTAAAGATGTTAAGGGGATTAGAAGTTTTCTAGGACGCGGGATTTTGTCGGCGTTTCATAAAAGATTTTTCTAAAATTTGCCGCCCATTGTGTAAATATTAAATGAAGATGTGCCTTTTGATTTTGATGATAAATGTCTTGATGCTTTTAAATTATTGAAAGAAAAACTCACACAGTCACCGGTTGTAGTTGCACTCGATTGGTCACTACCATTTGAGATTATGTGCAACGCGTCTAACGAAGCGGTAGGAGCTATTTTGGGGCAACGAGTAGATAAATTGCTAAGGGTGATCTATTATGCTAGTCTCATTCTAAATAGTGCACAACGTAATTATACCACCACTGAACATTAATTGTTTGCAGTAGTATTTTCATTAGATAAATTCCATTCTTATATTGTTGGGTCAAATTTAATTGTGCACACCGATCATGCGGCCTTGCGCCACTTATTTGTTAAAATTCAAAGTAAACCTAGATTGATTCGTTGGGTTCTACTTTTGCAATATCTCGACGTTGAAATCAAGGATAGAAAACGATGTGAAAATGTGGTTGCCGATCATTTATCTCGCATGTTAGTAGATAATGAGTCTAGTAAACTTGATTTTGTTGATGATGTTTTTCCGTATGAGGATGCTAACATTGTTGAAAACACTGGTGAGCCTTGGTATGCTGATTTTGTCAATTATCTTGCATGTAATATTATCCCTAACCACCTTTCTGCACAAGAAAGAAAGAGGTTTTGTCTAAATACAAGAGCTTCTTTTGGGATGATCCATACCTATATAAACGTTGCAAGGATGGACTTTATCGAAGGTGTGTACCGGAAGAAGAAAAGATTGACGTGTTGAGGTTTTGTCATGACGAGGGAGGACATTTTGGAAGCCAAAAGACAACATTCAAAGTTCTTCAATTCGGATTATATTGTCCTTCATTATTCGTCGATGCACACCATTACTGCAAGACATGCGATAATTGTCAAAGGTCGGGCTCAATAGGGAAGAGGAACGAGATGCCATTGGTTCTAAATCAAGTAATCAAAATCTTCGATGTATGGGGCATCGACTTCATGGGACCATTTCCGAAGAGTGGAGAGTATGAGTACATCCTTGTTGGAGTTGATTATGTCTCGAAGTGGGTGAAAGTAATACCAACCCGGAAGGCTAATTCCGAGATCGTTCTCAAGTTCTTACACGAGAACATTTTCAGCCGTTTTGGATTGCCAAGAGTGATAATAAGTGATGGAGGTAGCCATTTCTGTAACCGTGCCTTCGAACGGGTGATGATAAAATACGGGGTACGACATAAAGTAGCAACCCCCTATCATCCACAAACATCGGGACAAGTGGAAACAAGTAATCGACAAACTAAGTGCATTTGGAGAAGACAGTAAAGCCGAACCAGAGAGATTGGGCGATGAAAGTCGTTGATGCATTATGGGTGTATCGGCAGCCCACAAAATGATTTTGGGCATGAGTCCTTTTTGATTAGTTTAAGTAAAGGCTTGTCATCTCCCGGCTGAGTTAGCACACAAAGCGGAATGGGCAATAAGAAAACTAAACATGGATGTGAACGAAGCTGGCGAATTTAGGAAGTTGGAGTTGAGCGAGTTGGAGGAGATAAGAAACGATTCTTATGAAATGGCATGGTCAAGCAAGCAAAAGATGAAAGATGTGCATGACAAAAAGCTTGTTCTAAAAGAATTGGAGGTAGGAAAACTAGCCTTATTATTTAACTCACGTTTCAAATTATTTCCAGGAAAACTCAAGTCGAAATGGAGTGGGCCATCTTTGATCACTAGTATCAACAAATTCAGGGTCGTAACTTTATACGACGAGAAAAGCAACTACACGTTCCAAGTCAATGGTCATCGGGTGAAATTATATCATGGGGGGCCCATTCCCAAAACCGATCGTGAAGTCATGCTACTTGACGATCCACCTCGAGAGTCTTGAACAAAAATGAGGTAACGTCTAGAAAAGGACGTTAAAAGTTGCACTCCTTGGGAGGTAACCCAAGTGTTTTTATGTTATTTTCATTTTTGTACATATTGTACATATTAGTAATTGTTATTTATGCTTTAAGATGTTTAGAAAGCTTGAAATCAACATTCAACACAAAGCATCAGATCGGAGGGATGAAGGCAACCGGTTGGATCAAACTTTCTGGACTACCATCCGACCGGACAATGGTGATGACCGATCGGACAGGCTAAATGCATACAATCCGGTTGGATAAAATACTATCCGATCGAATATTGCGGCGAAATCAACTTATTCTGAATGAGGATTTGGTAAGTATATTACCCAAGGTAAGTGATTTGATGAGGATTATGCTGAATATTAGCTGATTTCTAATCTTTTTATTTTTTGGTACTCAAGGAGAGATTTAGGAATACATTGATTTTAAAAGATCCTTAAATTCCCATCCTCTGAGCCTCTTATTCCTATAAAAACCCACCGTCAGTGTACTTATTCTTCACAACCAGCTTCTTCTTTACAAATTCCATGGTGTTTGAATACGCACTGAGAGCCATGAGTTAACCTTGGTTACGGATGGGTGACTCGAAAAAAGTATGAGGATATGGTGGAGAGATTTGAAATGGAATTGGAGGAGTAACGGGAAATAATGAACAAGATAAGAGCAGACAACGAGGAGACTACACTCACGGAGGGCATGGCCACACTCCATCAGTACTTATCCAAAGCGGACGATGAGATTATCGAGCTGAAGGCCAAAATCATCAAGTTGGAGGAGGAGATAAAGAACTTAAAAGACTTGGCCTATGGACCTAACCCACCCCTAGCCTGAATAGAGTTATATGATCTTAGTTCCTTGTTTACCTTAAATTTATGTGATTATGTTCAGAATTTGGCTTGTTTGGTTGAATTTCTAGCTTAAATAAGAGCATTTATGCTCAACTATTAAATAAATAAAAGATTTGTGCTTGAGTGATTTATTTCTATTTAACGAATTTTCTTTTCGTGAGTATTGCAGGGACAAATCAATGTACATAAGTAATTAAAATACAAAATATATATATATACATAAAAACAATTAATAAAAAATAAAAAAAATTCACAGCGAATAGTACCATCGACCGGATGGAGAGTTAAACCGATCGGACAAAGTAACTTGATAACCATCCGACCGGACAGAAGCACTATCCGATCGGACCAAACACACTAGACACACATCCGATCGGATAGGACCATCATCCGATCAGACGACAGCGCATAATTTATATAAGTCGGTTTTTTAAACTCAAAAATTTCACAATTCAACTAATTACTCTCTTAATTTTACAGATCAAAAGAGCAAAATCGTTTTCAAAGCAATCTTAATCCCGTATTCTTGCAAGCAAACATATCCAATCGGAGAACTAATTCAAGCAATTCCATCCGTTCGGAAGAAAAAACAAGCCCAATTGGTTCCCCGTTAAACCTCAAGAACACAATTCTGCGATTTGAGAGGTAAAACGGCTTGAACTCAAACTCTTTAAACTACTTGGGAATTGATTTGCAGGGATTTTGAAAGAGGAGTGATTGTTGGGAGAAATTGGAAATTGTTCTTGGTTGAAAGTGTGATGTGATTTGTACATATTTGTCCTTATTTTTATTAGTAATATGGTTAGTTTTTTTATTTGTTTTTTGGTACAAGTTGAGCTTAATTTAGTATTTTTATACTTCCATCTTATTTTACCGTATTTTGATCATAATTGATGAGAATAGGTGATTATTCGTTGTTTTTCACCTTACATCTAAGTAACCGGAAGAGTTCAGCACGTAAATAGATGAAGTTTGATGTTCAAGAGTCGAGAATGAGCTTTCCGATGAAAGAGTAGCAGAAAGATCGAGAAAATGAGACATTCAGCAAGTAGCGTCGGTCGACGTAAGAGTCGACACTACGTCGACGTGACCCTGCCCACGACGGTCGACACTATGTCGACGCTACACCGATGCAACTCTCTGTTGCATCGATCCATGACCGCTTTAGTCGACACCTCTGCCCAGTCGACGTGAGCGCATTGGTAGCGTCGACGCTGAGCCCCTGTCCGCATCGATCGACGTGAAGTCGACGGCCGTTGCTGAAATGCATTTTTAGGTTTTCTTAGGCTCCAAGTCATGAAATAACTATAAATACCCTACATATTTCGGATTTACAGAAGACACACGCCATCCTAGGGTATTTAAGCTTAGAATAAACATACTTCCAAATATCATAACAATATCTAAAGATCTAGATCAAGGATCGAAGAACGACGAGTCCGAGGCTTCAGTTTTACGTTCGTGATTCAATTTTCGTCCAAGATCAACGCTTTAACTCCGGAATAGCTGGAGAATTTTATGCACCTAGTGTATCTAATAAGTTCTCTTATCCTTTTTATTGCTTTCTTAGTTTAATTCTTAGATCTTAAGCTTAGATAGTTAGATTCACTTTACGTTCTTGAATTGATTGATGAACTTTGGTTTGTTGAACAATCAAAGCAATTTACTTTCAATTTTTAATTAGTTTATGATTGAGTTTTGGATATTGAATTCATCAAGTTTATTTATGCGAACTGATTGGGCTAATTTTTTTTTGCCCCCCAAAATATGCTGTTTTTTTCACTTTGCCCCCCAAAATATTTTTTATTCCACTTTGCCCCCTGATGTACAATAATTTTCGACTTTGCCCCCCAAACTTTATTTCCGGCGAAATATTGCTTTTAGATTCCATCGGCGGGTAGTTGGGGGGGAAGTGAAAGAATCTTATAGTTTAGGGGGTAAAGTGCAAAAAATCTTATAGTTTGGGGGGTAAATTAAAATAATATAAATATTAAATTTTTGTTTTAAAATTTTATATTTGAAGAACATATATAATTTTTATCTTATACTCACACACACAAAGTTGTCAATACAATTCCAATTTTAAAAAAAAAAAAACTCATAAATTTTCAATTAATATTTATAATTTTCTAAATATAAATATTGTCAATACATCTTTTATATTATTAAATATGAAACACACAAAGTATTATGTTAATTATTAGGCTAAGTATTATGATTGAACAAAATAAAATAAATGTGTATTATGATTGAACAAAATAAAATAAATGTGTATTTTGTATATGCATTATAATATTATGATACGAAAAATAAAATTATCATTCGATATTATTATTTGTATAAAAAGTGTGATTAAATACTATATTAATCATGAGTTCATTATTATATAAGATTATAATTACCGAATGATTAATATAATTAAACTTGATATTATAAGATTTTAATTATATTAATCATTCGATAATTATAATCTTATATAATAATTAATGTACTCACGATTATATAGTATTTAATCACACTTTTTATAAAAATAAAAATATGAATGATAATTTTATTTTTGTATTATAATAATTTAAATAATACTTAGTCATGTGTTTCATATTTAATAATATAAAGATGTATTGACAATATTTATATTTAGGAAATTATAAATATTAATTGAAAATTTATGGGATTTTTTTTTTAAATTTGGAATTGTATTGACAACTTTGTGTGTTTGTGAGTATAAGATAAAAATTATATATGTTTTTCAAATATAAAATTTTAAAATAAAAATTTAATATTTATATTATTTTAATTTGCCTCCCAAACTATAAGATTTTTTGCACTTTACCCCCAAACTATAAGATTCTTTCACTTTGCCCCCCAGCTGCCCGCTGATGGAATCTAAAAGGAATATTCCACCGAAAATAAAGTTTGGGGGGCAAAGTCAAAAATTATTGTACATCAGGGGGCAAAGTGGAACAAAAAATATTTCGGGGGGCAAAGTGAAAAAAACTGCATACTTTGGGGGGCAAAAAAGAATTATCCCCAAACTGATTTATGCTTTAATTTCCATCTTGAGATACCTATGATCAAATTGCATAGTTGCTTATATTCATGTTTCTTAGATTCGTTTATGTTATTCATGAGAATTGATTAGGTTTTGAATAATAAATAATCGCTGCGTTTTATTACTAGGTTCATTATTTCTTAGTTCTTAGGTTTAAGTAATTTGATTTAGTTTAATTATTGCTTTTAAATTCTAGTTGGTAATTTATTTAAATTTAATTAGTTTATTTAGTTTAAATTTAATATTGCTTTAATCCTTAGTTTATAATTAAATCAAAACCTCCATAAAACCCCAATTTGTATGAATTATATGTTTAATTGTGATTGAAAAAAACATCTAAAAGACCGAACAGTTGTCCTCGAGAGATCGACACGAGTCAACTTCCCACCCTACAAGCGCCCTCGTTCTCTTGCGAGCAAGCTTTCGTATTTTAAATTAAAATATCTTTAAAAGGGGTGCACAAAAGTTTGAATCAAAGATTTGGCGCCGTTGCTGGGGACAACGAGTAGGAATTATGGATGTTTTTCGTTTTATTTTCTTTTTGAGTTATTATTTTCTTTTTATTTTGCTTTTCCATTGGTGCGTTGAGTTGTTGTTGAGTACATACAGGGGAGGCGATCTCTTAGACCCGAACTTGCGCCATTACTCGACAATATTAACCGCCCAAAACAAGCACGATCAAGGCCTATCCCCATAAATCCATTTAATTCATCCATTGCTACTACCTTTGATCAAAACCAAGTTCCCGAAACAATGTTAGGAGCACAATCAATTAGAAATGGTGATTCCCCACCAAGATCACCTCCACGTCACATTCGAAACGGGTATGGTAGTGAACCAATCATTATGCAAGGACAACCACAACCCCGAGCTTATATTGGGCTAATTATCAGCAAAACGTGGAGAATATGAGACGAGACGCAGGGGGAAACGAAGGGGTTAACCAACAGCATAACGAAGAACTAAATCGCCAACTTAACAACGTAGTCGATCATCAACCCAACATGGCGAATATAAGGCAAGATGAAGTGAGAAACAACGATCTCAATCGTCAACACAACATCGAGAATGTGGCATTAAGGAACAATGATTTTCTTCAGCATAACGAGTATGCTAACAATCATAGATGAGTAGATGCTTTGTTGGAAAATCAAAACCATGGCTACGAACAGGACAATTTTGAGAGGAGATACGAACGCAAAAATAATTACAAAAGAAACTCATATGACGACCGCTACGAGAGAGCTAATGACCGAGTTAGAAAACCAAGGGGAGATAGAGCACCTAGACAACACGATTTGGTGCGTTCAAAGGTTGTACCTTTTAGGTCAGCTATTGTTGTTGGACCAACCGCAAGGGAAGTGGAGATTAAACCACATCAACTTAATTTACTCCCGACTTTCAACGGAAGTGCCCATGAAGACCCTTTGGCATTTTTGAACTATTTTGTTGATAAAGTTAGCAGATTTGTAGTTAATGGCTTTAACCAAGAGGAGATGCAAATGATTTGATTCCCTTATAGCATGAAGGACAAAGAAAAGTTGTGGTTACTATCCGAGCATCAATTGCATATTTTTATATTTTTATTTATTTTCATGCATTAAAATATAATTTTAGTCCCAAGTTCGTCACCGTAAGCGATTTTATATTTTATTTTAAATAGTTTAAGAACTCTATTTTAAAAAGGATTGATAGTTCGTTTGCCAAATAAATTATATATCTTGACTTTCAAAACTATTATAACTTATTAATATTTTATTATTTAATTATTTATTATTTTAACAATCCTAATCCTTTTAGGAATAGGATTGACCTTAAGTATATATATAAAAACGAAACCCTCAGTTCCATTCTTTCACAAGTCTTTTGCGTTGTAAGAGAAAACGTAAGTTTTAAGTCCTAGTTTACTACAATTTTTCTCAAAGAAATTACACAACATATTGCCTCTACCCAAACCACCACCCACGCCATCTCGCCGTCTGCAGCGCCAGTTTTCGGTCACCACCTCCACCAACCTCCATCATCGACACCAACCCCAAACAAATTATCGGCATCAACCCCAAACAAAATTCTCGACCGAATTCATCATCAAACCCTAACCCAGGCCCGAACCCAACACAAACCAATACCACGGCCCAATCCGACCCCTTTCCAAACCCAAACAGCCACCACGGCCACCTCAACCATCGTTTTAGCCGAACCGGTGGCCGAACAACCTCGACGACAAACCACCACTCGGAGCCCCACCGTTCGCCGTCGCCGATTTCTGAAATTTGACAAACCGAAATCCAAACCCCCCAAAATTGCCACAAATCGAAATCCAGCGGCCCTAAATGTTGAGTCGTCGCCGCCTCTGCATCGCCGAAACCACGATGCGACCGAGGACACTCTCTAATTTTAGCCACCCACAGCCGCCGACGAAGGAAAACGGCAAACTCTCAAGCCGACCTGCCATCGCCACCTTTCTCAGCTGCGAACCGCCTTTGATGTTTGCTATCGAGAGGAGAAGGTCCTCCGGGCCTGAACCTCTGCCCCACTTCTAAGACGCCACCACCGCGCCGCCGATTGCCACTGGCCGATTTTCACCGCCTGTTTTGCTGCGTTGTTGGAGAAGACGAAAAAGTGAAAAGAAAGGAGTAAATGACGGGCTTTAAGGCTGAAAAACCCCTTTTTATAAATCCATTTTTCTAAAAAACCTCAATTGACCCCCCATACTTTTGCCTTTCTTCAATTTAACACCCAGAACTTTTAACATTGTTCAATTGAACCCCCAACTTACCAACCAAACCCCAAATTCAGTCCCCAAACCTACAAAAACTCTACATTGACCCCCCAACTTTTGCCACTCTTTGATTTTAGCCCCCATATTTATCCAAAGCTTCAATTTCAACCCTCCAACTCTTGAAAAACCTCGATCCAACCCAATAAGACTTAATAAATTTCAATTGAGTCTATTATTATTTTTTTAATATTATTATGTTATAATATATATATATATATATATATATATATATATATATATATTAAGAATTTATTTAGATATATACTAATCAAGTATATTTTTTTTAAATGATTAGGTGACGAGAAAATCGGGACATAGGAATTAACCACGTGCATTCACTCAACTTTCAACGACTTTATTTACGAGGTAGGGACCACCGACTTGTCTTATATTAAATTTTATGTGCTCAAATCTATGTGCAATGTATATCATGAAATTCGATGTTTATAAATTAATGTAGCCGTGGACCGCAAAAGTTGTCCGAGACCGGGGAAAAGGGTCATCGGGTTTAACCCGTCGTGCTATATCCAATGATTAAAACCAGGGGCCTAAAGTGCCTATGACCGGGGAAAAGGGTCATCGGGGAAACCCGCCGCGTTTTAGCTGCAGTCAACTGTCTTCGATGTTAAAATTATGAATTCTATGGTTAAATGTGCTATATTTGAGTTGTATGATTTTGCATGAGATATGTCGGTGTAACTATTGAGTACGTTGAGCTCATCCCAAATCAACAACATTTTTCTTTCAGGTACAAATGAAGGTATCGAGTGATTGGGAGACGAGGAATGGAATAAACACTTGATGTTGGTTTTATGTTTTCTAAATTTTATGTTTTAAATAAAAGTCGTAATTCAAATAAATGCTACTTTAACTATCAATTTTAATTGATAGCATTTTGGTCATTTATATTATTATTTTCCGCTGCGTAATTTTGAACATTTTTGAAAATTCTCTATTCTCTTTTGATTTTAAAATTAGATATTTACGTAACGCCAAGTCTACTTTATTATATTTTAAAATACCAATTATGTATTTGTTTTATCGAAATCGGGGCGTTACACTAGAACTTGGTTCTTTAACTGATTGGGAGATGATAAGCGAGAAGTTCTTAAATCAATACTATTCAGCACAAACAACGGGGCATCTTCGGAGGTAAATTGATACCTTTGAAAAGTTGGAGGGAGAGCTATTTCATGAAACGTGGGAGAGTTACAAGACACTTTTGCAAGCTTGCCCCCACCATAACTACTCCCCGGAGATGACTAACCAATTTTTCTTTGATAGATTATTGGACAATGCAAAAAGGGAAGTTCAAATAGTGGCAGGAGGAGACTTCGGAGATTTAACGGCCCCTGAGGCAAGACGAGTGTTGGAGAAGCAAAGAAAAAAATATAGACAAACCAACTCTCGGCCTCGTAAATTAAAAGTTAATGAGATATCCATCCCCGATACTGATATAGATGACGGAAAATTAGTCAAGGAAAAGTGTGAGGAAAAATTTGATGAGAAATTAGCAGCTTGGAAAGCCGAGCGGGCGAGCAAGGCCTCTTTAAGGAAGGTTTTTGCGATGTGTCACCAATACGGATCCCCTGAACATTTAGCAGACATGTGCCCGCTCAAAAGTGAACAGCAAGAGGATGTTAACACTATCAAGAATTTTTCATGCCAACAACATTCAGGCAACAACCCGCTAAGAGATTCAACATGTAATATGGTTCTCCCCTTTTTAAGTAGGGCCCAGGAAACCCAAATTATATGCCACCCGACCCGCAATACCCACCACCCCATGCGCAAGCACCATTGCCACCACCGAAAAATAATTTACATACGCAAGGGCAGGTGTCTACTACAGTTCAATCAACTGATCAGCTATTAGTTTGGCAACAGAACCAAGTGGCCGAAACTATTAAAAATCGGGATGGACTCGCGCATGTTCGAAATGAAATCACTGACATGAAAAAGGCTATTCTTGGTAATACAGATGGGCAAAAGAAACTAGAAATAGTAATAGGTCAATTATCAGCCCACCTAGATGGCCTCTTAAACGAAAAGGACAAACTTCCAAGCCAGACAGAAAAAACGTCGGCGGTTCATGTCCTTCGCAGTGGAAAGAAGATCAACAACGGAATAGTTGACCAAGATGATGAAGTCAAAGTCGAGGACACAACACCAACTCCTAGCAAGGAAGATATTTCTAAACCAGTAGATCAGCTGCATAAATCCTCTTATAGATATGTTCCTGGATCCATTCAAGGGTTGATTCCAAATGACGCCCTTGGCAAAGACGATTTTCTTAAACCATCACCGCCAAAGCAATTGGTGACACCGATCAATGATGTTGTTCCTTTCCCAATCCGTTTGCGTCCTGCTAAAGAGAAAAAAAGATTCGTGGAACTATACAACCTATTGAAAAACATCAATATTAACTTGCCACTTTTGGAGGTAATCAAAACAATGCCCGCCTATGTCAAATTTTTCAAGGAACTTGCTTCAAGGGAGAGACGCTTGGCGACAAATTAGTATGTAACATTGTCAAAGGAAGTAAGCACAGTTTTCAAGAAGCCATTACCACCTAAGGAACTCGATCCTGGAAGTTTATGCATTACTATTTCCTTGGCTAATGGACAAACAGCAAAAGGAATGTTGGATCTTGGAGCAAGAATTAATCTAATACCTTATTCACTATATCGAGAATTTGATCTTTGGCCACTGAAGCCGACGACCATGCGACTACAGTTGTCCGATCGCTCAATTCGGCTACCTTTGGGGATGGTTAAAGATGTTTTAGTGCAGGTGGGAGAGCTAGTAATTCCGATTGATTTTGTGATTTTGGACGTTGGCGAAGTGCCAATTGCGAGCACGGAGTATACCATTTTATTGGGGCGCCCGTTTATGTCTATCACCCATAATTTGATTGATGTTAACAAAGGAAGAATGACAATGACCGTTTCGGGCGAATCAGTGATGTTTTCTCTGAAAGATATTGAAAACACTCATACCCCTGCCATGCAAGATGATTGTTCGTTCTTTGATCCTGTTGCATCGTGCATCAACGAGCTAAAAGGAATCGTGGTTTCGGACAAATCAGGCGACAGGGACGATGCTGGATTTCCGAGAAAGGTGGCGGATACACTAGAAGTTGACTTAAGTGAGGAGTTTGATGAGTTTGACGGTGAGAAGCATTTGAGTGGGGAGGATTTGATCGAGTTGCTAGGAATCGACATAAGTGATATTATTGAATAATTTAAAGATTTTAATGATGAATTGGATGTGAAGAATGAAGCACCTAAAATCGAGCCAAAGGTGGATTTGAAGCCACCAACAAATCATTCGAAGTACGATTCCCTCGACCCCAACAAAAATTTTGACCGTGCAAAGAACAAGGGCGAGGCATACAATAGCACTTGGATGATAAATAAGAAGAAATCGAAAGAGGTTCGCTACAAGAAAGTTAAAAACTTGCAGTATGAGGTTGGTCAATTAGTGTTGTATAATCACAAATGTAAGTTTGATCCAACCAATCTCAAGGCAGCATGGAGTGAACCATTTTTTATAAAAGAGATGGATGAGTATGGAGTAACCACGTTGTACGATGAGGTCGAAAAATCATCTTTTCAAATTCACAAACATAGACTGAAACCTTATCGCGACAGAAGGAAGAAGAATCGAGATCGTAAATTGGTAGTGTTGGGTGATCCACCACAAGTTTGGAATTAATCACACAATACAGCGTCGAGCAAGCGACGTTAACAGTTGCGCTTCTCGGGAGGCAACTCGAGCTTTCTGTATCCTTTTGTGTTTTATTTTATTTTATGTTTTTATCTTTTTAGAACAGATGGAAGGACTCGAACAAGGAGAATTGATCAATCAAGCGAAGGAGAAATCGATGCCTAGATGGAAACCGCGTAGACCGACTCACAACCGACGCAGCATTTCCACCCACGTCGACGCCGAGACTTGCTCGCTTCGGTCGACGCAACGTCGACGCACCTGCCGAGAAAAAGCTCTCAATCTCGTCGATCTGGCTCGCGTCGATCGACGCAGAGTCAACGCAAACCCAAACCCGGCCCAGAACGCATTTAAAACTGGATTTTACCTGCCAACCCGAATTCACGTGACCCGCGGCCAAAACCTGCTTTACCCTATAAAATTTCCTTCTTCCTTTCGCCAACAATTGGCTTCATTTTTTAATTTTTCTTTCTTTCTTCACAATTTTTTTGCACTCCAACGCTCAATTAACCGGAACACCCAAAAATTCCACCTCCCATCTTTCATTCAAGCTAATTTCTCCAAAACGGGCTACGTGGGTTTGGAGCAATTTTTCGGAAAAAGGTTCGTTTTGAGCAACGGTTGTCGAGGTACTTCGCTAGAAGCCATTGATATATATATAATTATTGCTTGGTTGTGTTGGGAAGGCTTTGGTTCAAGAAGTTTTCAAGTTCTTAGTTAGTTGAACACGCACGCCAAGTGTTCGACGAAATTCCCCAAAGAACCAAAGGATTTTATTTTCAAGAATTCTCACTCCCTTTCAACTTAGTTTCGATTCATAATGTCTCGGGCTTGAAAAAACAAAGAATTTCGGGGAAATACGGAGTGCCATTTCCAATTTATGACAAAAACGAAGGCAAATTTTTCGAAAATATTCAAGGATGGGAATTCGTATCCCATCGAGTTATTAACGTAGACGATATCGAGGAGCAAGCGTTAGAAGCCTCGGTTGTGGTTATTTTGCTCGGATGAACCTTCCCAGTTTTCGCGAGCTAATGCTTGAGTTTTTGGCAACCTTAAAGATTTGCAATGACGAGACGTTTACTTGTAGACTAGGTGGAATGAAATCTATGTGGACGAGGAGAATTTTGGAATATTTTTTGTTTCCCGACTGAAGGGGACCACCCGATTGGCGTCCAAGGTTTCGACTTAGACTCATTTTGGGGGATGATAACCGGGGACAACACGGGAGATTGCAAGCGATTCCCGTGCTCAAAAATTCAAGATGATGCCCTTTACGTAACTTACAAAATCCTAGCCCACATCGTCTTATGTAAAAATGAGGCCACGTACGCAACCAAGCCCGAGTTATTTGTTCTTCAATGTATTATTAAAGGTCGTCGACCCCGGCTTTACCCATTGATTTTGAGAGGACTTTACAACATTTCGAAGGGTAGTCCGAACACAGACTTCGACCACTCGGGACATCTCCACTTTCTTTGACACGTGCCCTTGCACCCCGAGTGAGATCCACTACTCATGGAGGATCCTCGTCTCCACCGAGCGACGAGGTTGGCGACGCGACTATGGAGCCGACCCCACGTACCAATTAGAGTCCGAGTCCCGATTTGGGCCAATTTTTCGAGGATAACCGAGCATTCTAGTTGAAGATGTTCGACAAGCTCCAACTAATCGACGAAAAGATAGACACGAATCACGAGCAAAACCAATGGAGCTTGAGGAAGATGCGAGCTCATATTTCAAGACTCGAGGAGAGATTTGAGGCAACGTTCCCCCAGCCCGGCATGGACGTTGATGAAGTTCCCGAGGATGATGGATCCCGCGAGTTCTGATATTTTTATATCGTTCTTTTAATTTTTATTGGAAAAATAAATAAATATAAATAAAAAATCTTAGTTTCTTTCCTTTGTTTGTTTTGTTTTTCTCAGGACATTTCATATCACGTACGTTGAAGCTACGGCCAATTGTACAACTCGACGAGTAGCGGCTCGACCTTCTACATTTTTAGGGATGTTTCCTTTCCTTCCTCTTTTTGATTTTTGGATGTATTTGTGGCAATCAGGAGATTTCCGGGATTTTCAGAGAGGGGGGTGGTCGAGTGTGAATTTTATTGCTTAATTATGTAATTTTTAATATTTGGCCTGTAATAATTAAATATTTAAACATGATTAATTGCTATTTCTGCGCTAAATTGTGTTTGTCTGGCTTTCCTGTCGAAGTTGACTACGTATGATTTGATGTTCTTGTCTTTTGAGCGTGTATAAGTGCATAAAGTTTTTCAAAATTATTATTTATATATTATAAAATGGTACTTGGACGCAAATGATTGCGCAAAACCTTAAAAGCAGCGTCAATTCAAAACTTTTTCATGCAAAAAGCCTGTGAGTAGCCTGAGTGATTATCATCATTGCATGTACTTGAGTGAGTTCAGTTTTGATATCTCTTGAAATCGTCGTGTGTAATTGACTTTGAAAATGATGTTAAGTCACAGAAAAAACCCTATTCCGGTCATATCCATATATTTTAAGCCACTATAAATTCGGAATGAGCCAATCATAGCCAAATAATATATGCCTATAGCTCTGAGGGTTTTTATTTTGAGTCGACCCCTACTAACCCATTAAAAGCGTGGGTTAAGAGTTCGTCATTTTTTGTTTTTATTGGTTATAAGAGTTTTGGAAATGTTATTAGGGATTTATGAATTTTTGTAATTAAGGACAACCATCCGAAAGAAAAAAAGAGAAAGAAAAAATATACCCCATAAAAATTATAATAAGGGGGAAATAGAAAAAAAGAAGGATGGTGAGTCTAGTTGAATTGTGTTAGTCATTGACTACGCGCTAATGAAGGCTTGTTTTTTATTATTTAATTTCTTATGAAGTCTAACGTTTAAGAGGCAAAGAGTTGTGTTGAATAAGAAGCACGTTATAAGCTTCAATTGTGTTTAAGTGACAAGTCAGTTTTAGAGTATCGAGTTGAGAAATAGCCTAAATTTAATGGCTACGTTATGAGTGTTTAGTGAGGTTTTAATTTTGTACGAAGTGAAGCATTTTGCTTCGTAATTTAGACACACGACTTATATATTCCACGCCCATCCAAAGAGCCTTACATTACAACCCGAAAAGACCTTTTCCGATTCTTAGTTCGACAACACACTTAATATGCGATTGAAAAGAGATTGATTTTCCGTTCTTATTTATTATGTATGATTTAAGTGTATACACGTCCTATGCAGCAATGCCTTGAGTGCTTTTAAGCGAACACCCATATATATTACCCTTTTGAGAGGATGCATGATTTTGTTTTGGAGCGAAAATGTAATAAGGGTGGAGTGTTTGACGTTGCCTGACTTGTATCTATAGTTTCAAAATTATTTATGTAGCACGACATGACTCATTGCTTGAGCTGATTTTCTTTCTTGTTATACTTTGAATCTAACGTTTGTTCATGGACGAACAAACCAATTAATTGTGTGTATTTTGGTTCGTTTTTCTATTTATTTTTGGTATAAGTTGGATAGTTTAAGCTTAATTCCGTATTTTTATACTTCCATGTTATTTTACCGTATTTTGATCATAATTGATGAGAATAGGTGATTATTCATTGTTTTTCACCTTACAGCTAAGTAACCGGAAGAGTTCATCACGTATATAGATGAGTTTTGATGTTCGAGAATCGAGAATGAGCTTTCCGGTGAAAGATTAGCAAAAAGATCAAAAAAATGAGATGTTCAGCAAGTAGCGTCGGTCGACGCAAGAGTCAACCCTGCGTCGACGCGACCCTGGCCACGACGGTCGACACTGTGTCGACGCTACGCCGACGCAACCCTCTGTTGCATCGATCCATGACCACATCATTCGACGCCTCTTCCCAATCGACGCGAGCGCACCGGCAGCGTCGACGCCGAGCCCCTGTCCGCATTAGTCGAGGTGAAGTCGACGCCCGCTGCTGAAACGCATTTTTAGGTTTTTTTGGGCTCCAAGTCATGAAGTAACTATAAATACCCTACATATTTTGGATTTCAAGAAGGCACACGCCATCCTAAGGTATTTAGGCTTAGAATAAACATATTTCCACATATCATAACAAGATTTGAAGATCTAGATCAAGGATCGAAGAACGACGAGTCTGAGGCTTCGATTTTACGTTCGTGATTCAATCTTCGTCCAAGATCAACGCTTTAACTCCGGAATAGCTGGAGAATTTTCTGCACCTAGTAGGTCTAATAAGTTCTCTTATCCTTTTTATTGCTTTCTTAGTTTAATTCTTAGACCTTAAGCTTAGATAGTTAGATTTACTTTACGTTCTTGAATTGATTGATGAACTTTGGTTTGTTGAACAATCAAAGCAATTTACTTTCAGTTTTTAATTAGTTTATGATTGAGTTTTGGATATTGAATTCATCAAGTTTATTTATGCGAATTGATTTATGCTTTAATTTCCGTCTTGAGATTTCTATGATCAAGTTGCTTCATGATAGTTGCTTATATTCATGTTTCTTAGATTCGTTTATATTATTCATGAGAATTGATTTGGTTTTGAATAGTAAATCATCGCTGCGTTTTATTACTAGGTTCATTATTTCATAGTTCTTAGGTTTAAGTAATTTAATTTGGTTTAATTATTGCTTTTAAGTTCTAGTTGGTAATTTAGTTAAAGTTAATTAGTTTAATTAGTTTAAATTTAATATTGCTTTAATCCTCATTTTGTAATTAAATCAAAACCTCCAAAAACCCCCAATTTATATGAATTATATGTTTAATTGTGATTGAGAAAAATATCTTAAAGACTGAACAGTTGTCCTCGAGAGATCAACACGAGTCAACTTCCCACCTTGCAAGTGTCCTCGTTCTCTTACGAGCAAGCTTGCGTGTTTTAAATTAAAATATCTTATAAAGGGGTGCACAAAAGTTTGAATCATGCTGCACGGTAGGTGTTCGACGAAAGTCCTGAGAGAGTTTTTTGGGCTCAAATTTTCGAAATTTTTATCGGAATGGCTTCTTGTTCACGAACGAGGAAAGGAAGCAACTCGAGAAGAGGTCGAGGTAAAGGAACGAGCAACGCCAGAGAAGGGTTGGCTCCATTCAATTTGATCAATGAGAGGGAGGTGATGTTGTTTAAATCTTTGATTACAAGGGACGTTTACGCTCCTCGGCACATAGATGTTGACTTTTGGAACCGCAAAATCGCATTGGGCGATAAAACGGCGGAGAAATTCATGGTGGGCATCAGGGCCCTCAACTTGGAGAAATGGGCGGACGTTAAGAAACCCGGCCACCGAATTCTTATGCTAGAATTCTTCACAACTTACAAGCCAGTTGCCGATGGCTCTTTTGATTGCCGACTCCACAACCAACCATTCCATACCTCAAAAAGAGACCTCGATGACATCTTCGGAATAAACAGCGACAAACCAGGGGACGAGTCATTTCAGCATGATGATTACGACAAGAAGTTTTGGTGGGAGAAACTTTCGGGAGCACCACCGAATCTTGGATGCTGATTCAACTCCACTTCATTACGGTCGAACGCCATGTACTTGACATATAAGTTCTTTATGCAAGTTTTTGGGGAAGGAAGATATGACGCGGATCTTGTCGTTAGAGTTGCGAGCCCTATGGATCGCGCACCACCGGGGTGACGCGAAGCTCTATCCGCTACTTATGGCTACGATAGAGAACGTTCAACGAATAAACGATAGAAAGACAGTGAAGCTCACCTTGGGCACGTTCGTCACCGAGATCGCACGACACCACGGATGTGACCTTTACGATGACGATGTTATATATCCGAGCGTGCAAATGCTAGTTAAAAGTAGAACTTTCAATGGTCGGAACATATCCATTTCGACCTTCATGATGGGCGCGTATAAGACAAGGGCCGAAGCAGTCGAAGACACTAATGACGACGAGGATGACGACGATGATGATGACGAGGATGATGACGAGGATGATGAATAGAATGAGGAAGATGACGAGGAGGATGGGAATGATGGAAACACGGGTTTCCAAGGATACAAGAACAGAGACTATGGTGAAGGACTCGAGTATGGTAGCTATGGTGGTGGCTACGGTGGAAGCTCGTATGGAGAAGGGTCGAGTAATTACCAATATTACTCGGATACGCAATGGAGGCAGCAGCAATATTTCCAAGCGAGCGTGATGGATCAAATGAGGCAACTGAGCCTCAATCAAGAGGATTACGCTCGGGACGCTCGCCAGGATGCGTGGGAGGCACGAGATGAAGCAAGGTCGTTTTGAGGTTCCTTGGAGAGATTGGACGCCAACATGGCCACTACGAACCAATATCTCGCCAGGTTGAACAACAACGTCCAAGCCAACCATGGATACCTCTTCTCCATTGAAGAATTCTTGACGAGGATTGAGCATCGCTACCCACCACCACCTCCGGACGACATGAACCAATAAGCGGGCTCGTGCCCCAATTTGTATCATTTCTATCCAAACTTTTCTTTTCTTTTAATTTTTCATTTGTGTTGGGTGCGTGAGTGTCTGTATTTAAATAATTGATTCGAATTTTTACATTTTTGAATTGTCCCTACCCCATTATTATTTATTTTGGTCAGCAACCAAGAGTTTGCTAATTTCTTTTTGCAGGGGGGTGAAATCGGTCGAAACTCAACTGAAAAAGGTATCATCCAGTTGCATGGACAGTGATATCCTACTGGATAAAACTTACTATCTTCCTATCCGACCGGACAAAAACACTCACCGGTCGGACATGTTAATTACACCTTATCCGGTCGAACGGGTGCTATATCCGACCAGATGGAATAGTTTGCATGCATAATTCAAATTGTATTTATCATTTTACTTTTTTTTATTAACTATGTACGAATTAACCAATTGTTTATTTCAACCTATGTTGAGATTATTCCCATGCTTATTTGTGTTTGTACTGGCTTGCCTGTCGAAATCATGAATGGTGTGACCCATCGTTGGAGTCTTTTGAGCTTGTTTAGTGCAGAAAATTTCAAAACCTATTTATATATAATTATTTAAAATAACACTTAGTCGTTAGCAATTTTGCAAAGCTTTCGAAACCCGATAACCTTGCTTTCAAAGTTTGAATAAAACCCCTGTACACTACTGCAGAAACAGGATACGAAAGCGGCTTATTAACGGCGTTTCTGGAAAAACCGCCGTTAAATATTTTTAACGGTGGTTTTCTGTAAAACCGTCATTAAAACTATATTATTATGACGGTTTTTCAAGAATCGCCGTTAAATCTATATTTTTACGGCAGTTTTCTTATAACCGTCGTCGATTCCTTTATTCCATGGCGGTTTAATATGAAACGCCGTAAAACCTTACCTGATACTACGGCGGTTGTATAAAAACTGCCGTAAAAACAGGGGCCAGTTCTTTTTAACATCGGTTATCAAATAACCGCTGTAGAAATAATAACATTTTACGGCGGTTATATTAGAACCGCCGTAATAACTCACACTTTTTTTGGGCGCACATGTACACGGCGGTTTTGCGAAACCGCCGTGAAATGTATACTTAATTTTATTTACACAACGGGTTTTTCTTGGCACATGTAAACGTCTCCTCCCGTCCTTACCCAAATTTCATTGTGAGCCCTAGTTGCACTTCCCAATATCACGAATTGTGATGAATTCGAAGATTCAATCTCCGGCACGACGGCCTCCTCTTCACTGGTATAGTCCCAATCTCCGCCCAAGCTCCACGTTGACCACGACGGCATCCTCTTCTTCGGCCAGCAAAACACTTAGCCCTATCCCGTCGATTTTACCCCAAATTTCACACACATAGCCCTATCCCCAAAATTGCACCTCCCAGATTCCTAAAGCGGCGAAGAAATAGTCTTCAGCCTCACCAAGATGGCCTCCTCTTTGCGGGTCCAGTCCAAGACTCAATCTCTGGCTAAGGAAAAAGTTGACCCGCAAAGGATTCAGTTTTACCACCCTACAGGTACTTTTATGTAGATTTTAAGGTTTTTTCATGTGCATATATATGTGTGTGTGTTTAGTGATGGAAATTTTGAACTTGAGCAGAGAGCAAAAGAGGTGATCGGAAAATAAACCCCTGACGTTCGAAGCATTCGGAGACTGAGCAATGCAGAAGAGGCAAATTCATTAGTTCTGATATTTTTTCCGTAATCGACAAGCATCTCATTCCCTCTTCTAGTTTAGGAGAAGCTACTGTTTTCTACTATAAGATGTAAGTCATCAAATTATGTCGCTTACTACTTTATTTTTGTCTTTGTTCTTGCCTTTCACACTATTTTCTAGAACCTATATATATTGTAGTAGCATTGATACTTAGGATTTTTGTCCTGAATTAAGAGTAGTCAAAAAATTTTGTTTGAGTATTGCCTGTTTTGGTTTTTATGGATTTTTTAATAAATTAATTGGAAAGCAACTGTTATGTTATGGTATGTAGGTTTCACAAAATTCAAGAATTTGGTTGTTCAGTTTAAATGCTTTCTAATGCTTTCCAAGCCATCTTTTCCACTGAAAGATGATGGTATTACTGAGGATAGAAAGGAAACTGAGTTCAAGATATCTCCCTCGGGGGTAGCCAAAGATTTTTGTTTTGTTTTCCACTTCTGAATCTCAACCATGGCATTAAATCTTTAAATGAAACCAAATCCCAAATAGGAAAAATAACATGTTTTACCTTTCTATGTGTTGATTAATGGAGTTTGTATGTAAATAAGTTAGACCAAAAGRAMAATAAAATTTCTATAGKAGCGGTTCACTTACTTGTAAATCTAATTGTATTATGCAAAATTAGAAATAAAAGCTAGCATTTGAAAACACCAAAAATATAATAATCACCCTTTTTGAAGTGTTTTAAAACATTTCAATGATTGGTACCTTGATTTGTTGACTGGATAGATTTGGACATAACCATTGCTGGTATCTTTAACAATGTTCCCAAAAACTTGTCCATGAATGCTGCCCTTTCGAAAAATAAGATTTAGCCAAGGGTGAGGCACTTCCCATAAACCTTTTTCAGCAATGAAACATAGACAAAGGACAAGATTTAAGCAAGGTGCACATTGGGTTCGATGAAGTTGATAAACTGAAAATTGGGCCCATTTTAACTGTTTAGCATGCGCCGAGACAAGAAGAACATCCCCGGCCTAGACCCTGTTGGCTTGTTTTTTTGGTTAAGTGAAAATTTATTCAATTTCTATTAAAAAAAGATAGTAAAAGCACAATTAAGTCTTTTATTCTATTTTTTATGCTATGGTGAGCAAAGTCATTAAAGAGAAGTGTAAACATAAATATAAATTAATTTTTTAAAAATCATATTAAAAATAATTGAAAAATAATTAAGTTTTTTGCTTTGGTATGGCAGAATGAATCCAAAAACCAAACCGAAAATTTTGTTACTACTAGGTAAAACAGAATCTTATTTTGCAACATATAGAAAACTTCACCAAGGAGTCAAATTTCGTCTGCTATAATAGTGACTTATGAGAAGATTTCACTTTTAAGAAGCATATCTATAGTGAGTTTTGGGTTTAATTAATTAAAATAAAGTAAAATTTAACTTATTTTAGTTTTTATTTTGGCAATTGAGTATCAAATAAGTTAGCACTCTATAGTTTATATAATTAGATTCAGATTTTGAACTCTGCATTCAAACACTCAAACAACTCTCCACTTTCTTTCATACTTTCTTGGGTTAGATATTTATAAATTGGTTCTGTGTAATTGTGTGTGTAATTCTTGGACCATTAGTTTTTCAGGGAATGTGTTTTATGTATTTTCAATTTCTCATTTTTTGGTTAATTTATTATTTTTATTACTCATAGGTAAAAAAAGAAGGCGTTTCTTGCGAACTAGATATTTACAGTTTGTTTTTGCATCAGAATCCTTCATATGTGGAATTTTATCTCCTGTTTCAAACAAGATCGACTGCTACGCAGTCGATCGACATAATTTTAGTCGATCGACTACATGATCGACTGTCTTCCCAAAACCAAAACTCACTGTCCTTCAGTCGATCCAGTAGTCGATCCCGCAGTCGATCGACTGCTTTAAAAAAAACCGGTAATGAATATACCTGAAGTCCAAAAAAATTCATCATGAATAGTCCAAAAATGACTCAAATCTAAAAGTTTTTTTGAAACTGAAGTCCAAAAACATATACATTATTTAGTCAATGGATCCAAGAAAGGTAATGAAGCTGAATATACCTGCAGTTCAGTATTCAGATTTCAGAAATCAAAATTTATATTATCATGGGACGGCAGTGGAAAGTAATTATTTTGGTTTACAAAAAATAAAATAAAAAAGTAAGCAAATCAACCTTTGTCAGAGCATCTGCTAAACCACTAGATTCATGAATAGTCTCCATTTCATTGAATCCTTCCAAAAGCCTCTCCTGCTTTTTGTAATACTCAGCAACTTTTCATTGTTTTTCTGGCGAGACGATATATTTGAAGAAGGTCAGGTAACATATAAAATGTTAATAATAAATGCATTAAAACAACTTATACTGGAAATATCAAAATACGACACTAGACCAAGCCGAATTTAATACTCATAAAAAAAAGATCCAATTGTATGCTGCATTTCGTAGTGACCATCTCGCTACTGCCAAGAGTAACCAGGAAGTAATAATGTCTTGATGCGCAGGTTTCAACTTTATAGTTCAAGGTGAAAAGCAATTTCGTGAAGGTGTCATAGGCTGGTGTCGCTCGGCTCCCCCCTCCATCAGAAAAAATTGTAAGTTGTCTTCACTTCTAACTACTATCTTTTTATGCTGCATTTTCTTTTATATGAAATGACTTTTAAAATACAATCACTTCAACATCAATAACAACGATTGTTATAATTAATAGGGAAAAAGATTGTAACCATCCTGTACTATACACGTTTTTTGGGTTTGCATCCTAACGTTTTTTTTGTAATTTAATGCATCCTTTACTACACAAAATTTTGAAAGTGCATCCTGTACTATACAAAATTTAGAAAAAACTAGTTTTATTAATTAAAAAATAGAATTTATTAAATAAATATGCAAACCATATTTTATCCTAACGTTTAACGGAACTAGTTTTATTAAATAAATAAAATTTATTATTTATTAAATACTAAATTCGGTGAGTTTGCATATTTAATAAAATATTTAATAAAATATGTCGGAACTAGTTTTAAATAAATAATAAATTCACCGGAACTCACCTAAAGTATACGGGTTTGAAAATATGCAACGTCTCTTGCGAGATTAGGTGAGATTCGGCGAGTTGGGGTGAGTTGGCTTATCGGAGGATGCACTTTCAGAATTTTTTGAAGTACAGGATGCATTAAATTACAAAAAAAACGTTAGGATGCAAACCCAAAAAACGTGTATAGTACAGGATGGTTACAATCTTTTTCCCCAATTAATATAAGATACTTATTAAAAAAATTATATCCTCCTTCGTATTTACTCTTCGATCTTTTACAAGAGATGGATCGGAGTTGGATGAAAGCAAGTCACGTAAGCAAGGAATATGAAGATGGAGTGAATTATTTTATAAAACTTGCTAAAGTGAGTCAATTAGAACCTAGTGGTAAGTTTTTGTGTCCTTGTATTAACTGTTTGAATGGGAGACGACATGAAGCCCATATGATCAAGGAACATCTTCTGTGTGATGGTATAAATAAGAATTATACTGTATGGACATGGCATGGCGAAGTGTTCGACCTTCCACCCGAGATGACTGAGCAAGCTTATGGCCAACACACTCGTGGATATGTCGATGATCGAATTCAAGACGAGGACAAACTTGAGGACATGATACGTGATATTGGTCAAGAYTCCTTTCAGGAAGCACATGTGCATGATATTTTGAAGAGTGATTCAGAGAAGCCTTTGTTCCCTGGGTGTAAAAACTTCACACGCTTGTCTGAAACATTAACACTAGTCAATATTAAGGTAAGCAATGGGTGGAGTGACAAAAGTTTCACTGAATTGCTTGAGCAGTTGAAAATGATGTTTCCAGAAGATAACACTTTGCCAAGCCGCCACTACAAGGCAAAGAAGATATTATGTCCGATGGGTTTGGAGTACAAGAAGATACACACGTGTCGTAATGATTGTATATTATACAGAAATGAGTACGATTTATCAGATAAGTGCCCTAGGTGTGGGGTATCATGGTCTAAAGAGAGATCGGGTGAATGTAGTAGCGACGAGAGCACAAACTGACGTTCCCCAGTGAAAGCGGTATGGTATCTTACGATCATTCCTAGGTTTAAACGTTTGTTTGCTAATGCAGAATATGCAAAGAACCTTACGTGGCATGCAGATGGGAGAAAATGCGATGGCAAGTTGCGACATTCGGAAGATTCTTCTTTGTGGAAGAAAGTTGATCATTTGTTTCCAGATTTTGGAAGGGAATCGTGAAACCTTTGGCTTGGACTTGCTATAGATGGAATGAATCCGTATGGTAATTTGAGTTGTCACCATAGTTCATGGCCCGTTTTGCTTGTTATTTACAATCTACCTTCATGGTTGTGTATGAAATGAAAATTTATCTTGCTTTCTATGATGATATCGGGACCAAAACAGCCCGGAAATGACCAAATTTTTAATTTTGAAGCACAATAATATATTACGAAAACTTTTATATCAAAAATAAACCAACATGTGAATTTAATGTGTTAATTAATAATTGGATGGAAATGTAATTTTTTTAAGTTCTATTTTTTGTTTCCTTGTAGTTTAACCTTTATTTTTTTTAATTTTTTGCTTTTCTATTTACACAGGTAAATAGCTCCTCCTGTGAGGTGTCGCTCGACTTATCCTCCACCCACTACGTCGAGGAAGACTAGATCTTCCACACGGTGTAAAGCGATTGCCAAGGATCGTGTTGGTGGCAAGAAACAACCACTTGATTTCGACAGCATTACAGGAAAAACAAAAAGGACTCATCAAGTGAAATTGAGTACTTATCTGGGAAAACTTTCTCGAGAAAATATTTCAATTTTGGTTGAGAATTGGGAACTTGTACCAGATTCTACCAAGACTTTAATCTGGATAGATGTTATGGTATTTAATATCTTTTCATTTTCACCTTATTATTTAATTATTATTATTATTGTTGTTGTTGTTGTTGTTGTTGTTGTTGTTGTTGTTGTTACAGGCGAAGGTCGAGGTTCCAAATTGTTCCCGTTTCAAAAAGGAGGTTTTCAAATCGGTGGGGAAAAAATGGAGATATTTTAAATCATCTTTGACAACAGATTATGTATTTAGTGGTTCGAATAACACATGTCCTTGCGAAAAGTATGGTATCGAATTAAGTGAGTGGGTAGAGTTTAAAAAGACTCAATTGGACCCTTCTTGGAAGGTAAATATTAAAATCATTACTCATTGTTATTTTTTGTATGCAAGCACTAATTTTTGCTTTTTTGGTTCCAGGAGAAAAGAGATAAAGCACAAGAAATTGCAAAAAAGAACGATGCACCGTATATTCTATCTCGTGGGGGTTATGCCTTATTGGAGGAGAAGATCATGGAGAGTAAAGCAAAGAAGCGACGTGAGGATGCATTGCAATCTGGTGCTAGTGTTGATTCGGTTGATCCTCCATCTCCTCCTTCACGTCACGAGAGGTTTAAGCTGGCTCGCACAAAGAAGTCCGGTGAAATGACATCCGATGCCGCAAGAGAAGTTGCTAGGAAGATTGTAAGTTTGTATTCAATATATCAAGATTTTTAATTTAGATTTTTTAATTTATGTCCATCCCATTTAGGTTTTTAATTCCTTAAGTAGGAAACAAGAAATATATAAATATTTTAACAAAAAATATATAAATTATTTTAACAATATTCCTATATATATAAATATATAGAAATACTTGTATGAATTGGGGAATTTGGATTAAGTTAGTAAATTACAGCTACTTGTATGTCTTTCAAATTGTATGCTTGTTTTCTTTAAGTTCTAATTACAAGATAGAAAATCAATGCATCTCTATAATTCGAAATTTCTTTTTAATTGACATTTCATAGTTTTGTCAACAATTAAGGGATATAAATCGATAAACACACCTCTAATTTAATAATAACATTCTTAAATGTTTTTAAATGTTGTGAAATAAAAAATAAATTTTGTTGAGCGGTAAGCTTTCCCGAGTCGATTGTAGAGCGGTAAGCTTTCCCGAGTCGATTGTACGAGCTGGACTGCGACTCAGTCAATCGACTGCTTCGCCCAAAATTGACAAATCATCTGTACTCCAGTCGATTCGGAGAGATCTAGTCGATCGACTAGTTCGACTGCTCCGGCTCGATTTTCTCATTTCTGCTATAGCCGTCCGTTGGTTGTAGCTCCTTGTTTGCAAAACAAAACACGATCGACTACTATTTTGTTGTAGGATGAGTTGGAGGAGGAGCATAGAAATGGCTCTTTTGTTGTAGAGGGACGGAGGGATATTCTAAGTGCTGCAATTGATCGACCAGAGCACCCTGGACGTGTTTGTGGCGTTGGTGTCGGGATCCGAGAATACTTTGGTTCTCAATTATGCGTGTCCTCGTCATCCGTAACTCCCGAATTTTTGGGTCGCTTGACATCCATGATAACCGAGAAGGTTAGATCTGAGATAGCCGAATAGGTCAAGAACGAAGTTAGATCCGAGATGGCCGCAGAGATAAAGAAAGATGTTACACAACAGTTGATGCAGCAATTCGCCCAACCAGTTGAAGTCGGGACCCCTCCAGTTGAAATGGATCCAAATCTCCATCGTAGTGGGATGGGGAGTTGTGTTAGCCCTTCTAACATTCCAGCTCCTTCGCCTCCCCCTGCTGACATTCCATCTCGTTCGCATCCTACTAGATTTAATTATCGATGTGAGTTATATGTTGGTGATTGTTCTCCTCCCCGTCTGGTGGCCCTTGGGACAGTTTATCAGGGGGGTTCGACGTTACATGGGGTGTCTTTGTCGACAGATTTGGTTAGAGTGGTGGTTGAGGACATTCGAGATGGTGATGCTCCTGTCCCAATGCCCAGTGAAGAGGTAGTCACGGTGAGGGAAGCACTAGGTGGTTTTATTGCATGGCCAAAACATCTTGTGAAGCCTATGTCAACACAGGTAATTAATTGTTTGTTTGCTAATTACACTAAAATAGAGTGTCAATAACTATTAATTTATGTTTAATGTTTTTAGGATAACGAGCTACCAACAAAACAAGGTCGGGCTGTTGATAACCCCATTCCTGAATTGCTTACTATTTTTACTCGCCTTTATGTGCATCCATTTCATGTTACGTGTGATGCAAGCATTTTTGGATTTGAGAATGACATCCCAATAACCATTCATTACCAAGTTTTGGACGTCGTGCAAGGCAAAATGTGTCTTCAAATCTCGAGTGTACAACTTTGGATCTTGTATGTATATTTTAAATCTTAGTTAATTATTTTTTAGGTTCATTAATTGATTTATAACTTTGATTGATTACTTGTCATTGATATGTAAGGTTTTTGAAATCACTTGTTGTTGAGAACCGATCGGATGCTGTGTATGGATTCTTTGAGCCTCTATCCTTACAAAATATGGGTAGCAAGAAACATGCAAACACTTTGGTCTCTTCCATTCTCAAACATATGCAGGAATATAAAAAGCAAATTTACCTAGGAGTATACCATCATAAGTAAGTACAACTTAAACTATAAGTTGTAGTATTACTGTAGGTTTCATGAATTACTCTTAATAATATTCAATTCGAAATGCAGGCAACATTGGCAACTCTTTGTAATTTTGCGTCAAGAAGGGGCTGCCGTGTGGTTTTGTTCAAATCATGATAAGCCCGACGCAAACATCAAATCGCTAGTACAAAGGTAAACTCTAGTTTAATATACTTACATCATATAGAATGTGAACTTATGTTTTGGTTCTAAGCATGAAATAGATTGTTTTAATGATTCAAGGATTAAAATGTAATTTTTGAAATTGGGACAACATATTGTTATAACGTGATTGGTATGTTTGGTTGCATTTTGGATTTGTTTTTGGAGTTTGGTTCTAAGTATGGATTATATTGTTTAATTTTGTCAAATAGGGACAACAAATTTGGAGCTTGTTATAATGTAACGGGTATTGTTATAATGTGCCATAATATTTCTATGTTTTTTTAATAGTGTCGTGACCTCATTTAAGATGTTGAGTGGTACGCAGCTGAGTAAATCTAAGCAAGGGGTTAGTTGGCTTTTTCCAAAGGTAATGTATTACGTTTCTTTGAATATATTTGGTTGTTACGTTTACAATCGTAAACACATCATTGAATTGTTTATTTTTCAACGAAACCTCATGTTTCTCTCACAATGTAATAAATAAGATGAAGTTTGGGAGTCCGGTTATTATGTCATGCTTTGGATGTGGACTATTGTTAGAGTGGGTATTACGGGAAATTGGCAAGAGGTAATAATTATAATATTTTATTTTAAAGCAATAATGTTATAACTTTTTTTTAAAAATTTTCATTATTGCTAAATACGTATATTAAATATTATTTGCAGATGTTTCGTGACCAACCATTTAGTGTTGATAGTATCAAAGAAATACAAGATCAATGGGCGAGATATTTTATTGACATTTATGATGGATGATTGGGGTTATGTAGTAGATGTATACTCTTGAAGTTTAGGTTTTATTGTGAATTGTTTTGAAACTTGGTTGGATATTCGATTATTTTATTTGTGGATGAATTGAATTGGATTGTTTTTATGTTTGGTTGCAATTTGGATTGTTTTATTTGTGGATGAATTGAATTGGATTGCTTTTAAGTTTGGTAGAGTTTTAGATTTTTTTTATTCGTGTATGAATTTGGTTCCAAGCATGAATTGCAATTTAATTGTTCTTTTGATGGCAGGAAAAAAAAATAGTAAAAAAAACCGGGACCAAAAGGTAAAAATTAACGGCGGTTTTAAAAACCGCCGTAAAATTACAAATTGTTTTAACGATGGTTTTTAAAAACTGCCGTAAAATAATTCATGATTTAACAGCGGTTCACAAAAACGCCGTAAGATTACATGTTTTAACGGCGGTTTTTAAAACCGCCGTAAAATAATTCATGATTTAACAACGGTTCTAATAACCGCCGTAAAAACAAAGGCGGTTCAAAAAACCGCTCTAAATTCAGTATTTTTCCGCCACCAAAAGCATTTTTGATGGCAGTTTCAAACTGCCGTTAATAGTAAATTTTACGGCGGTTGTCAAAATCGCCGTGAAATCATAGTTTTTTAACATCGGTTATTACAAACCGCCGTTGAAAGTGTATAAACGATGGCGGTTGTAAAACCGCCGTTAAATATCCACAAAACCGCCGTTAATTCATGGTTTTTTACGGCAGTTTTTAAAAACCGCCGTGAAAATTAACGGCGGTCGATATAACGGCGGTTCAAAAATCGTCGTTAAAAGTGAAAAATAACCGCCGTTAATTCACTGTTCTGCAGTAGTGGTAAGAAGCCTTGTGTATTTATCAACATTACATGATGTGATTCGATAAGTATTTTGAGAAGTCCCTAAGTCGCATGGGTACATTTTGTTTTGAAAATGACGATAGGCACATATAAAACCCAATTCCGGATATATTCCGAAATAAAAACCACTATAAAATTCCTAATAAGCCCCTTTGAGCCTTTATTCCGCCTCTTTGTTAGCCATGAGCATCACTATAGCTCTTATTTAATTTAAGCTTGTGAGATGAGGGTTTATTTATTATTGGTCTATTGAAATTGGTGATTGCAGGGTGGAAAATAGTGGAGTAAAATAAAAAATAAAAAAATAATGAAAATGTATATAGAAAACGAAGAAGAAGAAAAATAAAAGGAAATTAAAGGTGCTTAAGTTCTTTAAGAGCATCTAGATATTAAGAATAAAGCCTTTTTATAAAGGAAAACGAGTATAGAAGGAACTAACACTCATGTTCCTTGGGATCGGGTATGTTTATTGGGATTAGAAATAGCCTTAGATATAAAAGGCTGAGAATAGTTTTATACGGTTGTTTTGGGAGGAATGAGGAGCAAACCTTTCTCTATGCTTAAAAATTGGGATTGGGTGAGTTATTGATTGTGTTTGTTCGCAAGTTAGCCACACATCTTCATATATGACATACCTTACCAAAGAGCGAATGAGCCGTTGAATGCGTATTTGTGTTGACTCGAGCGTATACACTTACCTTTTGAAAAACACGAGCGAATGAGTGCACCATCATATATATTTCCCTTTTGAGAGGAAGCATTCTTTTGGTTTCAAGGTGAAAAGGTAACAAGAGCTTAGCTTGAGAGTTTTCAACAAAAGTGTTTATATTTGCAAAACTAAGTTATATGCATAACATGACTCTTTGATCTAACTACCTTCATTCTTTCCTGATATTGTTTCTTTCATTTATTCGAGGATGAACAAACCAATAAAGCACGGGGTGGTTGATTCGTGCATTTTTGTTACACTTTTGTACATATTTTGAGTCATGTTTTAGTCTTTTTACCATTTTCTTAGGCCAAGAATAAGCTATTTTGCATGATTTTGATTATTTGGCCTTTTTCTTAGCTTTTCGACTTTTTATTCAATAATTGGTCATTTTGGACCATTTTTCTTTAATTTCTCTTTCAGATGAATCATTTAACAAAACCCGGGAGATGAAGACAAAGAATCAGCGCTCGAAGTAGCCAAAAGAACACCTATCCAACCGGACAAGTCCAATAACTGATCGGATTAACTTTCAAGATACGCACCGATCGGATAAGCGCTATGTCCGACCGGTCAAGAGGACAGAGATTTTCATCCGATCGGACCAATGACCAATCCGATCGGATTAGAGCATTATAAATGCAGATTTTTGGGATTCTTCAGTTACGAAACGGTTCTTGAGCCTTTAAAACTCAGAAATATTCGGAGAAGACCCATCCTTTCACCCACAATACTGGATCATATAAATTGGAAGAGAGAGTTGACAACTTTCTCAACCTTTGACTTATAGCCCTTACATCAATAATATTTAGAAGTTCGATCGGTTCAGATAGCCACTGGAGACAGAGGTTCATGATAAGCTTCCCGGATTCAGCAAGGTTCATTTCATTTCCCGGAAAAGCTAGATTTGGCAAGGATTCACCGTAGCATCATGATTGAGTTTTCTCACGATTTAGTAATCTCTAAACTTTTATCTCATTAATTAGTTTCGTAGGTCATGTTAGATAGTGATCTCGTGATATTGTGTTGGCATATTTCATATGAATCATTTATGATTGAGTTTTATGAACGATTTGTGAAGGTTTGTTTTATGATAATTTAGTGATTCGTATTATTCCACTTTGGATAATTGGTTTGGTTTGTTTCAATTAGAATTACGTTTAGATCATGTTTTGTGAATGCATATCTACTGTTTGATGAATTGCTCGAATGAGATTTGGTGGAACGGTCTTTAAATCGAGTATAATAGTTATTGTTGAGTTCGTAAATCGATTAAACTATTCTTGCGAAGAGGTTGACGCCCTCGAATCAAGATAGATTTATCGACTTTTCTTAAAATTAAGTTCTTTCAAAATTTTCAAAACAAAAACCCTTTGATCGCGTGTTTAGTATTAGAAATTGTGTTTAATAAACATCGTTGACTCCGTATTTTCACTCCTCGAGAGATCGACCCGAGTTAACTTACCGGTCTACAAGTGACCCCGTTCTCTTGCGGGCGAGCCAAAACCTTTCAAACGTAGACGCGTATTTTCTTAACTTGGATTTTTAATTTTGAAATGAACACAAAAAGTCTCGACTCAAATTCGCAAGTACTAGTGTAATTAGGAAAAAAGACACTGGAATGAAGTTAAAATAGTTTATCAAGGAAATAAGTTAAATCTACGAAAATACAGAAATGCTAATTAGGGTAGTGACGTTGACGAACTTAGATCCACTTTCAGTTATACTTTCAAATCATATCGTTATCTCGTGAAGTTGTAAGAAACAAATATATGTAGCATTTTTCATAATATAAGAAAAGATTGTAGATTGTGCATCTACAGTACAAGAAGTTGTTTTTAGTTAATAACTTTCTTAAAATATTTTAGGAGTCACGTGCACTTCAGTGGGATCTGTGATAGCTTATTATGATAATTGGGATGTTATCGCATAAACATAGAACTCCAAATATCAAGAGAAATAGTGTTATCATAAAGTATATTTTTATGGGTCAAATGGTAGTTGGGCTTTAGGTCATCGTAATATTTAATAAGAAATATAATGATGTTGGACAAATACTATTGTTGATGCTATTATTTATGTAAACATAACTTGCTTTTATGTCTATCTTATTTTTGTCCAAAGAGAAAGTATATCTACAAGTTGAGATTGGTTCACTCGTATGAACAATCACATCTAACATCGAGGACGTACAAAGATAATATTATCGATTGATATTTGGTAATCAAAGTTTGCGACTTGTTAAGAGTCAAATCAAGGAATTTCGATGAGGACGAGGTTTGGAAACCCTAAGTTAAGTGTTGGGATATGCTTGAACTATGATTGTTATGATACTAAGAATAGTATGACATACGCTCACGTCGAGAGAGAAGAGTATCATAACGCATGTTTCATACCATGCGTACTTAGTTGATAGATTTTTGGGTAATGAGAAAAAGATCCCTACTTTCTCATTTATATGAGACCATAAGGCCCATGCCTTATCTTTCCCTCAAGACTTTTGCTAGTTTTGAACCTTTGTCATAATATTGTTACTTTAGTATTATTCCAATAATAAAAATTGATACGATCATGCGTACATGTCGAAGAAAGCAGTTATGATAAAATTGAAAAATGCTAGTAGAAAGGAAGATTATTTTCTTTTACACTTTTTTGTGTCTATAAATCGGCCAATTGTTTCAAGTACATAATTATGAATACAAATAAGTAACAAGAGTTAAATATGCTCTTATGACGATAAGATATATGTTAACTTGTGTACATAGAAACTACTCTGAAGAATATGATGAGTTATGAAATATGCATATTAATCGGTTAAGCTGCTATATAACCTTAACCAAATTTATAGCATAAAAGTTCATATGCTCATTGGTCACACGACTCATTTTCTAATAGGAATCAATAGTGTTGTGTATGTTAGAAGGGTTTAAGAGTGTTTTGGTGATGTAGGGCCAAGGTCCGACACTCATATGTGAGTGGGAGATGTTAATTAATTTAATATATATTAATTAGTATTAATATTAGCTATTAATTATAATTAAGGGCCATATGATGTGGACTCTTAAGAGAGGTTAAGAAGGATTTTACGAACGATAACTTTCCAATATATTGTAACCTCTCCGTGATAGTTTACATAAAAAAAACAAAACATATTCATGTAATCTGGACTGCAAGCGTATAGACAGGTAATAGCATTTATGTAGTTTGTACATTAAACAACAGGAAAAATTGCTTTTTTAGTTCATTATATTTTTCACTTTCCAAAAAAGAACCATGATATTGTCTAGTATCAAAACACCTACACTAAGTTGGTAAAATTATCAAACAAGGTACAAAATTATCCTGATCGGGCTTTTTTGCTGACGCGGAGTAATTCAATAATTTTTATCATTTTTTTTTATTTTTAAACATTAACTGAACAAAAAAAACCTGAGAAAAAAATCCATTTTGATCCATTATATTGGCCACATTCCAAAAAATATATGTGACATTGACCATCATCAAACCGCATCTGCTAAGTTGGCCAGTTCATAAAAAATGGTCCAAAAAAAGTTTGGTCGAGATTTTTGCTGATGTGGCGTGGTGCTATATTATTTTTTTTTCATTTTTTCTATAATTATAAACATTATAAATATATTTTGCCCTCCCGTTTCTGTAAATTTGTAGACCCTATGGATGTTTAAATAAGTATCAGTAAAACGAAGTTAAGTTCAGTGTTACCACACCAAAACTAACATCAAACAGTTTCAAAGTCTTAAATAACAAAATAAGAACAGCTTTAAAGCAGATGTTAAGACAGGTGTTTAAACACCGAAACTAACATCAAATAAAGTTATTAAATTATGCAGCGGAATAAATATTAAAAGCAAACACAACAATTTAAATTTCGTAAGTAAAAGTACTTACAAACTTATATATATGAAAAATAATTAAGTAATATATGAAAAACTCTAGTATCAATACTTGATACTAAAACACTTGGAGCCAAGTTTGTGATGATCTTCTCCATTGGTTACGCAATTTCAAAGATATCCGTGAATAAAATCGTGGCTTCAAGTCCTTCTCTTGCTTGTGTTCGTCTTTATCTTGCGTCGACCTTCTCTTTTCTGCGTTGTTCAAGCCGCGTATCAAAAGTTATTCTTCTCTTGCGTCCTTCTCTTGTCTTAAATAGACAAGACTCCTATACTTGGTAAACAAGTAAAACAAGTTCTAAACATAAACTAGGAAACTAAATAAAGTACTAAACTCAATCTAGGTAACAAATTTAGAGTCCTAATTTACTTTGAGCCCAAGAAAAGGCAAACAACTAAAATAAGAAAATTCCCATAAATAAATTTCCCAATATTTTCTTTTCCTTGTTTCTTTTATTTCTCTTTTAATCTAATCAATAAAATCTAAATCAATAAAGATTTATTAAGACACTGAGATAAATATAAAAACATAAAATAAATATAAAGAGATTATAAAATAATTATAGAAACTTATACTAGGAAATGATTATTAATAAAAAGAATTAGCTAATACAATTAGATATAAATATAAAACCATAAAATGTATTATAAAGAATTATAAAACATATATATAATTTTATATGAATAAAATTAGATTTATATTTATAAATATCTATATTTAAAATAATTTTTTAAAATTCAATTTATATGTTTATATTTATTTCTAATCTTATTAATTTTTTACTAATTAAAATCTTACTAATAATAAAGAATTATAAAAAAAATTATATTTATTTTATAATTTTGTAAGATCTACTTTATATTTTTTATTTATCCTTGATTTTTTTTATTTAATAAAATATATTAATTTAATTCAAGAAAAAAAAAATGAAGGACAAATAGGATTTGTCGTCAATTTAATGTTTAAAATTAAATAAAAATGAAAAAAAAATATAGAATAACGCCACGCCAGAATAATGACCCGATCAAGTTTTTTGAACCATTTTTGATTAATTGGCTAACTTAGCAAATGTGGTTTGATAATGGTCAATGTCATGTATCTTTTCTGGAATATGGTCAATATAATGGACCAAAATGAATTTCTTTCTTAGGTTTTTTTGTTCAATTAATATTTAAAATTAAAGAAAAATTATAAGAAATTATTGAATCACGCCACGTCAGCAAAAAAGCCCGATCGGGATAATTTTGTACCTTTTTTGATAATTTTACCAACTTAATGTAGGTGTTTTGATAGTGGATAATATCATGGTCATTTTTTGAAAAATTGACAATATAATTGACTAAAAAAAGCAATCTTCCCTTAAATAACACAAGCAATACACACACTTTGTAAAAATCGGATTAGCTCTTAAGTTATGAACAAAAGGCAAAATCCTCGTGATCATGTACATATACGGAGCTGGTACGACCTAATTTTGGCCGACGTGAGGAGGTCCCAAGCTTCACGATAGCTCAGGAATGAGTGGAGGAAGCTAAAATAAGAAGAGCTCGAGTGACTTTGCCCGAAGAGCTCTTGAGGCCATTAGGGGTCAGGAGAGGACAGATTGAGCTGGGTGTTGATGCGGTGACACTTTCATTAAGTTTGACCCAGGAGATAGGTCTCCTCGGGTCGTAAGAGAGCTGACTTTATAAGACCGACGTGGGGAAACATCGTGAGTATTTGTATAAGCCACTAGGGAAAATTTACCCTGACCTGGGCTCGAGTTCAGGGCAAAAGCTCATCCTGATTAAATGAGGAGTCTGGAGGAAGATTTGGATCAAATTCAAGCAGTTCCGTCATCCAGAGGAGGATTAGTCTACTCGGGTCGTCTGAATAACGACCCGATATTCGCGTGCAAATCTCCGAGATCTCAGAAGGGCCCCTAACCAATTTGGGGTATAAATATCTCAGCTAAGACAGAGAGAAAGTTAACACATTCCTTCTAATAAATCATTCCTATCCCTTTTAGAAATTTACTAACTTAAAAAACGGAGAGGATTCCACCGGAACTTTCAGGTGGTCCTTTCTAACGTGTTTGTCTTGGACAGGGCAGGCAATCTACTGGGGGAAGGCAGTGTCATCCTTGAATCGGTCTTTTCCGGACGAAACAGGAGCATCACGAAAATCAACCCAGTTCATTGCTTCCATTTTAGCTACAAATATGAACGTTCTAATACTCGTAACTAAGGACGTCTTGATCCCATGTCTCAACAACAACAAATCATATATAATATCATACCTCACTAATATGACAGCTTGATCATAAAATTATTGCTAGCAACAGCTATAAATCAAAAGGCACGGTCCACTGCATATAACTAACCCCAATAGATTTTTAATTAATTTGTCCGCACTGAGTTGTCACATAACAAGTCAATTTGCATAAACTTAGACAAAATCATTTGAAAAAAGGGGAATAGTTCAAAAATTCTCTAGAAATTTGCCTCCCGTTCTTCTATCCACAAGTACCCCATTCACAAGAAAGAGAAAGAAACAAGATCAACAACTTACAGAACAAAGGATCTGTATACAACCTGCTCTAATTACTAGTAATAAGAACGCATGTTTCGACCAAAAGTTCCCGCAACTTTCAGATAGTGGAACGCTAACAATTACAAATTCCATAAACATAGAATTGAAAGTACAAATATAATGTTGGACGAGAAACCTTTATTTATTTTTTTATATGTAAAGCAAAAGAGTTGATTTTCCAGCTTCAAAACTAGATAATTAAAACGGAGATAATGATACATTAAGCAACTTCCTCATAAAACTTTTTGATTAAAGCCTCAAAATCTCTAGACATGGCTCCGAAGACAACATTTCCTGATTTTGATCCATTGTAGTAGTTGTTTGTTAAAGTTACTATTCTGACTCATCAAAACAACAGAGAAATAAGTCAACAAAAGTACTAAATAAAGTATAGCGTAATCTCAAGCTGAAGATCTTTCAATAATTTTATTTCATTAAGGTAGAAAAACATAAGAAACCACAAGTCACTCTTCAAGTTAGGTTACCAAACCAATAAAATAAAAAATTAAAAATCCTAAACACAGCCTTACATCAACAATTAGACTGAACCCCGTTTACTTTTCTACCGCAAATTCTAACCACAGCTTATGAACAATGTGGAAACTAAAAAAAAATAAGTAAAAGAAATAAAATAAATAAAAACAATACACAAGAAGTTGTACATACAGAATACCAGCATCCAAATCCAATCAACTCCGCCACTGTCACTCAAACCTAATGCCTTCCAAAGACTCCCCATAGCTTTCCCCGTCCGAGGCTATCAAGTAGCTTCTTAGCACCTTCAATATCCGACTCCACAAGCTTCGGCAAATAAACACACGCACCAGCTGCCACCATTTGTTTCCGGCATTTCTTGGAATGCACGAGCGATGCTAATATCGACACAAGATACTTTTTATCCAAACTTCTCACTAAGGGATCCAAGAGTTGAGCTACATTAACAATCCCCTTCTCTTCCTTTCTAAAAATTCTCCTATTTCCGACATAATTCATAAGCATCGATAGCACTTTTGCCGCAGCCTCTTTCTCCTCAACAGCCTTACCATCTAACATCCCCACCAGAAGCCGAATGCACCCCGTTTCACCCAATTCTTTTCTTATCTTATTGTTGTAAGCCAAATCAGATAATGCTTTAGCTGCTGCAATTCTCACCCCAAGAACCCCAGAACTCAACACCTTCACTACACGATTGATAAAACCGTTAGCCACGAGCGATTCGGCAATAATCGGGCACGAGGCCAATGTTCTCACCATTTGAACAACGACTTCAAGATTTTGAGCAGCATCCCAGAGATTCATTAAAATCTCAATTACACCTTCCCTTGCAACTAACAACTTCAAATCAGCATTCCCAGATACCAAATTACACAAACACCCAATTGAATTTTCTTGGGCCGACACAGTACCCGAATTACACAACCCCAACAATGTCAAGACCGCATTTTCCTCAATAAAATTCGATTTAATTTCTTCGAAAACTGCCAAGTTCCGCAAAACCCCAGCTGCCAAAGCCTGCGAATTTGGCGTCCCAACTTGACAAACTTCTAACAGCGACGAAATCCCGCCTCTGGACACAATTGCCCTCGCGTTTTCTTTGGAATTACTAAAGATTTTTAGGGCAATGCACGAT
The DNA here is from genome assembly GCA_014905375.1 of Phtheirospermum japonicum. Classification (NCBI taxonomy): domain Eukaryota; kingdom Viridiplantae; phylum Streptophyta; class Magnoliopsida; order Lamiales; family Orobanchaceae; genus Phtheirospermum; species Phtheirospermum japonicum. The sequence goes on along the minus strand of BMAC01000632.1, from coordinate 243,010 downwards.
TTTTCCTTCGCGAAGACGCTTCCGGATTCAAGGACCCGGAGCAAATTATTAAGTAAAACCAAACCCTCAGTCAGCAAAACGTGCTTGCTGGAATCGACGGTCGAGATTTTCGCAATCGCGGTGACTGCTTTTTCCTTGGTTTCAGATGACGAGCTGGAATCCAGTAGGTGCACGAGTACCGGAACGATCCCCTGCGCCACCGCGATTAACACATTTTTATCATCTTCCTGTAACAGCCCTAGAAGCAAATCGAAGGCCAAGCTCTTCGACTCGTTTGACCCGATCTGCAGTCGGGTCATCAGATTCCGGGCCTCGGCCCGAACTGATTCCCTTCTGCTGGTGGAGGAGATGATTGCCAGCGACACGGCGGCGTTTTCCGAGAGAGCGCCGCTCTTGACGAGCACGTTGAGGTCGTTGATGTGGGCATCGAGCTTGGCTGATAGAGAGTCAACCTCGTTCTGGGTCTTGAGCTTGCCGCCCGGCGGGGTGGGCGAGTGGCAGAGGGCGGAGAGAGAGAAGGCGACGGAGAAGGTGGCGGATACCGAGCGGAGGAGGTCGGACGAAAGTGGATTCTCTCCGACAGCCGTGGCAGAGGGGTCAGAAAGGTCAGAGAGGCGGGTTTGTAGTATGGTGAGCTTATTGTTAATGAGTAACCATTTGCACTTTAAGATTTGGACATGGGAAGTGGATTCTAAGAGGGATTGAAGCAGTGATTGTATGTTTGAGAGGAGGGGGGTAGATTTGATGGGCACTTCATCTGTAGCTTCCTTCATGGCGGCGAGAGAAGGGTTTCCGTGTGAGACAGAGTGTGTGCGCTTTTGGTAACGACGACGCATGAATATACGGAAAATTGGAAAGTGATCGCGGAAGACAAGTGCGTACGCGGCGGGAGCGAGCGTGGACTTCAAACTGCCAAAATCTAAAAATCATGGGCAACACTCTTGTTAGACCGGATTAACGGACATCCGTTAGGCCAAAATTTCATATCAATACATTATAGTGCAAAAACTAATACATTATAATAAAAATCAATACATCATAGTAAAAAAAATTACAATGCAAAAAACAATACATCATAGCACGGATCAGAAATTTATAAAAAACTAATACTTTACAATAAAAAAAACCAATACATCACAGTACAAAAACTAATACATTATAGTATCGGGTCAGATGGCATAACGGGTCATGACCCGTTAATCTGGCCTAACACAAGTGTTTGCCAAAAATCATTTGTTCATTATTGAATAACTTGAAAAATATTACGAGTAGTCATTATTAATTTAACTAGTTTAGGAACCCGCGTTTATGTGGGCATATCGAACAAAAATATATTAAAAAGAACGAAAAAAATAAATATTAAATCATATTCAATAATACAATTTTTTAAAATCGTTCACTTGAGATTTTGGAAAACCTCCTTGTAAACAATATTTTCAGTCTTATTAACAATATTATCATCGTCGTCACAATTTAGGATTTTTAATCCTTTACGACTCTTGACCCGAGAGACTGTGACGTAGAGTTGACCGTGGCTAGAAACTGGTCTTGGCAAATACAAACCCACATTAGAAAGAGTTTGACTCTGACTCTTGTTTATAGTCATTGCGAATAAACAATGAGGGGAAATTGTCTCCTTTGAAATTTGAACGGAACCCTACTATCCGAATGGGTCAATGTCATTCGTGGAATGTAAACCTTCATACCAACATTAGTTCCTGACAAAATCTTTGCTTCAATAATGCAATCTCCAAGTTGCGTAACAACTAATATAGTACCATTACACAACCCTGAATCTTGATGCATGTTTCTAATCAACATAACCGGAACTCCAACTTTTAACTTCAGAATATGATTGGTGATTTTGGAGTACTTTATCGTGTTTAGAAAATCTGTCGAGTACACTTGATGCTGAACTTCTCCATTTACATATGTTCATCACCTGAAAGAATCGACATCACGCATTCATTCACTGTCTCAACAATACTATTAGTTGGTGCAAGAATAGCTCTTTCTTCGAAGAATAAGTGATGGCCAAAGTTTTATAAAAGAGACGGATAAGTGCTCTCAACAATAGCAGCAACATGATCGCCTGAAGTTTGAAGAAGTATATCGTCAGGTATATCAATTAAAGTTTGACTATCAGCTTCAGTACCAATTTTGCCATCACCGATTTTGAGTATCCAGTCGGAGAAATCACGAATTTCACGTTCAACAGATCTTGACATTGACTGTCCGACGGTTAACCTCATATTTTTCGCCAATCGAAGAATCTTACAATGTTCCCATAATCTAGATGAACAGATACTGGCATGCACAATATATTCCCGACTACCCTTTGGCACAACAGAAAGAATCTGACGAAAGTCTCCACCTAGAACTATAACATTACCGGCAAATGGTAATTCCTTTCTTTCTTCAGGTGCAATATGCTTCAAACTTTTATGTAAAGCTTCAAAAGATAATCTACTCATCATCGGTGCTTCATCCCAAATGATTTAGTTTTGCACGATCAAGAAGAGCAGCTAATTTTGTTACAGGTGTTATTGTACACATTGAATCTTCAGTTATGGTCAAGGTATTCTAAATTGGGAGTGTGCAGTTCTACCAGTTGGAAGCAAAAGTGTGGCAACACCACTCGAAGCAATATTGAGAACAATTTCACCTTTTGAGCGTAAAGCCGCAGATAATGTTTGCCAAATGAAGGTTTTGCCTATACCCCCATAACTGTATACAAAGAAAATACCACCCTTGTCTTTTGTTACCTCACTTAGAATTTCTGAATAGATTGTCATTTGTTCATCTGTTAGTGATGAGCATAATTTCTGATGTTCGACTTCCAAAAGACATCTATCAAAATTAAGTTTTTGCTAGATAAGTTTGTTATTTCCGTCGGTCATCAAAGAGTCATCGGGCAAAGGCATATCGTAGAAATTACTTAGCTATTTTCCATTACTTTGGAGAAATTTTTTCAATTCAATCAGGGTATAGTTTTTCAACATATCATCACTTAGTTGAAGACCTGAACAAAGTAATAAAGAATTATCAGGATTTGAGTATATAAGTTAATTATATTAGTAGATAATTAAATATCATAAAAAATAAGAACATCTTAAATTTATAAAAAATTAGTTCATTAAACTAAAGACTAATTACCTTCTATACCCAGAATTCTACGTTGTCTTCGCAAGATGTCATCTGCAAGTAGATGCCATGTCTTTTTCCATACATATTATGGTCTTGAAACACTCGAAGACATTAACAATGATGCGAAGAGCTTTCTTAGGAATGACGGTAAACCCCAGTAACTTGCTTCGACAATACCGTCAATGTATTCTCTATCATCATCCAACAGTCCCTAAGAATAACATGCAGCCTTGAAAGTTGGGTAGACAATGTTGTTAATGGTACGTATATCTTCGTGACAAACTGCTCCTCGGAAATGATGTAAGCATTATTGACAAATAATATGCTTCTCCAACACAGGACGGAACACAATCCAACCTGTTCCAAACCGACTCCAAATTCAACATTCTCGTTAATCCTGTTCATTTCAACTGGCCATGAATCCCCACGCCAATTTCGTAGATCGAAATAGACAAGAGTGCATCTTCGAAAAATTTGGAGATAGTGTTCGAAATAGGCTATTAAAGAATTATCAATTTTAATATATGTGATATATGTTGTGTGTGTGTATATATATTATATATATATATATATATATATTGCTTAGATATTTTATAAAATTAACGCATTACACCAAAAATTTATATATGAGAAAAATATTTTAATATATTGCATACGAAATAAAAAGTAAACTAATAACATAAAAAATACTGACAAATTTATTGATCGTAGAATATTTATGGATAAACAATTTATTTAGTGGGTAAGAAAACTTCTGTTCATATATTTGACGATGAAACATAAATATTATAATTTCGAACAAAATATAAATAACAGGAGAGTAAAATATATAGTTGAAAATAGAATTAATTTTTTTGAGAAAACATAATTTAAAATAAACGAATTAATATATATGAAAAAAAAACATACCAAATGATCCTTGTTAGAATACGCAACACATATCCTTCGATTTATTGCAAGATGAGGCTGGAGACGTAGGTCCATTGTTTTTTTGATTTTATAAATAAATAAATTTTGTATACATATAAAAAAAAGTGACAATCAATTATTTATAGGGAGTCATCAAATTATCAAGGTATATAAATATATGGTAATATTCTCCAATAGTTAGTAACAGTTTTATTAATTAATTTCCATATTGTAAATGATTCTCGTATAATTAAGGAAGAAATACTATATCCAATAAAGGCATCAACCAAATGCGTTAATTATGGTATAGTTAAATTTCAACTCAATTAAATTCATCAAATTTCCATAAAAATTATAAACTATTACAGTGTTTGTTGGTTAATGAAGATATATGTCATCTTTTGTAATCCATTAAAAAAAAAAAGGTGATTAACTTCAAAATAACTCTTATTTTACAATAAAAACTTCATTAAGAATATAAAGGCGTGTGGACGTTATTAATTGGCAATTAATAGTCATTTATTTTTCAATCCCATAATCAAGGTACATTAAGTGTTGCAATGGTAAAGTTTATAAGATAACGGCAATTGACAGTTGATATAAAAAAAGGTAAGGAGTGTACGTAATTGAATTTATGTTGTCAAATATTCCTTATATACAATTATTATTATAATTGATATATTTAAGCACTCATTAAGCTCAAACCCAATAATTACCAAATATATTTATTTAAAAGTAGTTAATTATGAAAAATGAGTATTCCATATATAGAGATATCAGTTTATAGAGTGCGGATCAGACTGGATCGTTAATTATGGTATAATTAAATTCCAAATCAATTAACTTCAGTTAACTTCCAAAAAACTCATAAACCATTACAGTGATTATCGATTAATCAAAAAAATTGTCATTCTATCAAACAAATTCATTAATTATGGTATAGTCAAATTTCAAATCAATTAAATTCATCAAAAGATATCTCATATTTTTAATCTGTTTACAAGAAAAATAAAAATAAACAGGTGATTAACTTCGTGGAAACTCTTTATTTTACAATAACAACTTCATTAAGAATATAAATGTGGGTTGACATTATCAATTGGCAATTAATAGGTACTATAAAACTGAAAATTAATAGTTATTACAACGTAGTGTGAATAACAATTAATAGTTATTATAATCATTTAGGAATATTTCCATAATAGTTGTTATAATCATTTAGAAACGATTATTATATCACTAACTGACAATTGGATCCAAAAAAAGGAAGGAGTGTACGTAATTGAAGTTACGTTGTCAAACATTCCTTATATGATTTTAATCGATTAAAGTTGGATGCATTAAAATTATCAAATTTTGAAAAAATTATAAACAATCACAGTGGTTAATGGTTAATCTAATAATATCGGCTAAAAATTATTATTGAGTGAAAAGGGTAAAGTATATTCGGTTTTCATTATTGTTATCTTTTCCATAATTATTTTGTTTAAATTAAAATCATTTTTAGTTTCCATCTTTTTACCCTGCACACTTTGGAATTGGCATTAAGTAATTCAGAAAATTATAATATTGGCTTTTAGGAGTGAAATAAGTAATTCGTATATATATATATATATATATATATATATATATATATATATATATATATATATATATATATATATATATATATATATAGTATCGTATATCGTAATTATGTAAAATAATGAATCATATGGTATGTATCATAATTAAATCATGATTAAGTACATACAATACGTCCACGTTCAGTGTTCGTCCTCGTTAGTTTCGAGGACAGATTCCTCAAAATTGTGAAAAACTAAAAATAAATTGACAATTCAAGCAAGAAGATCTGAGTTCCCGAAAAAATGTGGAGATGCTCAATTAATTTAGGAGCAGAGAGAATAAACAAACTTATTTATCACGTAAAAACAAGTAAAAGTAAAGACAAATAAATAAATTCCTATTAAGAGTAAAAACTTCTCAAGAAATATAAGCAGTCCAGTGGTGGAAGGTGGGGAATATGAAGCAAACCCACCAGGGTTCGAAACTGTCCAGGTGCAAAATTTATATATTTATATATTTTTTCAACAAAGGCAATCTCTACAAATCAAATCAGAAAAAATTCAAACAAATCTCTGAAAAAACGCAGAGCAGATCTCTGCGGCTGGTAGGCGGGTATGCGAGAGAATGAATTTTTCTAACCCTAAAAAAGCTCTATTATATACCCTACACCAAAAATTATAAAAGAAAGTAAAAAATACTTATTTTTTACAAATTGACACATAAGATTTCTGATTTATAAGGAAGAGACATGTGTAAAATGGAGGCATAAGGAGTTGACACCTCAGCAAGGTGTCAACAGAATTAACAATTAGGAGGACGGTGAACTTGGATATAATTTTATATGCAAAAAAGCTAAATGCACCGAGATCTTTGGTAAAACTTTCAGGAAATATACCTCATTTTATGATATTGTCCTTAATTATTTTATTTAAATTGAAAGAAGTGGGAAGTGATATTAGGATTCCGAGAAATTTAAAAAATTTCATTCTACTCTAAAATTTATTTATTATTACTTTTTATTCTAAATCTATGTTACCGAAAAGTTTTATGGTGCCTTCACGGCACCATTTTTTACCTAATAAAAGTCATTTGATCAAGTTTAAATTTCTCATATTAGGAGATTAACGGTTGTAATAAAATAGTATTAGAGATTAAGTTAATTTATGTAGACATAATAAAATATTTATAACTTATGATTTACCTTGATGACCATGAGATTTATCTCCAAAACATGAATTCGAACGAATGTTTGAAATATACAAATTACAAGCCAAAATCTGAAAATGTACGAACTAAAACACAAAGGAAATATAACATATTGGGATAATTGATAGTTGAATAAGCGCTCATAGAAGTCAATAGGGAGGCTTTGAGACAATGCGAGAAACAAAAGGCATATCATCTATATTACCTTTGGGTAAATCAAATACTAAAAACAAATCTAATAAATCACACCGGGATGCAACACATGAATCTCATCTATAGATCTAATTGTAGTGAATAGATATCACATTCTTTTAAGAATTACAACGATCTTACACAAATCCAAAGAGTGGTACAGGAATTCGACAACCATCAACATTGTATCTAGAAGCAGATGGAAGAAATATTTAGATATTAAAAGGAAACTCACGAAATCCTTATTGATCCCCGGAGACGAGTTAAGGCCCTGGAATCCAAACCATGTTCATACAGAGGATGAAGATGCATAACTTTTGGGAAGGAACCTCTTTACATCAAAAGGAAAACCTACCTAAGGTATAAGGCAACCAACTAATGAAGAAAAAGCGGTTGCCTTCATCAAAGGGACTCTATTACCTCCCAAAAAGTAATGGAGAAAATCATTATTGAAGATATACACGACCTTACCGAATCCTTTATAGGATTAGGGCTTGTAGATCTAAAAAATGTATACATGAGATGAATCTTTGGCATTAATTACAAGGAATGCCCGTGTATCACTGCTAACAAGTCTCAACCTAGTAGAAAGTACGGGATCACATGAGCCTGTACCAGAAGCACCAATGTCACATGTTGGGGACTTTACTATAAAGGGAGATCCTGCATACACAGTAAGTATCAGACAATGATCTCGAAAGTCCAATATTCTAAGCACACCGTACAAGAAGTCACAACTTGATACATCATTATGGATTAATGTTAAATTTGGATATCTGAAACTTCAAAAATTGGGTTGATATATCCTTTTGAAGCACCAGGATTTGGGTTGATAGCGAAGAATTTGGGATGATAATATCGAAACTCTTTTCACGCAACAGTATTTAAGTTGATATATAAATCATTGATACTATAATTTTTTTTCAACTCTTTTCAGGTCCAGTAAAATTTGGGTTGATAGCGAAGAATTTGGGTTGATAACGAATAGTTAGGTGGGGTGTTTGAGTTATAGTCGTATATTTATAAGTTTTTGAGTTATATTCGTATATTTATAAATTTTTAGAGTGATTGTAGTTTTTAAACTTTTATTTTTTAAATAGGCAGTTTTATAAATTCCCCTATTCATTTTATTTTAAGCCCATTTTTAAGAACTCGGTTGTGTTAAATTTTTTTATCTAATCCAATTGCCCTAATCACACCCAAGCCCAACCCATTTTTTTTACCCAAATTCATTAAACTTCTCGGCAGGCGTTTTTATTTTTTTTTTCTTTTCACCTTCTCAACCTTTCAACTATCTGTCATTAATCCAAAATTTTCATTTTTTTCTCCTTAAAAACAAGTCAAACAATTGACCCTTTAACTACCAAACTACATTTCTTTTTCTCTCCATTTTGTTTATGTGAATGCAACCTAATGTTTTAGTTTCGTTTTCTTAAACATTTGCCAAACAAAGATTTTTCGTCAGAAGGCCAGAGCCATTTCCGACAACACCCGACTTTGCCCAACTGTAAAAATAATTCTCCTACCGACTCTCCGACTACCAAATTTTCTCAAAACGACAGCCATCATTTCCACCACGTCCACCTCAATCGATCCGTCACATAACCTGTACAAGCCGCTGGAGTTTTCGCCCTCACGGTTGTCGTCGATTTCCAGTTGCTGTTTCTAGCACCCCATTGACACCGTTTCTCCAAACGCCGACCGTCGAGACCAGTCAGCCTGACCCAAGCCACCGTCTCAGCTAACACCAAACTAACGGCCGAAACCCAACTGGTCGCCAAAGTTCCAGTCACCACTCACAACCCAATCAATCATGGAGCCACCACCATTTGTCTTTATCAAACATTAGAGCCCGCGGTTCGAAACCATTCCTCTGCCAACTATTATTGTCGGCCCCCGTTGCTGTAAATTTTTAAGTCGTTGGAGCCCTCGCCAAAATGACAACCACCGACATTTTCCAACTGTCACCGTTTTCTCAGCTGTCGATCGAGATAGCCATGCCCCCCATACAAAGCCATCGAGAATCACTCTCAGCATCTGATTAGAGCCACACTACCATCGATTCCATCCAAGACACCCCACCACCACAGATTTGATGCTAACCGTTATCGACCCATCACAACCGACGCCACCATCGCTCGACTCACGGCCGCTGCCGTGGGGAGGAGGTCGCCATGCCTTCAACCGCTGCTGTACCGTCGATTTCCAAAGTCAACGCGGTGGAGGATTCGAAGAAGGCGCAAAGGTTTTTTCTTATCTCCAAATTATTATCGTCGATGTGTGAAGACTACACCAGAGAACCTCCCAATCGCCGCTGTCGGAGCCGCCGTCGAGGAGCAAGAGGATCGTCAGTCTAATTTCTGAAGAAGGGGAATGGGAGTTTTTTTGCTTGTTTCTGGAATTGAAGAAATGGGGTTCTAGATATGATGGACGGACACTCTATTTTGACCCCGTAGGGGAGTCGGACACTCTATAGACACGACACGCGCCCGATACGTCTCCGACATGTGTCGGACGTTGTCCAATTGTTTTCTTTTTTTCTTTTGGATTCTTGATAGGGGACACGACTTGAACACTCCAAGGACACGGCTCAGACACGATGGGACTTAGTGTACCGAGTTCGTGTCCGTGTCGGTGCAACTTAGTGTTCTAGCAATTAGGTCCGAGATCTGATATATGTTTCTCAAGATTTCTGCTAATTACAGATTAACCCCCATAGTTTCTACTTCTTTTTAATTTAGTCCACATTTTACTCAAAACCCTCATTTAGCCCACAGTTTACCAAAAAATTTGATTCAGTCACTCAAATATATGAAACTCAAATTTCAGCCCCTCTAACTTATGAAATTCCATTTCAGCGAATTTAGCTCCATGATTTAAATGTAATTATAAATCTACCCCTTACCTTCATACATTTTTCCATTTAATCCATTATTCTCGATTGGCGATGTGGATTGTTAATTAGATTTCACTCCAGTTTATTCCAGTTATTTCGACTCCAATTTTCAAGGTTGAAATTCCAAAAGTCACATTCAAAAGTATATTTTCTATGTAGGCAACAAATCGAAGATGACCAAGCATTCATTCAAAATATTCATCAAAATTCATTACATTCAAATTACGAGGTATGGACCACCGACTTGTCTTGTGTTAAATCTAAACTTCTAAATTATCGTGCTATGCACACCATGTATTCTCGAGTACAATCTACTTCTAAAACCGAATATAGCCAGTGATCGTACAAGTTGTCTATGATCGAGGTAAAGGGTCATCGAGTTTATCTTGGCGTGCTATCCATTAATTAAAATCGGAGATCATAAAAGTTGTATGTGGCCGAGGTAAAGGGTCATCGGGGCCTGTTGTGTTTTAGCTGCAGTCAAATTATATGATTGAATGTGCTATTTTTGAGGTTTAATATTTATATGAGATATGTTGGTATATCTACTGAATAAGTGGAAAGTTCACCCTATCATTAACAAACTTCAGGTTGAGAAAACCGAGAGATGAGTGACGTTGGAGGTGGATGATACACTAAGTAGAATTTCAAGGGAAATAAATTTATGATGACTTGAATTCTATTTCATTATTTTGATTTGAATTATACTTAGTTCTTTTTATCAATTGTCTACGTTTTTCCAAAAAAAAAAAAAAGTTAGATATCAAGGTAGTGCAACGAAAGCATGGGTGACGATTATAAATGTTGATATCCTTACTTTTATTTTGAAATGAGATGTGTTTATTTTTTGAATATTTCTCTTTATATTATAGTTTGGGTTATTTATTTGATTTTAAAAGGGGCCCAAAAGTTAGATTTTAAAAGGGGCCCTAGAAATTATGGTTTCGAAGTATTTGTCTTTAATATCATTTTTAAATAGTAAAATCCATATTGTATTATATATATTTTTTAAATTGGGGCATTGCAAAGTAATTTAAACTCGTATCGATGCTATTTTAAACTATCATATAATTGATAGAAATTTGAATTATTTTTTTTATTACTATTTTCCTCTGCAAAATTCAATGCTTTTATGAAATTCTCTATTTTATTTTAATTTTACAATTCGATTTACGTAACAAGTGTACTTTATTTTATTTTAAAATACAAAATGTATTTATTTTATCAAGATTGATGCGTTACAACTATTTTTGGGAACACTCAAAATAATAAGGTAACTATTTTTGTCACCTATCAATTTTGACAATAGAGTATAATAGTATTATTGATGTCCCTTGTTATTTTGTTTCCGTTTTTTATTTCATTTCCTGATTATTTTTTTTCGAACCTACTTGGTTGAACTTATTGAAAGTACTTATAATTTATTCCATCACAATAAGCTCTTTTAGGCTGCTTGGTAAGAACCAAGAATAAACTCCAGATAGTTTATTCTACCTAATAAGCTCCTGTTCAGAAAAAGGTACAAATCGTAGCCCTTTTCTAATAAGCTTCTACCTTATTTGGTAAAATCTTTTTTTTTATCCTTTTATATTGTAAAAAAATATTTTATTTATAAACTATTATACTACTTTATATTTTACGAGAATGTTTTTATTAGTTATAAGTAAAATATATTTATTATTAAAATTATGTTTTTATTATTCTTTTTCAAGTACTTATCTTATTTTTCGAAAAAATATTTTGGGAAGTATTTATTAATTATTATGATTTTATTTCTTTTACTTTTTTATATTTTTCTTATTTTCTATATATAATGTTTATATTTTTCAATCATGTCTATTTTAGTAAATTAATTTTCAATCAACTACTGTAATTAATTAATTTACTAAACACAAGTTTAATGCTTTATTTGAACGTGATCTTCGGAATAATTCTTCTTATTATTAATTATTAATTGATCTTTAGTTTAGAATTTTTATTATTTTTTCTTAAATTTCTATGTTTTTTCTATATATACGTGTGTATATTGTTTTATATCTTATATCATGTACTTTACCAACCATCAGCTATCAGCTATTAGCTACCAACTACCAATTATCAACTCAACCAATTAGGGCTTTCCGATGATCTCCAATTGATTAGATGCCAATCTGCTGGGCTATTTAAACAAGTACGTCAAATAGTAATTTTGTAGAATAATGTGTATTAAACGCGCCAGTTGAGAGAAGCAGAAACACATTTAATACCCACGAATCGGGCTTAGTGCCCCAAGGAAGTCAGAGTCTTCATAAGTGTGAATTGACAAGGACAGTAACTACACCAGAGAGAATTTGGGGCCCAAAACTAATTAGTCTACTTTATGGGTCCTTTAACAGGTGGACTCCGAAGGTTCCTCCTCCGTTCGCCGTCCGCTAGAAGTCTTTCTAAACTCACAGCGTGCTTTCATTCACCAACATTATTCTAGCAGCGAAAAACTACAAACGCGCTGGTCGCTTTATACGATGCTGTGACTGTAACTTTATCAACTAAATGCGGTCGGCATATCGAAGATGGCCTTTGCTTTTATATTTTCGATTCGACTCTTTGACACGTGCAAATGTACTTTTACTGGGTTGAAAAAGGCACGAAATGATGACGCTGGGGTAAAAATGGTAAAAAGGTAATGATACAACATTAAATATGAAGGTCAGTAGGGGTGAGCATTCGGTCGATTCGGCCGAAAATCGAGCCGAATCGAAATAATCGAAACCGAAATTTGTATAAAATTTCAAACCGAACCGAACCGAAATTCGGTATAAAACCGAAAAAACCGAAAACCAAAATTTCTACAAAATTGCAAACCGAACTAAATCGAAAATATGTTTAAAATCGAATTAAACGAACCGAATTGATAAAAAAATAATAATAAGTAATATAAAAATTATATTTTTTTATTTTTTAATTATATTTCGGTTAAAACCGAACCGAACAATTCTTTTTTGTAAAATCGAATCGAACCGAATTAACCGATTTTTTGAAATTCTGAAACCGAAAATCGAAACGAACCGAAAATTTCGGTTCGGTTCGGTCGGTTATTTCGATTTTTCGGTTTTTTGCTCACCCCTAAAGGTCAGCATACACTTTGAATTTAATTAATGAAATTACTATTTTTAAGAGATTGTTGAGCTCTTATGGATTGAATTAGTATTTATATTTATTAAATAGGTCGGCGGAAAGAGTTGGATTTTATAGTTATGGTATTGGCCTCGACGGGCTGATATGGATGGTATGATATAGGCTCCGTCAAGCTGAAGGTATGAAATAGTTATTAACCCATAGTTATTATGATAACTTAATAAAATACGAGAGTTCTAACAATTATAGTAACTTAGCATAATTGAGAAATCCTAATTTTAAGTCGGTGGATTAATTATGAAATTATGGTGTGAATAAAAGACGAAAACCCTATATTGGGAACACGTCTTTCGTCTATATAAAGAGGACATATGTCTCATTTCTATTCTAAGTTGATTTAATTATACTTTTAAGCTCTTGTTTATCATCAAGAAAATGTACTGACTTAAGTATCGGAGGGCCTACACCGGGGCTGTCCGGCATATGTTTTGTTTTGTAGGTTGATCAGGTCGGAGGGGGCAGTTCGAAGTTCAGCTACCTATCTTATTGGTGAGCCAAACTTTGTGATCGCATGAAGTGACGTTATCTGTGGGAATACGAGGGACAACGAGTTCTTGAGCGAAATACGTGAGTATTAACCGAAACAATCATGAAAGGAAAGAACGTCACACCACAAGTCCTAAATGTTAGCTCGGTGACAAGCCAAAAGATAAAGGGGCGCAATCTGATGGAGACAAGATGCAGCAGGAGAATACAAAAGAACAACCAACCATGGAGGAGGAGGGAAGTAAGAAGATGTGGGACAGGAGTAATCTTCCAGTCTTTTAGGCCAACCATTTATGGCCACGACCAACATGTTGATCGATGTAAAGAACGGCAACATGACTTTGTTCATTTTGGACAAGACGGCCACCTTTTCCATCCACGAATTTCAAGAAACCCCCTCTTCATATATGAACACCGAATGCTCATTGATCGATCCTATTGCTCCTCTTGTGCAAGAGAAGATTGAAGAAGAATCCATTATTTGTAAGTTTCTTACTAACGATAATATCTCTTGGCTCGCCGAGGACGACGATTGGCCAGAGCCCATTTTAGAGGGTGTGATTAACCTTTGCGATCTAGGAGAAGAGAAACGTAATATTGAACCCAAAGCGGAACTCAATCCCCTCTCGAGTCACCTCAAGTACGTGTTCCTTAAAGAAGGTGAAAAGAAGCCCATCATCATCTTCGCCGAATTGATGACTGAAGAAGAGAAAGCATTGGTTGACATGCTTAAGAGATTTCAAGGAGCTATCAGGTGTATTTTAGGGGACATCAAGGGAATTAGCCTTGCCACATGCATGTACCGCATTGTTTTGGAGGAAGGGATGAAATCGATTCGAGATAGTCAACAACATTTGAATCCAAATTTGACAGAAGACGTGAAGAAGGAAAATTTTAAGTTGATTGATGACAAAATCATTTTCACATTCCCGATAGTGAGTGGGTAAGTCCCGTTCATGTGGTTCCAAAAAAGGGTGGCGTCACGATTATCGAAAATGAAAAGGGTGTGATTGCCCACTCGATTGAGCATCAGTTGGCGCATGTGCATTGAATATATGAAGCTTAATTCTACCACAAGGAAGGACCATTTCCCACTCCTATTTATCGATAAATTGCTCGACAAGTTGGCCGAACACAAATATTATTGCTTCCTCGATGGCCTCTCTAGCTACTATCAGGTAACCATGGCTCCGGAGGACCAGAACAAGACAACCTTCACATGCCCATTCAGGACGTTCGCTTTCCGGATGATGCCTTTTTGCCTTTGCAATGCACCAACAACTTCTCAACGTTAATGCTATCCATCTTCATGTATATGATTGATGACTTCCTCGAGGTTTTAATGGACGATTATTTAGTATTTGTCTCATCCTTTACTTCTCTTTTAAATAATCTATCTAAGGTCCTTGAACGTTGCATTGATAGTAATTTGACACTTAGTTGGGAAAGGAGTTATTTTATGGTAAAGAGTGGCATTGTACTTGGTCATATCGTGACAAGTAGGGGTTTATTATTGACAATTCAAAATTCGATGTCATTAAAATCTTACCCCCTCCTACGAATGTAAAAGGCATTATAAGTACTTTGGGACATGCGGGCTTTTATCGATGTTTTATCAAAGATTTTTAAAAAATGAGTCGCCCATTGTGTCAATTTCTTGCTCTTGATTTTTCCTTTTGTGTTTGATGAGTCATGTCTAAATGCTTTTAACTTTATTAAAGAAAAATTCACTACACCTTTGGGTTGTTACCCAAAATCGGTCTCTCCCTTTTGAAAATATGTGTGATGCATAGAATGATGAAATGGGAGGCATTTTAGGTCAACTGATACTGATAGCCGGTCTTCTTCACATCATTTACTATTCGAGTCTTATGTTGAATAAGGCTCAAAGGAATTATACCACCACCGAAAAAGAACTTTTGACCGTAGTTTTCTCACTTGAGAAATTCCACTCTTACGTTGTTGGTTCTAAGGTCATAGTCCATAGTGATCATGCGGCTCTCTGTCACCTTTTTAATAAAACTTAAAGCAAGCCACGTTTGATTCAATGGATATTTCTATTGAAATATTTTGATGTCAAGATTCGTGATAGGAAAGGTTGTGAGAATGTGGTTTCTAATAATTTGTCTTGTTTAATTGTAGAGGACCCTTTTCATGAGCATGGACGTATTAATGATGCTTTCCTCTCACCCCACTCCATGGTATGCCAACATTGTTAACTATCTTGTGTGTGGCCATTTGAAAACCGATTTATCCTTCCAAGAATGTAAGAGACTTCTTTCAATTTATAGGCATCACTTTTGGGAGGATCCTGCCTTTTTTGGTTTGGGAAGGATGGAGTCATTCGGAGGTGTATTCCCAAAGATGAGAAACGAATCATCTTATCTTTTTACCACGATTAAGAGAGCGGTGGGCCATTCCAGAGGACAAAAGACAACTTTCAAAGTCCTTAAATTGAGATTTTATTAGTCGATGCTTTTTAAAGATGCTTATGAATTTTGTAAATCGTGTGACTGATGCCAACAAATTGGGAATATTGGAAATAGGAACGAGATGTCATTGACGAGCAACCTCATTGTGGAAATATTCAATGTGTGGGGCATAGATCTTATGGGACCGCTCCCCACTTCTTTTCATTATGAGTACATTTTAGTAGCCGTCAACTACGCGTCTAAATGGGTTGAAGCTATCCCCAACACGATGTGTGACGACAAGGTTGTACTAAAGTTTGTACAAGAGAACATCATTAGTCGGTTCGAGATTCTGAGAGCCATCATTAGTGTCGGAGGTACCCTTAAATGTCGGGTCAAGTAGAGACAAGTAATAAGCAAATCAAAGTGATTCTTAAGAAAACTGACCAACCGAGCCGGAAGGATTGGCTGACAATGCTTAAAGATGCTCTTTGGACATATAGGATGGCGTAAAAGATGGTCTTAGGGACAATCCCCTACCTATTGGAATATGTGAAGGTGTGCCATCTTCAAGTGAAATTTGAGCACCAAGCTTATTGGGTTATACGAGCCATGATTATGATTTGAAGCAAGCCAGTGATGTGCAAGTATTTCAACTCGAGGAGATCGACGAGATTAGGAATGAGTCTTATGAGAAAGCCGAGATCTACAAAAGGAATTTGAAGCTTCAACATGATAAGAAGTTCGTTACTAAATATCCCAAGGTTGACATGTAAGTTTTACTCTATAACTCTCATCTCCGTTTATTTCCCAGAAAGCTCAAGTCACATTGGAGTGGCCCATTATTGATTGAGGAAGTTAAGCCGTATGGAGTGGTGAAGTTAGTAAACAATAAGACCCAAAAACGTTCCCAAGTCAATGACCATCATGTAAAAGGGTATATCCAAGGATTAAAACAAACTCGAGATGTGGAATCCGACACTTTCGAAGACCCACCTATCACTTAACCAACTTGATATTTGTATTCTTGTATATTTGTCCTTTAATTTTCTTATCTCTTTTGATTTTTCATTTGTTTTCCTCTTTTTGTGTTGTAGGGGTATTAAGTTAGGGATATAAGACTGATTATGCACCACAGAGGCATTTTCGAAGGGTTTGAGGTTTTGCTCAAGAAACAGCAGTCAAAGGAGTGAAAACAAGGCTCCACGGATAGACAATCTATCAATCGATGCGTATGTCGCTGTGCAGTTAACCAAGTATCTCCACCTGCATTGATGGCCCATCGACAAACAGTCAACCGATGCAATACCCTATATTGAACCCATCGATGGCTCGTTGATTGATGCCTAATCAATGCACAACCATTTGTTGATCCCGTTGACTATCCATCAACCGATGCGTTGTCGATGCAAACTTTCTATCAAACCCATCGATGGTCCATTGATCTATGCCTAGTCTATGCATAGCCCTCCGCCGATCCCATCGATGTTAGTCGATGTCTAAGTCAACGGGAAGCTCTCTTTTGTACCCATCGATGGCCCATTGATCAACAACCCATTGACGCAAAGCCCTTTGTTGTCCCGTCGATGCCTTTTGATCAACACCCATCAAGGCAGACCCGGACCCAACCCATTTAACTCGCTCCATTTTTGGTTTAGCCCGACCCGCATACTGGTTATAAAAACACCACAACCTCCCCAATTTCTTCCTCATTCTTTTTCTTTCACTTTATAAACATCCCCAAGAAACCTTCTCTTGCTCTCTCTTGTTATTAAAATTATGGCAACTTTGATCATCTTCCGACGATCCTCTGGCTACGGTCTACTTTCAACCTCCGCCCAAATTTCGGCGACCAAGTTCCTTCATTTCTTTCCACAATAAAATGGCCCAATCCCATTTTGTCTGAAATTGATGACATTTCATTTCAAAATCGAGGTACTTTGCTTGAGCCTAATCTTTCTTTGTCGTATTAGAATTTCTTGGTTGGGTTGGTGTTTTTATTGTAAATATTTTCTCCAAGCTTTTTCTTTGGAATTCTCGCACACCACATGCTTAACGAAATTCCCCAAAGAGAACACCTTTAAAAATCCTATTTTTTGAGAGTACGTGCAAACCTACTTCGATCCCCATTTGTGTCAACTTTGTTTCACCAGGAAAAAGAAAATACATTTTGGCCAAATATGAAGCCCTATTTCCTATCTATTCGAAAGAAGGAAACAGACTTATATCAATAAGAACTTTGGGATTCACGATGCAAAACGTAAAAATGATAGTCTAAACCCGGCATAACTTTGGCACGCTAGATTGGGTCATATTTCCTTGAGAAGGATGAACGAGTTCGCTCGTGATGGATTGTTCTCCTTGGAGGATGTGAAGTCACTTGGGACTTGTGAGTCTTGTCTTAAAGGAAAGATGACCAAGTCGCCTTATAAGGGACAGATGGAACATGCTGAAGGTCTATTGGATTTGATCCATACAGACGTTTGTGGCCCACTAAGTGTTAGTGCTAGGGGTGGTTATAGCTACTTCGTCACCTTTACCGACGATTTACTCTAGGTACGGGTTTGTGTACTTAATGAAGTACAAGTCTGAAACTTTTGAAAGGTTCAAAGATTTTAGACACGAAGTAGAAAACCAACTCGGGCGACGTATTAAGAAACTACGATCTGATCGTGGTGGAGAGTACTTGAGCGCCGAGTTTATAGACTACTTAAAAGAGAATGGGATTCTCTCTCAGTGGACTCCTCCTGGAACTCCTCAATTGAATGGAGTTTCCGAACGTCGGAATCGAACTTTGTTGGACATGGTTCGATCCATGATGGGATTCACTGAACTGCCGGCATACTTATGGGGTCATGCACTCCTGACTGCCGTATATTTGCTGAATAGGGTTAACACCAAAGCAGTTAACTCCACTCCATATGAACTTTTGGCATTACTAGGAATAATCTATCGGGTACTTTCCGAACTCTTTCGGATCGTCGCACCGATGGTTCAGGAGGTATATTAGTGGTTTGTTGAATTTGCTCATTCTCATGTGCTTGAACTTCGTTTTGTGGTTCTCGAACTTCTTCGAGTTCTACCATGCTGCCTTTTCTATCCAATAGAAATTCCTTCTCAAGGAAAGTGGCATTTCTTGAAACAAACACTTTTGCTTCAGAAACAAAGTAGAATTCGTATCCCATTGAATCTTGGGGATACCCCACAAAATAGCATAAATCGGATCGACTATCCAATTTATCTCCCATCAACCGCTTCACATAAGCGGGGCAACCCCATATCTTAATATGTTTGAAACTGGGTTTTCGGG
>BMAC01000632.1:183591-207724 GCA_014905375.1 Phtheirospermum japonicum | reverse complement strand
AAAGTGTTGAGTTGTAATAAGTGGTTTTGAGCTTTAAGTCGGTTTAGAGTCTCGAGTTGGGAAATAGCCTATGTTTAAAGGCTACGTTATGAATGTTTAGTGAGGTTTTTATCTTTGAACGAGGTGAAGCGTGTTGCTTTTTGATTAGAATAGGTTTGGTGAGTTATTGGTCACGTTAGATCGTGATTTAGCCACACGACTTATATATTTCATACCCGTCCATAAAGCCTTACATTACAACCGAAAATACCTTTTCCGATTCTTTGTTCGACAATTCACTTAATTTGCGATTGAAAAGAGATTGATTTTCGGTGCTTGTTTTTGTGCTTGTATTTGTATGATTTGAGTGTATACACATCCTATGCAGTAAAAACTCGAGTGCTTGAGCGTATACCCCTATATATTTCCCTTTTTGTGAGGATGCATGAATTCAATTTGAGGCGACAATGTAATACGGGTGGAGTGTTTGAAGTTGCATTGCATGTACCTATATTTTCAAAATTAGTTAAGTAGCATAGCACGACTCATTACTTGGACTGATTTTCATTTCTTACTATACTTTGAATTTATCGTTCGTTCGAGGACGAGCAAACCAATTAAGCGTGGGGTAGTTGATTAGCACATATTTGTCCTTATTTTTAGTAGGTTTGTAACTTGTTTTTCCTATTGTTTTTGATATGAGTTGGGTAGTTTAAGCTCGATTTCGTATATTTGTACTCTCAGCTTATTTTACAGCGTTTTGTTCTAGATTGATGCAAATAAGTGATTATTTGTGGTTTTTCACTTTACAGTTAAGTAACCGGATGAGTTCGGCGCATAGTTAGATGAAGTTGATACTCGCGAAACGGAGAACGAGATTTCCGGTGAACGAGTAGCAAACAGATAGAAGGAGACGGAGGCAAACGCGCAGCCGCGTCGACCGACGTGACCGTCGTCATGACCTGCGTCAGTCAACGCAGCGTTGACGCAACGTCGATGCTACTTGCTGAAGTGTCGATGTCGACGCATCTATGTCGACGCAACGTCGACGCTACTTGCTGAAGCGTCGTCGACGCTACTTGCTGAAGCGTCGATGTCGACACAACGTCGACGCTACTTGCTGAAGCGTCGATGTCGATGCATCTATGTCGACGCAACGTCGACGCTACTTGCTGAATCGTCGATGTCGACACACACCGTCGACGCACCCGCCCAGCCGACGGGCGCGCCAGGCAGCACCGACGCCGAGCACCAGCACGCGTCAGTCGACGCACCATCGACGCGACGGCCCAGAATCGAGAATTTTAGGGTTTCTTATGCTCCAAGTCAAGAAAAATCTATTTAAACCCTTCCAAGTCCTCCCCAAAGGAGACACTCCTACCTATATACACTGAATTCTTGATCATGAGGTTCGAGAACAACACCATACACACCTTAATCACAACAAGTGATCAAGATTGAAGATTCGAGGATCGTCAAGCTCCAACTGTTCGTTCGCGATCCGTTCTTCGACCAAGATCATTCACCCCTCCGGAGTAGCTGGAGAATTTACTACGCTTTCTAGTTTAATAAGTACTCTAAACCTTTTATTCATTTTCGTAGTTTAATTAATGCGATTATGTAGCTGCTTTTCGATAATTGTTCTTGAGATATTTGATGCTTTGAATCTTAGATGTTTTTAGTTTATTTAATCTTTAGTTATTATTTATGCTTGGTTAGTTTACTTCATTTCCATTTCGTTCTAGAAAATTGATGTTCGTTTATGCTAGTTAATCTTGTTTTAGGTTCTTAGAATAATTTCTCTAGATTATAAGTTCGAATAGCTGAATTTAATTTCCTAGTTTAAATTATAGTTCTTGCGTTTTAAATTCTTAGATAACCAAACAATCAACCCCCCCAATGTATGTGAATTTAAGTTGAACAAACTGTTTGAGAATTCCGATTGTATATTCCTCGAGAGACGACTCGAGTCAAGTTGCCAAACTACGCGCGACCCCATTCTCTTGCGGGCAAGCTATTGATCTTTTGACAAATTTTCATAAGTAGGCAACACAAAAGCTTGAATCACCCAGCCGACACGAGCACCATGCAGCGTCGACGCCGAGAGCTAACCCGTGTCGATCGACACGACGTCGACGTGACGGCAAGAAATTCATTTTTAGGGTTTCTTGTGCGCCAAGACATGCTATATCTATATATACCCTTCATATTTCGGATTTTTAGGAGACACACGACATCTTAGGTTATTTTAGCTTAGAATAAACGTAATTGCACATCTTCTAACAAGATTTGAGGACCAAAATCAAGGATCAAAGAACGACGAGTCCGAAACATAAAATCCATGTTCGGGATCCAATCTTCACCCAAGATCAACGTTCAACTCCGGAATAGCTAGAGATTTTCATTGCTTTTACTAGTTCCAATAAGTATTCTAAACTCTTAGTTAATTTCGTAGTTAATTTCCTAGTTAATTGCTTAGTTAAATTCTTAGTTAATTTTAGAACTAGTTTAATTAGTTTAATCGTTTCATGCTTGGATATTGGATTTATTTAGTTTATTTATGCGAGTTGATTTATGCTTAATTATTCATTTTTAGATTCGTATGATACAATTGCTTCATGGTAGTTTCTTATATTCATGTTCTTAGATTCGTTAATTAGATTTAAATCTTCATAGTGTTTTATTGATAATTTAATTATTGCTCGTAGTTGATAATATAGTTTAGAATATTTAGTTTAATTATCCTTAGTTTAATTACTGCTTTAGCGTATAATGATCAATTCAAAATCTTTTAAAACCTCAAATGTACATGTATTTTATTTTAGTTCGTAATTTGAGAAAAACATCCAAAAGACCGAATAGTTGTTTCCTCGAGAGATACTACTCGAGTCAAACTCATCACCCTACAAGTTCCTCATACTCTTGCGAGCAAACTTACGTGGTTTAATTTAAATATCTATAATTGGGGTGCACAAAAGTTTGGTTCAAAATTTTGGTGCCGTTGCCGGGGAAGCAACGAGTAGGAATATAAGATGTTTTTCGTTTTAAGTTATTAGTTTCTTTTTATTTAATTTTTTTGCACTTGGTCTTTGCCATTCGGTACGTTTATGTGTTATTGAGTTTATGCAAGGAAGGCGATCACTTTAACACGACCTTGCAACTTTCATTGACAACATCCACCGTTCAAATCCACTGAGACCAAGACCTATTTTTATTTCCGAGAATGATTCTTCAGCAGTGACATATTTTGTTTGCGACCAAGTTCACGACACGATGTTAGGAGCACAATCGAGTCGGAGCAATGATTCCCCACCAAGATCACCACCACGCCCCGTTCAAAATGGGTATGGTAGTGAACCAATCATTTTGCAAGGACAACCACATCCCCGAGCCTATTGGGTTAATTATCAACAAAACATGGAGAATGCGAGACAAGATGCGGGGAGAAACGAAGGAGTGAACCAGCAGCACAATGTAGTCAATCACCAACCTAACATGGTAAATATGAGGCAAAACGAAGAGGTGAACGACAATGTCATGCGTCAACACAACATCAAGAACGTGGCATTTAGGAATGAGGATCTTCTGTAGCGTAACGCATATGCTAACAATCAGAGGCACGTAAATGCTTGGTTGGCGAATCAAGATCATGGTTACGAGCAAAACAATTTCAGAAGAAGATACGAGTGCGAGAACCATTACGCATATGACGACCACTACGAGAGAGATAATGACCGAGTTGGGGAACCAAGGGGATATCGAGCACCTGGACAGCGCGATTCGGCGCGACCAAAGGTTGTACCTTTTAGGTCAGCAATTGTGCTCGGACAAACCGCAAGGGAAGTTGAGATTAAACCACATCAACTTAATTTACTCCCGACTTTTCACGGAGGTGCCCATGAAGACCCCTTGGCATTTTTCAACTATTTTGTTGATGAGGTTGGAAGATTTGTGGTTCATGGCCTCAACCAAGAGGAGGTTCAAATGATTTGCTTCCCGTATAGCAGGAAGGACAAGGCGAAGTCATGGCTACTCTCCCTAGAGCCTGGTTCATTGACTGACTGGGATATGATCAGCGAGAAGTTTTTAAATCAATACTACTCAGCCCAAACTACGGGGCATCTTTGGAGGCAAATTGCCACCTTTGAACAGTTGGATGGAGAGCTATTTCATGAAACGTGGGAGCGTTACAAGACGCTTTTGCAAGCTTGTCCCCACCACAACTATTCTCCGGAGATGACTAACCAGTTTTTCTTCGATGGATTATTGGACCATGGGAAATGAGAAGTAGAGATAGTGGCAGGAGGAGATTTTGGAGATTTGACAACCACCGAGGCGAGACGAGTGTTGGAGAAGCAAAGCGAAAAATTTATACAAACCAACTCTCGGCCTCATAAAATGAAAAGTAATGAGATTTCCATTCCCGATCCTGATTTAGATGACGACAAGTTAGTCAAGGCAAAGTGTGCAGAAATACTTGACGAAAAATTAGCTACTTGGAAAGCCGAGCGGGCAAGCAAGGCCGCTGCACAGAAGAATACTGCAGCATGCAACCAGTGCGGATCTCCTCAACATTTAGCAGACGCGTGTCCAAACAACATAGACTAGCAAGAAAATGTTCACGCTATTCAGAATTATTCAAATCAACCCCAAAGGAAGTTTAATGCGCGACGTGATTCTCCTCTTTTGAGTTATGGACCTTCAAACCCGAATTATTTATCACCAAATACCGATCCGCAGTTTCCAACTCAACAACATGCTCAAGCACCATTGCCACCACCCCAACATAATTTCAATACGCAAGGGCAGGCGTCTAATACGACTCAACCAAATGATCAACTGTTGGTTTGGCAACATAATCAAGTGGCCGAGACAATCAGCAATCGAGAGGGACTTACAAAGGTGAACGCAAAGATAGACGAACTCTCAAAGAAGGTGAACGGAATTGACCATCTTTCTGGAATAGTGCAAGATCTAGCTAAAAACATGGAAAGGATGGATAGACCTATGGGACAACTACCGACTGACATTGCGAGGTCAAACAAGGAGAGGGACAAGCTCCCAAGTCAGACAGAGCAAGCATCGGCGGTTCATGTCTTTCGCAGTGGGAAGAAGATCGACAATGGCATAGTGGACCAGGACGAGGAAATTGTCTCTACACCAGTAGACAAGTTACATAAATCCACTAATAGATATGTTCCTGGATCTATTCAAGGGACGATTCCGAACAACACCCTTGGCAAAGACGAACCATCACTGCTGAAGAAATCAATGACGCAAATTAAGGATGTTGTTCCTTTTCCTAGCCGGTTGCGCCCAGCGAAAGAGAACAAGAGGTTCATGGAGCTATACAACCTCTTGAAGAATGTCAATATCAACCTACCACTTTTGGAGGTAATCAAAACAATGCCCGCCTACGTTAATTTTTTTAAGGAATTTGCCTCGAAAGAGAGACTTTTGGCGACGAATCAATACGTAACATTGCCGAAGGAAGTTAGCGCAATTTTTAAGAAGTCATTGCCACCCAAGGAACGTGATCCTGGAAGCTTCTGCATCACTGTTTCATTGGCTAATGGACAAAAAGCAAAAGGGATATTGGACCTTGGAGCTGGAGTAAATCTACTGCCGTATTCGCTTTATTAAGAATTTGATCTTGGAACTCTAAAGCCGACAACCATGCGCCTACAGTTGGCCGATCGCTCAATTCGACTACACTTGGGGATAGTTGAAGATGTTTTAGTACAAGTTGGAGAGCTCGTAATTCCTGTTAATTTTGTGGTTATGGACATTGGCGAAGTAACGACTGAGAGCACGGACCAAACCATTTTATTGGGGCGCCCGTTTATGTGTACCTCCCATACTCTGATTGATGTTCACAAAGGGAGGATGACAATGACCGTTTTGGGTGAAACAGTGACATTTTCTCAAAAAGATATTCAAAACAGTCCCTCCCCTTCCATGTTAGATGATTGTTCTTTCGTTGACCCCGTTACATCGTGCGTCCACGAGTTAAGAGGAATCGTAACTTTGAACAAATTGAGCGATGGGGATGACGTCGGATTTTCTATCGAGGGAGGAGATACGCTAGTTGATACAAGCAAGGAATACGAGGAGTTTGAGGACCAGATGCACTTAAGTGGGGAGGACTTGATCGAGTTACTAGGTATTGACATACGCGATATCGTAGAAAAATTTCTAGATGATTTAGATGTTGAGAGCAAGGCGTATAAATTTGATCAAAGGGTGGAGTTGAAGCCACCAATACATCATTTGAGGTATGATTCCCTCGACCCTAACAAAATATTTTTGCATACAAAGAACAAGGGCGAGGCATATCTCAATGATTGGACGAGGAATACGAAGAAATCAAAAGAGTTTCGTGCTAAGAAAGTCAAAAACTTGCAGTATGAGGTTGGGGAATTAGTACTGTATAATCGCGAACGTAAGTATGACCCAGCTGATTTTGGAGCTGCATGGAGCGGACCATTCTTAATAAAAGAATTAGACGAGTATGGAGTAACCACGTTATATGATGAGGTCGGAAATTCATCCCTTCGAATTCACAAGTATAGACTGAAGCCTTATCATGATGGAAGAAAGAAGAATCATGATCACGAGTTGGTGGAGTTGGGAGACCCACCACACGGTTGGAATTAAACGAACAATTTAGCGTCGAGCAAGCGACGTTAAAATTTGCGCTTCTCGGGAGGCAACCCGAGCGTTTTGTATCCTTTTGTATTTATTTTCATTTTATTCAATGTTTTATGTTGGTTTTTAATTGTTTAGAACAGATGGAAGAACTCGAACGAGAAGAATTGATTAAACAAGCGAAGGAAAAATCGACCCAGATTTTTGCCCGCGTCGACGCTGAGGCTGCTCGCATCGATCGACACGGCGTCGACGCATCTGCCAAGAAAACTCTCTCTGTAGCGTCGATCTGGCTCGCGTCGATTGACGCAGTGTCGACGCGAATTCCAAACCCAGCCCAGAAGCGTTTAAAACTAGATTTTGCCCGACCGACCCGACCCGTATGCATCTTGACCCGCGGAAAACCCTAAAACAACACCTTAAAACCGTCCTAACACTCTTTTTCCTTCACTTTTCATTCCCCAACTTCAAAATTCTTCTTTCTTTTTCAGAAATTTTGTTTCTTCAATTTCTTAAAAACTTTCATCACCAATCCACAAAAAATCGCCTCACACACACCAAACTTACCAGAAATTTCCACATACCAACTTCCTTTCAAGCTATTTCTCAAACGAGCAAATTCGGGCTACAATCGTTGAGGTACTTCACTTGAAACTCTCTTGGGACATATATTATTGTTGTTTTGTTGTGTTGGGAAGTTTTTGGTGCAAGGATTCCTTGAGTTCTTAGTTGGTTGAACACACACGCCAAGTGTTCGACAAAAGTCCCCAAAGAAGCAAAAAGTTTTATTTTCAAGATTTTTCATCCCCGTTGCACTTCGTGTTGATTGAAAATGTCTCGGGCGGGAAAACGTAAGGATGTGTAAGGGAAATATAGAGCACCGTTCCCAATTTACGACAAAAGGAAGGGGATACGTTTAAACTTATTCGAAAATGGGGGTTTGCGACTCATCGGATTTTGAACGTCAATAGACTTGAGGAGGAGGCCTCGAATGGCTCGGAACACCACACCGACCTTTCCCGCTATGTCAATGGCCTCGGGTGTGGGTACTTCGCCCAAATGCACCTCCCCAGATTTAGCGAGCTTATGCTCGAATTCTTCTCTACTTTGGTAATCCGGAACGACGAGACGTTCACATGTAGGCTAGGTGGGAATGATGTTCATGTGAACGAGGAGATGTTCGGCAACATTTTTTGTTTCCCAATCGAAGGGGACCACCCGGTGGGAGTTCAAGGCTTCGATTTAGCCTCTTTTGGGGGGATGGTAACAGGGGGAAACACGGGTGATTGAAAGCGATTCCCTTGCACAAAAATTCAAGACGAAGCCCTCTACGTTGCCTACAAGATCCTCGGGCACATCATTTTGTGCAAAAACGAGGCCACCTACGTGACCAAATCCGAGCTCTACGTTCTATAATGTCTTGTTGACGGTCGTCGAGTCCGGCTATACCCGTTGATCTTGAAAGGACTCTACAATGTTACTAAGGGTACGCCGCAAAGAAAAACTCCACTCCTTTCCTTCGCACCTTACACTACCAGTCTCGCCCATCACTTTGGGTTTGATCCGGCCAAAAACGGACTTAGCCCACTCGGGAAAACTTCACTTCCTTTAACGCGTGCACCCGCACACCGAGTGAGGTCTTCGAATCAAGGAGGATCCTCGTCTCGACGTGATGATGAGGATGACGATATGGAGCTGGCCCCACGTACCATTTCTGGCCCGAGTCCCGATTGGGGTCAATTTTTCGAAGAAAACCGAGCATTTCAATTGAAGATGTTCGACAAGCTCCAAATCATCGACGAAAAGATCGACGCGAACCACGAGCAAAACCGTCGAAACTTGAGGAAGATGTGCGCTCGCATTTTGAGCCTCGAGGAACGGTTCGAGGCGGCTAATCCCCAACCGAGAATGGACGTCGATGAGAACCCCGAGGACGATGAATCCCGCGATTTCTAAAATCTTGTATCTTTATTTTATGCTTTTATATAAAAAAAAATCCAATAATATTGTTATTTTCTTTGCTTTTGCTTGTTTTATTTTCTTAGGAAAATTCATATCGCGCACGTTGAAGCAGCCAACCAAATTGCACAAGTCAAAGAGTAGCGGCTCGACTACTATTATTTCAGGGATGTTTTCTTTTTCCTTCCTCTTTTTGAATTTTGGATGTATTTGTGGCAATCAGGAGATGGCTGGGATTTTAAGAGAGGGGGGTGGTCGAGTGTGATTTGTATTGCTTAATTGTGTAATTTTTAATACTTGGCCTGTAATAATTATATGCTTAAAATGTGATTAATTGCTATTTCTACGCTTAATTGTGTTTGTATGGCTTGCCTGTCAAAGTTGACTATGTATGATTATTCGTTCTTGTCTTTGAGCGTGCATATAAGTGCATTAATTTTTCAAAATATTATAACTTATATATTGTAAAATGGTACTTGGAAGCAATTGATTTCACAAAACCTTAAAATCAGCGTCAATTCAAAACTTTTTCATTAAAAAGCCTGTGAGTAGCCTGAGTGATCATCATCTTTGCATGTGCTTGAATAAGTTTCAGTCTTGATATCTCTTTGAAACCGCTGTGTGTAGTCAACTTTGAAAATGAGGTTAAGGCACAGAAAAAACCCTATTCCGGCCATATCCATATATTTTAGCCACTACAAATTCCGAATGAGCCAATCATAGCCAAATAATCCATGCCTATAGCTATGAGTGTTTTTGAGACGACCCCTACAACCCATTAAAAGTGTGGGGTACGAGTTCGTATTTTTATTGGTTATTTGAGTATTGAAATTTTTTATTAGGAATTTATTATTTTGTAAGTAAGGACCACCATCTGAAAAAAAGAGAAGAAACCCCATAAAAAGAATAAAAGGGGATTAAATAAAAAAAAAAGAAAATAAAAGGATGGTGAGCCTAGTGAATTGTTTTAATAATTGCATACGCGCTTTATTAATGCTTGAGTTTTATGGTTTATTTTATGAAGCCTTATGTTTAAGGGGTAAAGAGTTGTATAAGAAGCACATTATAAGCTTCAATTTTTTTAAGTGGTTTGAGCTTACAGTCGGTTTACGAGTTTCGAATTGAGGAATAACCCAATTTCAAAGCTACGTTATGAGAGAAGTGAGGTTTTATTTTTGAGCGAGGTGAAGAAATTTGCTTCTTGATT
Source organism: Phtheirospermum japonicum (assembly GCA_014905375.1). Classification (NCBI taxonomy): domain Eukaryota; kingdom Viridiplantae; phylum Streptophyta; class Magnoliopsida; order Lamiales; family Orobanchaceae; genus Phtheirospermum; species Phtheirospermum japonicum. Next base: position 197,931 of record BMAC01000632.1, on the reverse strand, counting down.
AGATTTGGTTAAGTGAGCGATTTAGCCACACAACTTATATATTCCACACCCGTCCAAAGAGCCTTACATTACAACCCGTTAAGACCTTACCGATTTTTAGTTTTGATTACACACTTAATTTGCGATTGAGAAGAGATTGATTTTCCGTGCTTATTTACTGTGCATGTAATTGTAAAATTTGAGTGTATACACGTCCCATGCAGTAATGATTGAGTGCTTTTGAGCGAACACCCATATATATTTCCCTTTTGAGAGGATGCATGAATTTAATTTTAAAGCGACAATGTCATATAGGTGGAGTGTTTGACGTTGCGTGACTTGTACCTATATTTTCGAAATTACGTATGTAGCATAACACGACTCTTTGCTTGAACTGATTTTCATTCTAGTTATACTTTGAATTTATCGTTTGTTCGAGGACGGACAAACCAATTAAGCGTGGGGTAGTTTATTAGAGTAGATTTGTCCTTACTTTTATTAGCTTTTTAGTACGCTTTTCTATTTGTTTTTGGTACGCTTTTATTACTTTTATTAGCTTTTTAGTACGCTTTTCGTATTTTCATAGTTCCAGCTTATTTTTACTGTATTTTGATCATAATTGATGCAATTAGGTGATATTTCATTGTTTTTCACCTTACAGCTAAATAACCGGAAGAGATCAGCACGTAATTAGATGAGTTCGATGTTCAAAAGTGGAAAACGAGCCTTCCGGTGAACGAGTAGCAGAAAAATCGAGAAAATGAGACTGAGACTCAGTAGCATCGATCGACGCTCAGTCAACGCAACTCTCTGTTGCGTCAATCCATGACCGCGTCAGTCGACGCCCCCGCCCAGCCAACACGAGCACCAGGCAGCGTCGACACCGAGAGCCAGCCCGCATCGATCGACGCGACGTTAACGTGACGGCCATAAATTCATTTTTAGGGTTTCTTGTGCGCCAAGACATGCTATATCTTTATATACCCTTCATATTTCGGATTTTTAGGAGACACACGAAATCTTAGGTTATTTTAGCTTAGAATAAACATAATTGCACATCTTATAACAAGATTTGAAGACCGAGATCAAGGATCGAAGAACGATGAGTCCGAAACATCAAATTCACGTTCGGGGTCCAATCTTCGCCCAAGATCAACGTTCAATTCCGGAATAGCTGGAGATTTTATTTCTTTTACTAGTTCCAATAAGTATTCTAAACTCTTAGTTAATTTGGTAGTTAATTTTCTAGTTAATTGCTTAGTTAATTCTAGAACTAGTTTAATTAGTTTAATCGTTTCATGCTTGGATATTGATTTATTTAGTTTATTTATGCTAATTGATTTATCCTTAATTACTCGTTTTTAGATTCGTATGATACAATTGCTTCATGGTAATTTCTTATATTCATGTTCTTAGATTCGTTAAGTAGATTTAAATATTCGTAGCGTTTTATTGATAATTTGATTATTGCTCGTAGTTGATAATATAATTTAGAATAATTAGTTTAATTATCCTTAGTTTAATTACTGCTTTAGCTTATAATGATCAATTCAAAATCTTTTAAAATCCCAAATGTACATGTATTTTATTTTAGTTTGTAATTTGAGAAAAACATCCAAAAGACCGAATAGTTGTTTCCTCGAGAGATACGACTCGAGTCAAACTCATCACCCTACAAGTTCCTCGTACTCTTGCGAGTAAACTTACATGCTTTAATTTAAATATCTATTATTGGGGTGCCCAAAAGTTTGGTTCAAGCAGGCGGGTTTAGATAGGCAAAGTAACAACCCAGTTGTGAAAAATATTTCACTACCAGCTTCATTTAGCCGCTCCGCGAAATTGTGAAAATATTTCAATTTTTTTTTTGGAGAAAGACATTCAAGAAGGGTTTTTTAATACCGTTCTGGATTGAGAAACATTCCTGAATGGTATTAAAATTACTGTTCTGAAAAGTCTTTTACAAAAAAAAAATTTACAATCCAGAAGGGTATATTATAAATACCGTTCTAGATTGATTAATAAACCCAGAAACAGTATTTTCAATACCGTTTTGAATTGTAATTTATTTTTTTTTCAGATAGACTTTACAGAACGATAATTTTAATACCGTTCTGAAATGTTCGTCAATCCAGAACAGTAATTAAAATACTTTCCAGAACGGTATTTTAATACCATTCTGGATTGACGCCCATTCCAGAACAGTATCGAAATTACCGTTTTGGAAAGTATACTTTCATGAACGGTATTATAAAACCGTTCCGGAAAGTCGTCAGTCCAGAACAGTATTCCAAAATACCGTTCTAGAAAGTGCTATCCAGAACACTTTTAAAATACCCTTCTGGATTAAATTTTTTGTCTGTTCTAGAATGCAGTTTCTGTACTAATGTTTCACACATTGTATTTTTATCATATTTGTTTTAGCCAAGAAATACAAAATGGGGGATATTGTTTAGTCACGTATTTTAGAAATATGTGATTTAATTTTAAATGATTTATTTTGTCTTATTTAATAATTTGACTTTATTGAAAATATTTAATTATTTAGGAAAGATTTTATATTTATCGTATTTGATCATTATTATGTGTATTATTTAATCTTAGATTAAGTTTTAATTTTTTATATTATTTTGTTTTTGTATATTGTTATATAAATTAGTTAGGAGTTTAAGACTTTATCTCATTATATATATATATATATATATATATATATATATATATTGTTTAGTTCTAAGAGTAGTCTAAGCAATAAAAACACAAAATAAACCAGGAGAACAGCAAAAATAGCAAAAAATGAGTAGGAAAAAACGCTTAACTTTTATTCCCAAAAAATCAGTTCGGATTGGCCCTAGCCGGATTCGTTTACAGGTACTGAATCTCCTTTTCCCAGCTTTCTCTAATCTTTTATGTGTTTCTCTCTCGAAAAATTGGGGATCCCTTCTCTCTCTCTTGGAGAGGCTATTTATAGCTTCCAATGGAAACCCTAATTGGACACTTTTCCTTTCCTCGTTGGTCCATCAAAACTCTCTATCCATCTTGTCAATATCTCATTGCCGTCCTCAGCTATTTCCCACCGACTTAGTGCTGACCTCAGCCATTTCCCACCGACCTAGAGCCATTCTTAGCCATTTTTTGGACGAAATCGGGAATAGTGATCTAAGACTTCGACCCGACGATAAGGGAATGAAGATGAGTCGAGCGTGCTTCCCACGTGTTGGAAGAGCACATCCTGCTCAACACTTTCTGCTTGGCGGATCATCAACAACGTTCAACATCGGATGCTGGTTGTGTTGGCGGTGAGGCCGAGCTCGGTAGCTCGGGATGTTCTGCTCAGCAGATTGGCATTGTCGCTCAGCGCCGGTCCGTGATGGTGGCCAGTGACGCGGCCAAGATTGGCAGGTTGGCAGCTCGACAAGTTCTTATCGGTACGTTGGAGTCAACGCTCAGCGCCAGTCTGCGGTGATGGTCAGTGACAAGGCCGAGCTTGACAACTCGGTATGTTCTGCTCGGCAGGTTGGCGTCGGTGCTCGGGGTCTGTCCACGGTGATGGTCAGTTACGCGGCCAAGCTCGGCAGGTTGGTATCTCGGCAAGTTATTCTCGGTAAGATGGCACCGGTGCTCTGCGCTGGTCTACGATGGTGGTCAGTGATGCAGCCGAGCTCGGAAGGTCGGCAGCTCAGCAAATTCTTCTCGGCAGGTTTTCGTCAGCGCTCGATGCCGGTCCGCGATGGTGATCAGTGATTTGTCCAAGCTCGAAAGCTTGGTAATTTTTGCTCGGCAGGTTGGCGTCGGAGCTCGGCGCCAGTTCGCGGTGATAGTCTATGATGCGGCCGAGCTCGGCAGGTTGGCATCGTCTCTCAGCACTAGCCTACGGTGATGCTCAGTAATGCGGCCGAGCTCGGCAGCTCAGCAGGTCGGCAACTCGATAAGTTGGCATCGGCACTCGGCACCGGTCCGCGGTGATGGTCAGCGACGCGTCCGATCTCGGCAGGTCGGCAGCTCAACATGATTTGCTCAGCAGGTTGGCGTTGGAGCTCGACGCTGGTCAGCAAGTTCTGCTCGACAGCTTGAGCCGCTGTCGGCAGGTCCTGTGCGAGCCTTCGGCTACTCGGCGCTTCCTGCTAGGCAGGTGGCGCCACAGGACTCGGAAAGTTCTGCTCGGTAGGTTGGCGTCGTCGCTCGGTGCCGACCCGTGGTGATGGTCAGTGATGCAGCCAAGCTCGGCAGCACGATAAGTTCTGATCAGAATGTTGCACCGCAAGCCTCGGCAGGTCCTGTGCGAGCCTTCGGCTGCTCGGCGCTTCCTGCTTGGTAGGTGGCACCATAGGGCTCGACAAGTCTTGTGCGATACTTTGGCTTGTAGGTGCTTTCTGCTCGGTGTCAGTCGACTGTAACCCTTGTCAATACAGGGAGTTCTTCTGGTTCTATTATGTAACCCGACTTGGCTCTTTTCTAGGCCTTTAGGATTATATCGACCATCAACAAGTCCATGAGCGCAGAGTCGGCTTCGTGTAGGCGGGTTCGGGCTCATTGAATCCTGTTCGTCCAAAAAGACCAAGCTGGTCAAAGCTTGGAGTGCCCAGTCTCGTCAGCCCAGTCCCGCCTGTAGCCTGACCGCCTCATCCTTTGAAATGGAAGCTTTTGCAGGTCCTTTTATTCCCCTAGTGTCTTGGACACTTGTGACATGTAACTTGCCTTTCATCATGAGATTCCTCCTTTGTCTTGTTATTTCTTTGCCCATAAATCTCCTTTTCCTCTCTCCTTTTCTCCTCATTCTATCCAGCTTCATTCATTTTTTCCTTGCGTTTTCCATCCTAAGGAGAGAAAGCCACGCAGCCCCTATTCCTTTAGCTCTTTTGCCCGACCAGCTTCCTTTCTAGCCTTTATTCATTCGATCCCTGCACTTCGACCTTCTTTGTTTTTAAAAGTAATTTTCCTATCTTTTTCAGAGACATGTTAATGTCTGACAGTCCGGATTACTCTCCAAGCGTCTTTCAGGCACTTGAGAGAGCCACCCCGCGCGGCGACCAAGCGGAGCTAGACGGTAGTAAGGATGGCAATTCTGCCCTGGCCCGACCCGCCATATATTTTTTATTTATAAATATATTTATATATGTTTTAAATGTTTATTTTGTATGAATTATTAAGATTTTTTACTTTTAGTATTGTTTTTAATTAATTTTTCATACTATATTTAATTTTAATAATAATATATATGTTATTATACATTAAACTAATTTTAAATTTAATAAAAATAATAAAAAATAAATATAACGGGTCAACCCGCCCCGCCCCGTGACCCGTGGCGGGGCGACCTGACCTGGCCCGTGGGGTGGACGAGGCGGGTCCGGGTCCCTCTAGTACCCGGCCTATTATCTTGCCCAGACGGAAGGTCCGGGTTCAACCAGTATGGGTGCATTGGGTCGGGGAACATCTCCGGTGAGCAACGACACTACGCTTTTGAACAATTTTCGGGCGAGGATAATCTGCTCGGCGACCATCCCCAATTTGGCCATGGCCAGTCATTTGGACCTGGCAGGCAGTTAGGCCAGGGCTGCGGGTTTGTCCCTTGGAGTGGGTTACATCCAGGACATTTCTTTGATCAGGTTGACCATCCTCAAGCTGAAATGGTCAGTGGGTCGGACTAGGTGCGGGGTGTGAGTCCAGATCGCACTGTAGAGGCAAGTGACAATTTTAGAGCTGGTTTGGATGTGTTCGAGTCCTTGGGAGGTCTTACTGATCAGGATGCCGATGACGCCCCTCAGGCGTCGTGGTCTGAAGAGCCCTGGACTTCAAAATCCAGTAAGATGTTTACGACTTCCGACACCTTGTCGCCCTAGTCGGCTGACTTTCCTTCCAGTATACTTCGCCCTTAGTTGTTTTTTTTGAGTATCTTCTCTTATTTTTGTTTTCAGTTCGATGGCTTAAATATGTACACATATTGCCTTTTTTTTGTTCGTCGAGCTCAGTTTTTTGAGCTCGGCATTTTGAGATCGGCAGTTTCTTTAAACTCGATCTCTGTGCCGCCACGATTAAACTTGAGAATTTGAGTTCAACACTTTGAGCTTGGAATTGTCTTTAAGTTTTCTCATTTTACTATGACGGCTGGGTTGAGCTCGACGTTTTAAGCTCAACACCTTGAGATTGGCATTTTCCTTGCACTTGCTCTTTTAGTCGTGCCGGCAAGATTGAGCTCAACGTTTTTAGCTCGGCATTTTCCTTGCACTTTATCTTTTAGCAGTGCCAGTTGGATTGAGCTCGACATTTTCAACTTGGCACCTTGAGCTCGGCATTTTCCTTGCACTTGCTCTTTTAGGTGTGCCGACTAGATTGAGCTCGACATTCTCCGCTCGGCACCTTGAGCTCAGCATTTTCCTTTCACTTGCTCTTTTAGGTGTGCCGGCTGGATTGGGCTCGATTTTTTTAGCGTGGAACCTTAATCTCGACATTTTCCTTGCACTTTCTCTTTTAAGTGTGCCGACTTGATTGAGCTCGACATTCTTAGCTCGAAACCTTGAGCTCGGCATTTTCCTTGAACTTGCTCTTTTAGTCGTGCCGACTGGATTGATATCTACGTTTTTGGATCGACACCTCGAGCTCGGCATTTTCCTTGCACTTGCTCTTTTAGTCGTGCCGGATGGATTAAGCTTGACGTTCTCAGCTCGGCACCTTGAGCTTGGCATTTTCTTTGCACTTTCTCTTTTAGCCGTGCCGGTTGGATTGAGCTCGACATTTTCAACTTGGCACCTTGAGCTCGGCATTTTCCTTGCACTTGCTCTTTTAGGTGTGCCGACTAGATTGAGCTCGACATTCTCCGCTCGGCACCTTGTGCTCAGCATTTTCCTTGCACTTGCTCTTTTAGGTGTGCCGGCTGGATTGAGCTCGATGTTTTTAGCTTGGAACCTTGAGCTCGACATTTTCCTTGCACTTGCTCTCTTAAGTGTGCCGGCTTGAATAAGCTCGACATTCTTAGCTCGGCACCTCGAGCTCGGCATTTTCCTTGAACTTTCTCTTTTAGTCGTGCCGGCTGGATTAAGCTTGACGTTTTTAGCTCGGCACCTTGAGCTTGGCATTTTCCTTGCACTTTCTCTTTTAGTCGTGCCGGATGGATTGAACTCGACGTTTTCAGCTCGGCACCTTGAGCTCGGCATTTTCCTTGCACTTTCTCTTTTAGCCGTGTCGACTGGATTATGCTCGATATTCTCAGCTTGTCACCTTGAGCTTGGCATTTTCCTTGCACTTTCTCTTTTAGGTGTTCTGGCTTGATTGAGCTCGACATTCTCAGCTCGGGACCTTGAGCTCGGCATTTTCCTTGCACTTGCTCTTTTAGGTGTGCCGGCTCAATTATCTTGATGTTTTGAGCTCGACACTTCGGCTTTGTAATGTTATTTTTTGTGTGCTGGCCTAATTAGTTCGGCTTATGCCGATGAGCTCAGCTTATTACTTTTAAGATCGTCCTTTTGAGTGGCTTAATACCTTATGTTGGCTAAGTGCCTTTGGTTGGATTGTGAATTTGAGTGGCTTAATGCTTTGTTTTGGCTAAGTTCCTTTGAGTGGTTATTCGCCTTTAATTGGCTTAATGCCTTAGAATGGCTTAACGCCTTAGGTTGTCCCAATGCCTTTGGATGGCTTAACGGCATAGGATTTTTCAACGCTTTTATTTGGCTTAATGCCTTAGGTCGGCTAAGTGCCTTTGGTTGGCTTGTGACTTTGAGTGGCTTCATTCCTTTGTTCTGCTAAGTGCCTTTGAGTGGTTGTTTGCCTTTATTTGCATTAACGGGTTAGGTTGGCTCAATGTCTTCGGGTGGCTTAACACCTTAGGATTTTTCAACATCTTTGTTTGGCTTAATGCCTTGGGTCGACTAAGTACCTTTGGTTGTCTTGTGACTTTGAGTGGCTTAATGCCTTTGTTCATCTAAGTGCCTTTGAGTGGTTGTTAACATTTGTTTGGCTTAATGCCTTAGGTTGGCTCAATGCCTTTGGATGGCTTAACGCCTTAGGCTGATTGCATGTTTTGTTTGGATTAATGCCTTAGGATGGCTTAAATCCTTAGTTTGTCTCAATGCCTTTGGATGGCTTAAAGCCTTTATTTGGATTAACGCCTTAGGATTTCCTAACGCCTTGTATAGTTTTGACGAGCTCGACCATACCAACTGGTCAGTATGATGATAGGATCTATAATGGCTTAAATGTGAGCCCGACCTCATGGGGAGATCTTCTTGTGCTTTGCGGGTTGGCCTTTCGAGCTGGGCAAAGACGTTCTGAGGGGAAGAGAATGTGAGGTGGCGTGCGATGGGAGTTCTGTCAAGCTTGATCTTAGCATTCAGCTCGGTTTCCTCATCCACCCTTCTTTTTCCATTTCTCCGAGTTGCATCTCGAGCTGGGTCTGACCTTGATTGACCCTCCCGTAGGTCAGCGCTCTTGGGATTGCCGACCAGAACTTCTGGGGTCAGGATTGATTTTGCCGCTTTCTTCATCATCTCTTCAAATTGTATGGTGAAGGCAGGGTGCTACATTAACGGTCGCGTCTGCTCTAAGTCAAGCTCATTTGGGCAAGACTGAACAGTCTTTTCCTAATGCTCCTTTCCTGGATTTGTCTTTGAACTTTCTAAAGGGATCATGATGATGAACAGATCTGGCAAATACTCCAGATCTGACAAGTACTCCTCTTCAAATAAGTCTTAACCACGGCGACGAGCAGAACGTCTGCTCTTCGCGAAAAATTGAAAACTGGACAGAAGATGAAAAATAACAGATCGTAAGGGCTGACTGAGCGAGTGGGACTGCAGATCACAAGACGCCTTGCTCTAGCGCCATTTTGATTACATCTAAGAGTAGTCTAAGAAATAAAAGCACTAAACAAACAATGAGAACAACAAAAATAGCAGAAAACAGGTAGGAAAAAATGCTTAACTTTTATTCCATAAATCAGTTCGGATCGGCCCTTGCCGGATTTTTTTACAGGTACTGGATATCGTTTCCCATCTTTCTCTTTCTAACCCTCTATGTGTTTCTCTCTCTAAAAATTGGGGATCCCTTCTCTCTCTCTCTTGGAGAGGCTATTTATAGTTTCCAATGGAAACCCTAATTAGACACTTGTCCTTTCCTCATTGGTCCATAAAAACTCTCTATCCTTCTTGTCACTGTCTCATTGCCGTCCTCAGCCATTTCCCACCGACTTACTGCCGACCTCAGCCATTTTCCACCGACTTAGTGTCATCCTCAGCCATTTTTTGGACAAACTCGGGAATAGTGATCTAAGACTCCAACCCGACACTTTTGGCTTGATAAGGGAACGAAGATGAGTTGAGTGTGCTGCGCACGTGTTGGAAGAGCACGTCCTGCTCGACACTTTTTGCTCGGCGTATCATCGACAATGTTCAACATCGGATGCTTGTTGTGCTGGTGGCGTGGCCGAGCTTGGCAACTCGGCATGTTCTGCTTGGCAGATTGGAATTGTCGCTCAGCGCCGGTCCGCGATGGTGTTTAGTGACGCAGCCGAGCTCGGAAGCTCGGAAAGTTCTGCTTGGCAGGTTTGAGTCGACGCTCGGCGCCAGTCCGCGGTGATGGTCATTGATGCAGCTGAGATCGGCAGTTTGGCGTCGGCACCCGACACTGGTCCGCGATGTTGGTCAGTGACGCGGACGAGATTGGTAGGTCGGCAGCTTGGCAAGTTCTGCTCGGCAGGTTAGCATCGATACTCGGTGCCGGTCCGCAGTGATGGTCAGTGACGTGGCTAAGCTCGGTAGCTCGGCATGTTCTGCTCGACAGGTTGGCATCATTTCTCGATGCGAGCCCGAGGTGATGGTCAGTGATGCATCCGAGATCGGCAGCTCGACAAGTTCTGCTCGATAGGTTGGTGTCGGCGCTCGGCGTCGGTCCGCGGTGATGGTCAGCAACACGTCCGAGCTCGGTAGGTCAGCAGCTCAGCAAGTTCTGCTCGGCAGGTTGGCTTCGGCGCTCGACGCTAGTCCGTAGTAATGGTAGTGACCCGACCGAGCTTGGCAGCTCGGCAGGTTGCACCGTAATACTCGACAGGTCCTGTGCGAGCCTTCGGCTGCTCAGTGCTTCCTGCTTGGTAGGTGTCGCCGAAGGACTCGGCAAGGCTTGGCAGGTTAGCTTAATCACTCAATGTTGGCCCGTGGTGATGGTCAGTGACGCAGCCGAGCTCGGCAGCTCAGAAAGTCGGTAGCTTAGCAAGTTTTGCTCGGCAGGTTGCGCCGCAGGACTCGGCAGTTCTTATGCGAGCCTTCGGCTGCTTAGTGCTTCCTTCTCGAGAGGTGGTGCCACAGGGCTTGGCAGGTCCTATGCGAGCCTTTGGCTGCTAGGTGCTTCCTGCTCGGCGTCAGTCGATGGTAACCCCGGTCGATACGGGGAGTTCTTCTGGTTCCATTAAGCGACCCAGCTTGTATTTTTTCCAGGCCTTCAGGATGATATCGACCATCAACATATATATTATTATTTATTATGTATATTTATTTCCTTAGAGTATATCTCATTTTAAGGGTAGTAAATATTATGAGGACTTTAGAGATTTGATCTTATTTCCTAACTAATGATATTTAATTACTTTATTTTGTATATATTTTTTCTTATTTTGCAAGTCTCTTAAATAAGCAAGGAATATCTATATAAAGATGAGGGATCACTAATAAATAATTCAGGCTTTCTGAGAGATTAATCAAAGGAAAAAATCGATTGAGAGCAAATTATATTCTTACTGCAGTGTTTGCCTGAGAACGGATGTGACTGCGGATGCCGTCATCATCCGACATAACATTATGTAGCCAAAATTGCTTTCTTCCCTAGTTTTTACTGTTTTCATTATGATATAATATTGTGATTGTGCTTCTTAGTTTCTGGAAGAGTTATACTGATTTAGACCATGATTACTCTTTTAAGGAGTTTTTAGTATATCTTAACTTAGTGGATTATGGCTTTTGTAATCATTGAAATGGAAGTTTAATAGTAAAACTTTTTGCCCTGTTGGATCTACTATAAGAATATTATTCTTATAGTTGAAAGTTTTTATACATGTGTCTTTTATTTTCTACTGCTATTTATTTTATACTCATTACAACACGCATTTTTTTTGATCAAAATTTTGGATCGAGGTCTGCAATTATTTCATAAACTCTTGTTTAAATTTATATACTTATTTAATAAAATTAAAAACTAAAAATAATCTAGAATAATAATATCAGTTGTTAAAATTTTACAAAGCAGTTTAAATAAATATGTAATCATGAATAATTACTTGATATAATTAAAAATAAAAAACAAAATAGAAATTTTTATAAAATATTATTAAATAAATATCAAATTACCTTTAAAAGATGAAGATATAATAAAGTGTGATTAAATTCTAAATAATTATTTCAAAAATCTATAAAAAAAGTTATAAAATAATATAAGAAAAAGTCTTATTCTAAATCTTGGAGTGAATGAAAAATTCATATTTCTCATAACTAAATAACACTTGGGTATCAAAATAATGTTGCAACTATTTTTCATGGAGTAGTGACAAAATATGGTATTTTCATGAAAATAAATTTATTGTGATACTAGATGTTGTTACTATTTCTCATGGAGAAAATAATGAGAAAATATAGTGTTGTCACGAATAAAAAATTGTTGTGACACCAAATATTGTCACCATTTATTACTAGTTTTTCACTGAAAGGTTTCTCTCATACCCATGTTCTTCTGCATTCCATTATTGTGATAAATTTTATTTCATCGTCATCAAATATGAGAATTAGTGAAAAAAACTGTATTGATGATGAAAAAAATAAATATTGTAGTTAAAATGTATTTTTCAGTGACAAAAATAAAATTCGTCACTATTGATAAAAATATTACGACAAAATTTTATGGGTGGAATATATCTTCATTAAACATGTGTTTTCTTGCAGTGAGAGAAGAAACTTGAGCTAGTTACTACAGGGAGGGAATTTCCAATGTTATGCTACAAATTACAATATCAAGTTCAAGTCTTCAAACCATGGTCTCAAGCTTATCATACATAATTTAATGAATTATGAAATTAAATAAATATGAGGAAAATTGTGAATGAGGTTTTGAATCTTGAAAGAGAAGAAGAAAAGAGAGAGGATAAGAGGTGGTTAGGATTTTTGTAGTGAAAAGGGTGGATAAGTGAAATGGGGTAGTGTGGGGCTATATATAAATGAAAAGACAAGCAAAATGGTCAGAAATGGCAAAAACTGGAGCTCACCATTGATTGGACATCGATGAACTTTCGGTTACCATTGATGGAGTCTAGGAGCTACCGTTGATGGGCCATCGATAAAGTCGACGGGTGCAGAACACGTGGAGACGACAGGCATTTGAGGCTCTTCATCTCCAAATTAGCATCAGATGTCTGAATATTAAATGTATCCTGGATCTTAGATTTCATTTAGATTTTTAAATATTCCATTTGAAGTTTTCTGGAAATTTTTATGGCCTCCAAACCAAGAATTGCCACATCTTGGTATTTAGTGCAATGTTTCAACTTGAAGCCAACTTTTACCACTCCAAACTTATGAATTGGACAAAGTGGTTAACATAAAGGTTGTAGGTCTCTCTCTTAGGTTCCAAATTATGTAAAATAAAAGCAAGTGGCATGATGATTCAGATAGTGATGCTTGCATTACGACAACTGCTACATCTAGCGAGCGAATGTGTGGGCCAACAATGTAAATGGTCACATTTTTTGTCGTTTTCGCACAATGTTTTCACCATCAACTAGTTAAAACTTTTAATTGAAATCATCGAGCTTAGTTCATCTTCCGACCTCGGATGAGGTCTACTTTGACCATCCTTTGACCAAGAAAAGCAAAATAACATAAAATCCACAAAAATAAGAGAAAAACACGAAAAAACTAAAAAGACGAAGGAAACTACAAAAATGTGAATAAGACAAATCAAATCAAAACACAAATAAAACATATGAAAAACACGCAAACCTAGATGTAAAAACATATAAAAAATATATACACATGTACAAACAAATCCCCCACACTTAGATATTAGCTTGTCCTCAAGCGAAATCGGACTTAGATCCCCAAATGGACTATAAATAATGCACACAAATGAATAGAGATATAATGAATTAGTCACTCAAAACCAAAAGCAAAGGACATCTACGAAATCTTGAGATTAGAGATTTAACCCTATTCTTGACGACTAGTAAGATGAGTTTACATTCATGCAAGTCCCTTGTCCATGCACCGACCAAGGTCTAACCATGCTCAAACCACTAATTCAACATGCTAATAGCCCTATCATCTATGCTCTTCCTTACAAATTTTTTTAAAAAAGTTAAAATAAAAAGAATGCGTACAAGGGTCGCACGACTTATGACAATCGTAACACTTCAAGGATTTTCATAAAAATCCTTATTTATTCATCTTTTTCTTGATACCTTTTTTATTTATTTCATTTTAATTTTTTTAGTACCCAATTTACGAGGTACTTAATCAAATGAGTATTTACAAAACAAGTAATAAGAATGAGAGTTTTATCGACCCTGATACTTGTTGCTAATTGTAACATACAATTCTCTTGATTGTATGCGAGGAGTGGAGTTTAACATCTCCAATAATAATAAAAACTATAATTTAATCATACATAGGGCAGCCGAGAATGAGGATAGTAAAGAGTATTCAATTTTCACGAAGTCTAACATGGATAGCATGAGGCTAACGCACTTACATAAGATTTCTACGCTTCATGCCCCACAATTATACTAACGCCAAACTAAAGTCTAAACAACCTAACAAAAATAATAAAACCACGTCACATGCTAACATTCCAAGTAATTTCAATACAATATGACTCTTATCGTAATAAAAAACAAACATGCATTATAATAACAAAAATCAAAGAGAATGTAACATCCATACATCCAATGCATTTTTATTTATTTATTTATTTATTTATCATCATGCATAAAGGAAATATAATTCTAGTCCCAAGCTCGTCGCCATAAACGAATTCCTATWTTAATTTTAAATAATCTAGGAATTATATTTAAACGAATTTATAGTTCGTTTTCAAATAAAATTATATTAGCAATTTCTAAGAAATTATTATAATTATTTAGTAATTGAAAACGGGCTGACGACGGGAATTAGGGATTTGGGGCTGAAATCCCCTTTTATTCCAACAAACTTTTCCAAGTTCTCAGATTGACCCCCCAACTTTAGCCCATCTTTCCGATTGAACCCCAATTGGGTACTAAAAAAATTAAAATGAAATAAATAAAAAAAGGTATCAAGAAAAAGATGAATAAAATAAGGATTTTTATGAAAATCCTTGAAAGTGTTACGATTTGTCATAAGTCGTGCGACCCTTGTACGC
>BMAC01000632.1:160428-183553 GCA_014905375.1 Phtheirospermum japonicum | reverse complement strand
TACGAGGTACTTAATCAAATGAGTATTTACAAAACAAGTAATAAGAATGAGAGTTTTATCGACCCTGATACTTGTTGCTAATTGTAACATACAATTCTCTTGATTGTATGCGAGGAGTGGAGTTTAACATCTCCAATAATAATAAAAACTATAATTTAATCATACATAGGGCAGCCGAGAATGAGGATAGTAAAGAGTATTCAATTTTCCACGAAGTCTAACATGGATAGCATGAGGCTAACGCACTTACATAAGATTTCTACGCTTCATGCCCCACAATTATACTAACGCCAAACTAAAGTCTAAACAACCTAACAAAAATAATAAAACCACGTCACATGCTAACATTCCAAGTAATTTCAATACAATATGACTCTTATCGTAATAAAAAACAAACATGCATTATAATAACAAAAATCAAAGAGAATGTAACATCCATACATCCAATGCATTTTTATTTATTTATTTATTTATTTATCATCATGCATAAAGGAAATATAATTCTAGTCCCAAGCTCGTCGCCATAAACGAATTCCTATATTAATTTTAAATAATCTAGGAATTATATTTAAACGAATTTATAGTTCGTTTTCAAATAAAATTATATTAGCAATTTCTAAGAAATTATTATAATTATTTAGTAATTTAATTATTTATTTAAATTACTATTGAGTCGTCTATGAAATAATTTCGATTTCTAAAATTATTATAATTTATTTATATTATAGTTATTTTAATCATTTGAAATACTATTAGGTCGTTCACGAAATTATTCGATTTAAAACTTAAGTCGTCTAGTGGATCGTTTTCTTTTCGGACTTCAAAAACGAGCCCAATGATTAGCCCAAGTCCACTAAACCTAAGCCCTAACCTTCCATAATTAAATTCTAAGTTTAGTTTATAAAGAAAAATCCAAAACTCCATTTTTTCACAACTCTGCTTGCACACGGCCGCATTAGGTAAACATCTCTTTTGTTATCCTTTTTTTTTCTTTTCAAGAACACAGCCGTAATCAAAGTTTTCGGAAGCCATCGTAATCGGATCGGCTGCCGATTTCCAATCATCCCGGCCACGAATCCCAAACCATCACCCCTGCCAACATCACAGAAAACTACAGCTGCGGCCCGATCAAAACCCGTATACCAACTCGCCCGAACAACCTCGACAACAACCCGAACACAACCCAACAAACCCCCACGGCAAAACCATCCGAGTCGCCAACACCAAACGAACTCCCGACGATTCCAGGCCCGAAACCAAACCGTCCGAAACCACAACCAAACCACGGCCAATCCTGCAAAACCCGCAACCAAAACCTACACTTCCGTCACCAACCCAAACCGCCATGACCCGGACGAGACTCGAAATTAAAAAGCCCGAACTGCAACTCGTCGTCGTGCTGCCTTTCAGGCCCGAGTCACCATATCGAACCAACCAAAAATGACAGGCCTCAGATTACCAATGAGCCAAATTTCAGCCCTCCGATTTATTAAAAACCTCGATCCAGCCCCTGAAACATTTTATAAAAATACTTTCCAGTCCATTTTATTTTATTATTATTATTTATATTATTATTATTATTATTATCATTAATATTGTTATTATTATTATTATTATTATTATTATTATTATTATTACTATTTTAAATATGAAAAATACTAATTAAATATATTTTTCTAATTTATTAGGTGACGAGCAATAAAGGGGACTTAGGATTCAACCACTTGCATTCAAATCGAATTTCCACGACAATATTTACGAGGTAGGGACCACTGACTTGCCTATGTTAAATTTTATGTACTCAAATTTATGTTCTATGTGTATCATGCAATTCTATGTTTCCAAAAACTAATATAGCCGTAGACCAAAAGTGTCTGTGACCGGGGAAAAGGGTCATCGGGTTTATCCCGGCGTGCTATAACCACGAATTAAAACCAGAGACCAAATGTGTCTGTGACCGGGGAAAAGGGTCATCGGGTTTATCCCGGCGTGCTATAACCACGAATTAAAATCAGAGATCAAATGTGTCTGTGATCGGGGAAAAGGGTCATCAGGTATATCCCGGTGCGTTTTAGCTGCAGTCAACTTATTTTTTACGATAAAACTATGAATTCTATGGTCATTTGTGCTATTTTTGAGTTGTATGATTTTGCATTGGTTAAGTCGGTGTAACTATTGAGTACGTTGAGCTCATCCCAAATCAATGATATATTTTTTTCAGGTATGAACGAAGATGTCGATCGGATGGGAGATGAGTAGAGGAATAAAAATGTTGATGTTGGTTTTGTGTTTCCAAACTTGTTTCATTGTTTTAAATAAAAGTTGAACTAGACATAAAAACGTATTTTTAATTATAAATTTCCTTTGATGGTGATTTGGTTATTTATATTATGATTATTTCCGCTGCGTAAAGTTTGAAAGCCTTGATATTTATTGTGACGCCAAGGTTTCGTCATATTTTTCTTAAATATAAATCCTATTTTGACTAAAGTGAAATCGGGGCGTTACAGAGAACCTCCCCCACACGTAAAACTATGTTATAACAAGGTTGCAACTAAAGTGAGGAAAATAACTAGGAGGTTAAGAGAATACATCCCTATCCAACAAGTACGAGTAGTTGAGTGCACTTGCGCCATCACTTATTCGGGGCCCCAATTAGGAACCTACAAAAGGCAAGGTTAGAGGAGGACACAAAACACAAAAATACGATCATAAAAACTAAAAACAAACACATATGAAAAAAAAACACTGAAAAGAAAGAAAAACTTGGGTTGCCTCCGAAGAACTGCTTGTTTATGTTGTTAGCTCAAAGATCTATACATAAAATATCATCCAGGATCCAAGAACAAGTGACGATCATGCTATGTCTTAGTATTTTCCAAGAGTAGAATTGAGCTATAAGAGTCTCTAAGTTGAGCACAAGAAGTAAAATATGAAACAAAAGGTCCTCGGTCTTCATTACGCTTGGAAGGTTAGAAACGTGAGTAATCGATCACCAAGATAAGGTTTTCACATTGTGGGGATAAAGTATGGTGCTCGGAAACCAGAAGGACAAAAGTGTCCTTCGAGTAAAAGAAATCACCAGTCTACTCGACCACCTTTATCGACTCTACATTTTTAGGATCATGCTTTAAAATGATTGACAAAGAAAAACCGCGAGGATGCAAATAAATATCAATGGTCTGCTGGGGTTTGAATGAAAATAGTCAACTTTCAAGAAGAGATCGAAAGGCAACAGGATTAAGGAATGAGGCTTGGTCATCAAAATGACAAGGAAATCTGTAGAACAAGAGAAATGGCCATCGACCAACCCGAACTCCTTCGTTTCCTTGATCATCACCTCAGAATTCACCAAATGACACATTGCAACATCCGGGCATAAATTAGGGTGATCGAACTCATTCTCAAATACCTCATCTAAAACATCAATCTCAAGTTTCAATAAGGCATTGGGCAGTGGTAAAAGAGGCTCGGAAATCTCAATATCCACAAAAATCTTATCCATCTCTCCAGCATCGTCACATAAGAAAATTAGACTCAAATCATCAACGTTCATTGGGTTACCCAAAAGCAACATCTCCATGCATGCGGCAATAGTATCATCAAAAAGCAAAAGAGGGGCAATGCAAGCATACAATCCTCAACCTCGGACTACACCTTCTTACACACATCCACCAAAAGAGAGTTTCATATAAATCATAAACAACCAAATTTGGCTCCACCACATCAAGGATTGATACTTTGTCAAAGTTAAGTTGTTTAACCTCTTCACTTACTAAATTTTCATGGATGTCCACTTGATTTACTATATAATATTTTTGAAATTATAACATATGTCCATTTGAAGTGTTCTTCCCAATCATTTGAATCCAATGATGCATCTAATTTATCGATCCAGTCATGAAGATATTCTTGAAAACCCGGTGAGAATTCAAGAGGTGGATATGGGTGTTCACCTCTGACCAAGTAAGGATCATAATCATAGGGGACATCGGGGTGGTAATTAAAATGTTGGTTGTAGTTGGGAGTAGGAGGTGGTGAATAATCATCATAGCTCTAATTATAGTGAGTAAATGCAGGTGGAGCATTTGAGTCATAGCTCAGAGGATAAAAATTAGAGTCAAGTGGAGCATAAGAATCATAGCTCGGGTAACGAAAATAGGGGGTGGGTGGAGCATATAAATTATTATAACTTGGATTATAGAAATTAGGAGTTGGGGGCATAATGATCATTAAAGCTTGTACGGGAGAAATCATGAGGTATGGAGTAAGGACTAATGCTAGGATCATGGTGATCGGATGGAGCAAAGGTATCATTATGGCTCAAATTTTAAGAATTTGTAGACGGGGCCCATTGATCGGTCCATTGATGATCTCGACATTTGAATTGAGGAGAATAGAAAGTCCATATAAACTAATCATAAACTTCATCTCATGTTTAGAAGGAATCAGGTTCTAAATTCATCAACCATGGTCTTACCTGCTCCTTCAGTATATATACACAAAGTCACATCTCCAAATGATCCTTGGTGAGTCCTTGAAGAGGAAATGTTTGATCAGTGGCATTGTACTCATGGATAAATTAAGCGGACCCTTACTTGGGAGTCCATGGAAAATGAGGAGTAGTTCGGAGTTAAAATCATCTAGATCATATCTCGCATCGTGGGGCTAAATTGAATGGTCGGTCAGTGGGAACGAGGAGCCTAAGGATTTCCATGTAATAGAAGTGCTCGATACTTGGACATTTTATATTTGTTAAATCTTCAATCTGAAAAGATGTGATTGATGTCTAAACATACATGTAGGAGATAAGAAACATGAACAAAAAGAAAAATAAAATATAAACAAGACACAAAAATAAAACACGCTAAACCACTAAGCTAATATCACAAATAGCAAACACAAACAAAAACTTTAGCCTTCCCCGACAATGGCGCCAAATTTTCAATTGATCTTTTTTTTCAATTAAATTTTAGAAAACTTTATCTGTAAAAGAATGGAACAATTGTAAGTGGAAAGCTTGACTCGAGTCGTATCTCAATAAGAAGAATAATCGAATTGGTTTTTGAGTTAGAATCATGAAAGAGAAAATAAGAAAATAAAAGGTTATTCTAAACACACAATTAGATATTTGGGGGTCTTGGTTTTTAGCAACTAAGATGAGAATATAAAGTACAAAAATTAAAATCCAAAGCTTTCGAAATATTAGTGAAATGAGGGTGTACGACTTTAAACTTATCTCCATGATCAATTGATAATTTATCAAATACTTAATCAAAAAATTGGGGTTGTCAATTCCAATTCTCAATTAAACACCAAATAAACCCCAATTGATGGTTCTAAACTCATTTAGACCTTAGACCTATAAATTTCAGTATAAAAACATAAAATAATGCAATAACATAAACTAAGAATAAACATGAACATACTTAATCCAATAAAGAAATCCATTATCGAATATGCAATAATAAAAGCAAGAAAGTTGAACTTTAAAATCTACGAAATGCAATAGAGGGAAAATCAATTCAAACTACTTCAAACAAGTCAAACAAGCTGATTTTATTCATCTACAAACCTAAAAAGCATTATAGACTATAAGTCAATTACATGTACAAATTGGCTAAACCCATTTTCTTTTCCAATATCACCTTTTCAACTCTACCAAAGAGGAAATAAACTCCATGTATGAACAAGAACAAGCTTTGAAGAGAAAATGAGAGTTCACAAAAAGCACAAAGTAAAAAAATTAATATCCAATAAGCTCATAACACATGAAATCAATTAACACAGTTCATCCATGAATTCTACAAGAGAACAAACAAAAAAGAAAAAACTAGAGCTAGTTACCACAAGGAAGGATTATCCAAAGTTAAGCTACAAATTGCAATAACAACTTCAAGTCTTCAAACCATGGTCTCAAGCTTATAACGCATATTTTAATGAAATTAAAGAAAGGTGAGGAAGATGGTTAATGAAGGTTTTGAAGCTTGAAGGATAAGAAGAATAGAAGAGAGGATAAGAAGTGGCTAGGGTCTTTTTGTAGTGAAAAGGGTGGACACGTGAAATGGGGTAGTGTGGGGGGGGTGGGGGTGGTGGGGCTATATATAAGTGAAAAGAGAGTCAAAATGGTCAGAAATTGAAAAAAATAGCAAAAACAAGAGCGCACCATTGATGAACCATCGATTATAATCAATGGAGTCCAGGAGCTCCCGTTGTTATGCCATTGATGAAGCGTCGGTCGATGGAGTGATCGACGGGTGCATAATGTGGATTCAGAAGGTATTTTGAGGCTTTTAATTTCCAAATCAGCACCTGATGTCTGAATACTAAATGTATAACCATCTCTTAGATTTCATTTAGATTTTGAATTACTCCTTTGAAATTCATTCGAAATAGTTATGGCTTCCAAACCATAGACTGCTACATCTAGGAATTCAGAGTAATATTTTTCAACCTGCTTTTTACATCTACTCTCATCGTTATTGCTCGATTTTTGCATAGACTCATCGACACTTGTCATTGAACTTATCGGGCTTATCTCATCTCCTGACCTCAGCCGGGGCCTACTTTTTGACCATCATTTGACCAAGAAAAATAAGATAATATATAAATCCACAAAAATAAGAGAAATACACGAAAAAACCTAGAAAGAAAAAACAAACCTAAAAAATGTGAAATAAGCTAAATCGAGACAAAATAGAAAAATAAACACATGCAAAACACACAATGCGAGATGCAAAAATATACTAAAAGCATACAAATATGTACAAAACAATGATCTCATAGAGAGGGAATATTAGAATGATCCTCTATGGATGGGTAAAATTACAAACACTTTTCCAAATTTGAGCTTGAGCATAAATGTAAAAAACTAAGAGAATCATGGACACAGTTTTCTAGTGAACTGAAGGAGGGAGGTAATGGAAGTTATAAAAAAAATGGAGAAAGTAAAGAATGCATGTGAGGCCATCCATCCAGCGATATAAAATACTACTGAGATAATATTTATTTTTGGTCCAAATTTTCTGGATTTTTGTACATAGTCAAGGTGGAGGTGGACTAGCGAGCTCGGTCTGAGGAAGACATATGTCTTGAAGGTCGTGAGGACCTCATGTTCATGTTGGGTAAGGTTGTTTTTTCACCTTCATCGTCTCGAAGATTCTAGAGACCTATTTTGAACCCGATGGATTTTAGGTCCATTGGGCCTAGAAGGTTCTAGCTAGTTTCATAGGACAATGAGACCTAATGAATTATTTTAATAATATTATCTATTATATTTTTGGAGAGGATATTCGAGTTAGTGTCAGAGAATGAAATTAGAATCCTGATTGATTTAGGTCTCCTAATTCTAGCTCATAAGAGGCACTAACCTTACTTTGGGCAACACTTCTCCAATTCACTATATATAAGGGATAAAGGCCATATTCGAAACCTAAGTTAAATTATTCCCACTTTCTTGCATTTGTTCAAGTTTCACCAGTTTTATATCTTTTCTAACTTGACCGTCAAAGGGCCTACGCTAGGGCTATCCCTCTTGTGTTTTGTTAAGGTTTATACGGTTCGAAAAGGAAGTTTAAGGCGGCCTGATCTCGATTCTTGGTATGCCAAAATTCGGTTTTTATCAAATGATTTCGTCTATGGGAATTTTATTAACTTGCAATATGTTATCTCTTAATTATCAATACAAGCATCATGTTTGTTGTTGCGTAATCACATCTCATAAGTATTTACTTCTTTATCATTCTTATTTTTTCCTTCAAAGTTTGGTGAATTCATCATAAAAAAGGAGTGAGATAGTCTATAATCTTAAACTTACAAGAGAAACTAGTAAAGATAAAAGTTAAAGAAAGATATGATTTGTACATGTTTTCATGTGTTTTTGTGTGTTTTATCTCTCATTTTATGTGTATTGCTTGAGTATTTTTCTTAATTTGAGTTATTTAGTCTTATTTTGGGTTTTTGGAGTTTGTTCATCTTTAATTATTTATCATATATTTCTCGTATTTTTTAAGATTTTTATTTTACTTTGTTGTGCAAGGTCAAACTTGGTTAACATGGGCTCAGGTCGAGGTCCGAAGATGGCCAAGCTTGAATTTTTGTGAATATCAAGTGGAAACAACGTATCTAGCCACAATTGCACATCTTACTCCGCATACCCATAAGTCTCGCACATAAGGCCTAGGTTAACCTCTAAAGGTCCTAGCCTTGTGAGCACCTTTCGGAAACCACCGACATCAGTGGTGCACCATGTCTGGGTATCCTTCATCAACCTTGTGCATCTTGTCACAACCATAAGTAGCTACCACCAAGAAATGAGCACATCACAAGTTACCCTCTCAGTAGCTACCATCTAACTCTACCGCACCATTACCCCAACCCCTTGCACGCATTGGCAGTAGTTACACACCACCACCCAATAGTTGCGCAGAACCCTCTCAGCAGTGCCGACAAACATGAGGTTGTGAACCTATGATGTTGAAGAGAGTCTTCGATAGTTGCGCATCATCTCTGGAAATCACATCACCCTTTTGTCCATCCCGATAGTAGAGAACCTTTGAGATGCCAAGTATGTCTGGTAGCGGACAAGCGCATTCTTGAACATTAACCCATCCATCGAGAACATCCTTGTGTCCTGATGCTTTTTCTTGTTGGAACCTCTGTGGAACCTTAATGATGCCAAAAATGGCCCATTCCAAAACTCTTATCAGCCTTGGTAAAGTGTTGCATTTACTCGGTGTACTCTCATTGCAACCTTGTCCCTTAAAAAGTAGCTTTGATAAAGCTTTGTGGAGCTCCTCTGTTGCTGTTCGGCGCAATTAATACATAGGAGAATGCCACTCAGTTCACAATCTTCTCTCTCGATAGGATTTCTTATGCAGGCTAGTGGCATTCGGTAATAGTGCCCAACACCGAGTCCTCTCGTTTAAAGACTCTATTTTTTTAGCCAATTAACCCTTTTAACCCTTATTTTACCTTTAAATAGGAGCTTTCTCCTCAATATTTTAGGACATCTACCCTCTTATCTTAGGTTAGCCATATTTTAATTTTCTTTTTAAATCTTTGGGAGGTTTCCTACTCCCAAGACTTAATTTTTAGATCTAGAGCTCTTTTTTGGTCAATATGCTAGATGATTCAATCTTTGAGTTCCTTTATGCATATGGATTCAAGATCCTTGATCGATGATTTCTTAGCACTCTAGCTTTAGAAATCCTCTTCGCAATAATAAGGAGTCGATTGTAGAGTGGCAAGTTGAATATCGAGTCGTGTCTCTCGAGGATAGATGTTATCGGCAATCGGTGTTTTCAGTTAATCTCTTGCTAATCTAAATTACACTAATTTACTCTAATAAAGCAATAAGTCATTTGCTTGAGTTTGAAACTTTTATGCTAATGCTTGAATTGAAATGAAAATTTTGAAAACACTAACTAAGGCAAAGGTTAATGAATGTTGAAAGCTTGCTTGAAAGTAACTAATTTGAGAAGATTAATTAAACCCTAATCAATAACTACGACAAATTAAAAACTATTAAAATAAGAAAAGCTTGCAAGTTTGGAAAGAGGAAATGAAGGGAAAGTCAAAGCTTTAAAATTCAAAGGAGTCAAAGAGCATTAAATATGAAAAAGTCAAATTGATTAAAGAGGAAAGCCCCATTTGTCTTTCAAGGACCAAAGGTTTGTTTAGACAAATGAGGTAAAAAGCTTCAACTAAAAGATTCAATGGAGTTTTTACCAAAAGAAGAATAACAAGCTAAAAGATTAAAATGGGGATTGAAATGCAATGAAAAAAAACACAAGTTAAAACCTAACAACCAACACACAAACAATAGCAATCAATCAAGAACAACACACAATAGAAAAGAGAAGGATTACTACAAATTTCACTCCAAACAACTTTCAAGGTTTAACTTACAATCTTCAAAAGATAAATCAAGTCTTCAACACAAGAGCAAAGGATGGAAATGTCACCTTCTCCAACAACTCAACAAGAGAAATTAACACTAACTAACTAAACTAAACTAATCTAAGGATTACAAGCTATGCAATGGAATAGTAGAGGCTTGGAAGATATTAAAGGAGTTCAAAAATCAACCAAGAGTGGATAAGGAAACTGGGAAAGATGTAGGGTTTATATAGAGGGTCGCAGGGGCAAAATCATTAAAAATGCCAAAAATCTCAAAACTCCCTGCGATGCAGTCGATCGGGTGGGGACTCATTCGATCGAATACCTATTGATCGGTATATTTCAGTCGATCGACTGGCATAGTAGTCGATCGGCTGACCTTGAAGTCAATTTGGGCTTCTTCAGCTAGGTTTTCTTACCGGCCATTATCTCTTGTTTGCGCTATTTTCCCTTACATGTCTTCACTTGTCCATTGCAGAAGGAGTAAATTGGAATGCGATAAACATGTGCGGGTCCCGCTTGGTCATTCTACGGCCAAAAACATAAAATGAGTGAAAATATATGAAAAACTTAATAGAAACCGCGCAAATGCTACAAAACCTAAAACTAAAAAAATAGGCCTAATTGAATCCTAATCACCCAAAAACGTAAGCGAACACATGCAATCGTGACACAAAAAGTAACAAAAAAACATGTACAAAAACGTGCAAATCAATCCTAATTTTAATTTTAGTAATATTTAGTATTTTATTTCCTTTATTTGATTTATTTTTGTTTAATTGCTTCTTACTCAATTTTCATTGGTTTCTTTAAAGCTTTGAATTCGTGGCTATTTTGATTAAGATGTTAACTACATTTTTTTTTGTTTCATGTTTAGGGGTTTTAATTGCATATTTTATGTTGTTTCTTATCACGGATTTGGTTTCTTGCAACTTCTCATGTGTTAAGGCTATATCTAGTTGGTCTAGGATAAAGGTGAGTTTTCAACCATCAATTGACAAGTTACTGGGTGTTTAATTATGTGTATCTCAACTTGTATGAGTTGAATTACAAAATTAATTATTTGGAAAACTTTTAATTGTCTTTAGACATTTATTAATACCATAAAGAGATCTCAATGTCAGATTTAAATCAAATTGAAATTGGGATTGATAGCCCATATGTTGGGATTGATGACCCCGGCTGATGCACATTAGATGAGTGATAAATTGTCCAATTGGTTATGGAGATGAGTCTAGTGACCTAAACACTTGTGTTTTTTTTGTTTTGATTTTATTTTCGCCTTAAATTTTGAAAACCAAACCCCAAGCAATGTGTCTCAATAGATATTCTTATCCTTATCTTCTATTTGGTGTTAAAAACACAAAAACCATATTCTAATTATCTCTTCAACAGTTGTAAAGTTGTACAAATCATTAAAGCCTTTTGGAGTTCTAAGCGTGATCATAACAATTAATCTCGCATTAAGAACCCATGATTTAAGCACTTACATAGAAGATTTCAACTATTTTTTGTGAATGACTTATAAGAAAGTGAATCACAACAATACATGTTGATTTTAAAATGATAGACATTTAAGTTCATTGAAATCCCAAACCCCGAAATACACCATTCTCATTTAAAAAGATTAATTTCTTATTTTTTGTACATTTGTTCTTGGTAAACTAGATTAATTAATTTAGTTTATGTTTTTTTTTTTGTAATTAGATAACCAAAATCGTCATTTACATCTGTTTAAATAAAATTAATTCATTAATAACATTACTTGTTAATTTCTGAGACTTGGTCCCTGTGGAAATCGACCTTGTTCATCGTATACTACATCTAAATCGTATGCTTGTGGTTATATAGAGTATATTAGCAAAGAATATTTTATTACCAGAACTAATCCATAGTAAAATAGGGAGCGGGAGCGGTCATTGAGAACTACACATTAGGCTTTGATCCGTATGCCCCACCTCATACTTCTTATGAATCAAGCTATAATAATTTATACACCCCACTCGCTTCCACTTCTTTTTACTTGATCTATGATTTTCATGCTCCACCCACTTCCTATCCTTATTCTATGAGCTACAATCATTATGCTCCAACCACCTCAACTCTCTCCATTCTGAGTTATGATAATTATACTCCACCAATTCAAGTTTCTTATCTACCAGAGTTTGAAGATTCTTTTCGGACTCTATACAAGATTCTCGAGAATTTATTAAATTCTGTTTTGCTAATGTAGAGGTTGAGATTGAGGATAATGTTCCACCTCCTTCCCACTATAATATTTTCTATGCCCCACCCACTCTGAATCCTTGTGAATAGAGTTACAAACCTTATACCCCGCCTCACATGACTCACAGTCTGTGATATAATGCTTCATATGTTTCCCATGCATAGAATTCTTATGATCCAAGCTATGATTATTATTCTTCGTCCTTTGCATGCAATCATAGTCAAAAATACATGGCGCCCAAGTCCTACAATTTAGAATATGACCATTATCCTCCACATGTACACCTTCTCATATTCAGAGCTATGATCACCATCCCACACCCCCATAACGCGATTACATTCGTGATGATAGTAATGAGGTAATATGACTTTCTCATGACAATGACTTTTCTAGTGTTCACATTGTGGAACCCTATTTAGTTGTTAATGAGGTGCCGATATTTGATACGATGGAGCCTCTCTCGGGTGGTTGTGATTTCAGCTTAGATGGTGTATTGGTGGATGTGTGTGAAAAGGTGAAGATTTGAATGTGTACATTGCCCCTCTTGTTCTTTTTTAATATCTTGGGAATGGAAGTGTGGTGGTGATTCCATTAGAGGTTTCGTTGGAGAGTGGTGATTTGAGTTTGATGGACTTAGTCAAGGATAAGAGTGTGGTTGTTGTGAGCCCCGTGGAGTTAGAGGAGTATGTCAAGTCCCCTTTACCATTTGATGAAGCTATATTGATTGATAACTTCAATGAGGTGTTGCTTTAGGAAATTCTAGTTCCCATTGATGATTTGAGCTTGTTTTCTTTTTGTAAGAATGATAGAGAAGATGGAGGAAATGAGGAGATTACAATGGAAATTCAAATTATCAAGCCTCTTTACCACCATCCAATACCTTATTTAATCTTGAGATTTAGGTGATAGATGACGTACTGTTGAAGGAGCCCGATCACTCTCTCTTGTGCTCAAATTATGCTATATATGATTTTGAGGAGGTGGCAATCGAGGAAATAAAATAGTTTTTTTTCTCATTTCTGAAAACAAACATTCTTTTGATATCTTATTACAAGAGATTTGAGTTACTCAGAAACCATTTTATATGACCGATGAGTATTTTCGTCTTCCCAGTAGTCAATCCATGTGCCATGTTTATGATATTTACCATGATATTCTTGGTAGTCGATTATTCTCTTTTTTTGCCTCTTAAGTAAGTTGGAGCACTCGTTTATTTTATTTTGTTACTTATTTTACATGCTCTCCATGGTGAATATTATTGCATATTCTTGCTCTTAGATAACACTAAAGTGTGGCATGATTATCGCATATTCTTAGATCCATGCTATTAATAGATAACTGAGTTAAAGATGTTAAATAAACATTTCTCGGGAGGCAACCCAAGTTCTTACTTTCTTTTGAGTGGTTTGTTTTTCTTTCGTGTGTGTTTTTATTATATTACTTTTTCTTGTTTTTTATTTTCTTCCAACTTAACATTTTTGTATGTTCCTTCACTTTGTCTACCTACGTGGACATCGCCACTTGACGCTTCCTATTAAGCATGATGTTAGGGGCAAATCTCTTACTCTACTCTTTTAATATTTTGTTTTTGTTTATATACAATGAGCGTATTATATGGTTAAGTGTGGGGAGTTTATACTTATTTTGATGTGTCTTATGTGTGATTTCTTGTGATAATGAATGGGTCGTAGTGTAGTTTACATTGTTTAAACCTTGGAAAAGTGACCCGACTTAAGACATTGGTTAGATTTCTTAGACTTTCATTCAGCTTTAGTATAATTGTGGGGTTTAAAGTGTAGGTTTCTTGTGAGAGTGCTTTGATCCTTGGTCTATCCGTATATATCTTCAGTGAAAGATGAATACTTTTTACTAGTCTAGTGATCCGTTGCTATTTATTAATGAGACATTTGCAGTAAATTATGAGATGTTATGCCTTATCCTATGAGGATATCATTGAGATTGTTGAAGATTATTTAGGTCTCATAATGCAACAGGTATTAAAGTCTTAAAAACTCATATATGAAAATAGTCAACCATCAAGAAGAGATCGAAAGGCAGCAAGAGTAAGGAATGATTCGTGGTCATTAAAATGACAAGGAAATCTGTAGAACAAGATAAATGGCCATCGACCAACCCGAACTCTTTCGTTTCCTTGATCATACCCTCAACATTCTAAAAATGACATATTGCAACATTTTAGCATAAAGGAGGGGCATCAAACTCATTCTCAGATACCTCATCTAAAAACTCAATCTCAAGTTTCAATAAAGGGTTGGGAGGTGGTAAAAGAGGATCGACAATCTCAATATCCACTAAAATCATCTACATCTCTCCATCATCCTCACATAAGAAAATTAGACTCAAATCGTCAACGTTCATCGAGTTCTCCAAAGGCAACACCTCCATGCACGCGTCTACAATATCATCAAAAAGCACAAGAGGGGTCATACACGCATCCAAATACTCAACCTCAGACTTTACCTTCTTACACATATCCACCAAAATAGTGTTTAATCTAAAATAACAAACAACCAAAGTTAGTTCCACCACAACAAGAATCGGCACTTTATCAAAAGTAAGCAGTTTCACCTCTTTACTTACTAAATTGTCATTGATGTCCACTTGATTTCCTATAAAATATTTTTATGATTATGGCATACATCCATTTAAAGAATTGTTCCCAGTCAGTTAAAGCCAATGATGCATCCAATTTATCGGTCAAGTCTTGAAGATACTTTTCAAAACCAGACGAGAATTCAAGAGTTTGATATGGGGGTTCTTCTCTGACCAAGTAAGGATCATAATCGTAGGGGACATCGGGGTGGTAGTTATAATGTTGGTTGTATATGGGTGTAGGAGGTGGGGAATAATTATCATAGCTTGTATCATAGTTAGTCGAGGCAGGTGGAATATAAAAGTCATATCTCGGAGGATAAGAACTAGAGTCAGGTGGAGCATATGAATCATAGCTGGGGTAACAAAAATTGGGGGACGGGTGGAGCGTATGAATCATTATAACTTGGATTCTAGAAATTGAGAGGTAGGTGATAACGATCATTAAAGGTGGGAGGAGTCGTGAAGCAGGGCGTAAGGACCAATTCTTGGATCATGGTGATCGGGTGGAACAAAGGGATCACTATGGCTCGAATTGTAAGAATTTGTAGAAGGGGCCTATTTATTGCTCCATTGATGATTCCGAGGTTTGAATTGAGGAGAATAGAAAGTCCCTATGAACTGATCACAGATTTCATCCCATGTTTGCAAGGAGTTGATTTCTAAATTCATCAACCATGTTCTTGCGCGATTTTTTAGTATATAGACCAAAGGTCACATCTTCACTTGATTCTTGGTGAGGCCTTGAAGAGGAAACATTTGAGTGGTGGCATTGTACTCATGGGTAAAATTAAGTGGATTCTTAATCGGGAGACCATGGAAACTTGGGAGTAGTTCGGAGTAAAAATCATCTAGATCATACTCTTGCATCACGAGACTAAATTGAATGGTCAATCAAAGGGAATGAGGAGCGTAAGGATTTTCCTGTGGTAGAGGGGCTCGAGACTTAGACATTTTATGTTTTTTAAATCTCCTATCTCAAAAGATGTGATTGATGTCTGAACATACCGGTAGGAGACAAGAAAAATGAATAAAAGAAATATACAATATGAACAAGACACAAAAATAAAATAAATAAAATCACTATGCTAAAGTCACAAATAGAAAACACGAACAAAACCTTTAGCCTTCCCCAACAATAGAGCCAAATTTTCAATTTATCTTTTTGCCCTTAAATTTTAGAAAAGTTCATCCGTAAGAGAATGGAACAATTGTAAGTGGAAAGCTTGACTCGAGTCGTATTTCAAGAAGAAGAATAAGAAAATAAGAAAAGAAAAGGATATTCTAAACACATGGTAAAATATTTGGGGGTCTTGTTTTTTAGCAACTAAGATGAGAATTTAAAGTACAAAAATTGAAGTCCAAAACTCTAAAAAGCACTAGTGCAGAAACTGCATTTTAGAACAGAACATCCTGGTGTATCTAGAAGGGTATTTAAAATTTTGTTCTGGAGTAGACTTTCTAGAACGGTATTTGAAATTACCGTTCTGGAAAGTTGACTTTCCAGAATGGTATTCAAATACCGTTCTGGAAAGTAGATATTCCAGAACGGTTATTGAAAAACCGTTCTGGATTATGAGTCAATCCAGAACGATATTTAAATAACGTTCTGGAAAGTGAACATTCCAGAACGGTACTGTAAAACCCTTCTGGAAAGTATAACTTTCCAGAACGTTATTTTAAATACCCTTCTAGAATATTCGCCAATCAAGAACGGTATGTATAATACCGTTCTCAGAAGTCTTGTCCAATTTTAATACCGCGTAAATGAAAATTTTTGCCGTCCATATTTTTACTTTCCAGAACGGTATCTTTAAAACCCTTCTGGATGTAATCGCTGATACAGAACGTTAAAACATTACCATTTTGGAAAGTATAACATTCCAGAACGTTATTTTAAATACCCTTCTAGAATATTCGACAATCAAGAACGGTATGTATAATACCGTTCTCAAAAGTCTTGTCCAATTTAATACCGCGTAAAGGAAAAATTTTGCCGCCCATATTTTTACTTTCCAGAACGGTATCTTTAAAACCCTTCTGGATGTAATCGCTGATAAAGAACGTTAAAAAAATACCGTTCTGGTATGTCCACAGATACAGAACGGTATTTAATATACCGTTCTCTAAAGTCTACCGAAACAGAATGGGAATAATATACCGTGCTCGATACCAATTTACTGAACTAATCAATTCAGCCCATTTTGTAAACAAAAAATACAGAAAGCTTCCAAAACACATTTCATCCCGTTTTTTCTATTTTCTCCCTCTCCATAACAAGTTTCGTCGTTCCCACCTCGCTCCGGCAAGCCGCCGCTCCCAGCACAAACCCAAGGAAAACGGTGTGTAATTGAGTCCATCATCGGCGTTTTCTCAAGTAAATCGAACCCATTGCTGATTTGGAAGGCGGTTTCACTCAGGTTTTCTTCTTCTTCTAGGGTTTATGTTTTGTTCATATTTTTTTTTTGTTACTTGTATAATTGAGTCGATCTACTTGTGTAATTGAGTGCATCTTCTTCTTCTTCTTCTTCTTCTTCTTCTTCTTCTTCTTCTTCTTCTTCTTCTTCTTCTTCTTCTTCTTCTTCTTCTTCTTCTTCTTCTTCTTCTTCTTCTTCTTCTTCTTCTTCTTCTTCTTCTTCTTCTTCTTCTTCTTCTTCTTCTAGGGTTTATTATTCAAACCCAGTTTTTTTTGTTTTCTTCGGTATCTGTCAGATTCTTCTAGGGTTTATGATTCGAACCTAATTTTTAGGATCACTGCTTCAAATAATATTTTTAGGACCTTTTTTTTATATATAATTTTTACGAAGCTGCCTGTACATCCACATCCGTAGTCTAGCTGTATTTTCTTAGAACTGAAGTCCAGATGCTTAGGAATAAACAAATAGATATGATTGAATTTGTTCTATATCTAATCCTGACGATTGATTTTTTAGCTCCTATGGTGAATCAAACAATGTTTATATGGCTTTGATGAGTGGTGGGACACTTATTAGTAACCAAACTCGATCCTAGATTGCCTAAAAAGCTATATCCTTTGATGATCATGTGTTGTATGAAACATGAAGTTAAAGTTTAGCTTTTGAGAAAAAAGTTGGTAGTGTTCTGGAAATAAAAGATAAAAGTTTAATTCGTTGAGAGTGAGTATGAGTCTTATTTGGTGAATAGGTTTGAAAAGTTATTAAAATAAGAGAATTGTAGTAGGCCTCTCTTAGTTTTAAAATCATGATTCAATTATGCAAAATTATAAATAGGAAGTAATTATTATTATTATTATTATAATTATAATTTTAATTATAATTTTTATTTCAGCTTTTAGTGGCAATCCTTTTTAAACTCTTTTTAAGTGCAAAGTTTGCAAACACTTCCCAAACAAAATCCACATTGTTTTCATAATAAAGATCATGCAATGTAAACAATTCATCGGTTATATCTTTAGGTATTAAGTATCTCTTGTAACCCATCCTATCAGAATGCTCAAGAACCAGTTTTGCTCTTTCTAGATGATCTTTTACTTTGAGTGTAGATGGATTAATGTGTTCTGGAGCAAGAACACTCAAGAGATGAGCATAAGAATATTGAAAGCATAAATATAACAGATAGCTACAGCGGATGAAAATCGAACCTCGAATATAGCAGGATCCAAATCCTCGGGGTTCCGCGTGTCACTTTGACACACCTAGCAAGTTCAGAAATATGCTTTTAAGAAAGTTAGGACACCCTGAATTAAAAAAAGATTAAACGATTGTTTTTGTTATATTAGACATTGGATGTATGGCTAAACAATAGTAAGCACTGTCAAGGTCTGTAATTTATTCTCATCTTGTTCACTAAATAGAGTGGTGGCCTTCTCGAGATTTTGGAGCAAAAGTCGTGATTTAATGTTTCGATTAAGCAGTGATGCTACGACCAATTGCCCTGAACAACACATACGGTAGTTAACTGATGTGACAAGAAAGTTGATGATACTTGTGAGTTATGAGAGGATGGTTTATGTGATGTTTGCAAACTCTAAAACAATGTAGTACTTTTTTTTTCCACTTAGAAGTCGGTAAGTACTTTTGTTTAGAGTTTAGTAAAAACTCCCTTAAATTTATGATTCTGCTTTTTGTTTGATCGTTACACATAAATAATGGAAATTTAGAGTGACCCCCTTGAACCATCATCTTTTTCTTCAAGCTACAAATAATAATGGAAATTCGCAAGCTATACGGTGACTCAGTCGATCGACCTGAGGAGCAGTCGATCGACTAAGCGTCAGTCGATCGACTGCTTCGCAGAGAATTGCCAAACCTTCTGTATTAAGTAATTTCTTTGGTTCTGTCTTTCAAATATCACCTATTAACTAATGTTAATTGTAAACTTTAAATGAGAGAATGATTTTAATTTTTTGGTAATTTGGTAATATAACAAGAATATTAAGGGGGAAAGCCAACAATTTCGTTTTTAATATTATATGATGCACAAGAATATTAAGTAAGAAAATTAGGGGGAAAGCCAACAATTTCGTCCAGATGCACATAACCATCTTTCTCGAGTTCAATAAAAACTAAYTCTCAAATGATATAACTAAATTAACTCAACGAACAAACCGATAACAAATCTTGGCTTATGCATAATTTTGAAACTTTAAATCTAGATTTGTTAATTTGAGTTTTCAGATTTTTTTTAATTAATACGATTTTATGATCAGGTAGAAATGAGTATTGAAGTTTTTATTCACGTTATGTAGGTATGGACCGTAGTTGGATAAATAGTATACGATCCAATGATGAATATGAGAATGGTGTGAATGAGTTTTTAAAGTTTGCTAAGACTCATGCTCCTACTAATAATGAGAGGTTCTATTGTCCATGTGTGAAATGCTTGAATAGTCAACGATTAAGTGTTAGAGAAGTTAGAGAACATGTAATTTGTGATGGTTTCAACAAGAATTACACACGATGGATATGGCATGGTGAATTGGACATGCCAGATGAAACTCAGAATGAAGATGCCCTAAATGAAGACGTTGATGAAGAAATGTATGATAGAATAAAAGAGATGATTAATGATGTTGTAGCAGAGGCATTTGAGAAAGCACATGAAAATAAGAGTTACGATGCCTTGTCAACCGATGCCGATAAACCTCTTTACTCGAGCTGTAAAACCTATTCCCGATTGTTTGCAATATTAAAACTTATTAAGTTGAAGGCGACGCATGGGTTGAGTGATAAGTGTTTTACGGAGTTGCTTGGCTTGTTGAAGGGTATGCTTCCAGAAGATAATGAATTGCCAGAATCTACCTACACAACGAAGAAGAGTCTATGTCCTCTTGGCCTAGGGTATAAGAAGATTCATGCATGTCCTAACGATTGTATTCTCTACAGAGAAAATTACAAAAATTTGCACGAGTGTCCAAAATGTTGAACTTCACGTTACAAGAAGACTAAGGATGATGATGCTATTTGGGATGGTGGTAAAAAAAAAAACCATCGAAGGTTTTATGGTATCTTCCAATAATACCAAGATCCAAATGCTTATTTGCGAGTCCAACCGAGGCTAAGAACTTAAGATGGCATGCCGATGAGAAAATTGATGATGGCAAACTTCGACACCCGAGTGATTCGCCTCAATGGAAGAAGATGGACCAATTATATCCTTGTTTCGGAAATGAGCCAAGAAGCCTAAGGCTGGGACTATGTACGGATGGGATGAATCTGTACGGTAATTTGAGTAGCCAACATAGTTCATGGAAAGTTCTACTTGTAATTTACAACCTTTCTCCATTAATGTGCATGAAACGCAAGTACATTATGCCGTCTATGATGATTTCGGGCCCAAAACAACCCGAAAATGACATAGATGTCTACTTTCAGCCGTTATTGGAGGACTTGAAAAAGTTGTTCGTGGAGGGCGTTGATGTGTACAATGTATACAAAAAAGAAACCTTCAAGATGCGGGCGATGATCTTCTGTACGATTAATGACCTCCCAGCATATGGCAACTTGTCCGGGTATTGTAATAAGGGACATAAAGCATGTCCCGAATGTGGAGAGCACACCGATTTTCATCAGCTTGAGCATGGCATGAAGACAGTGTACCTCGGTCATCGAAAATGGCTTGAATCAAACCATCTATATTGTCAATTGAGGAAAGCTTTCAACAGCAAAAAAGAGGAAGAAAAAGCTCTAGAGACATTAACTCCTGAGCAAGTCTATGACCAGGTGAAAGACATTAACGTGATATTTGGTAAAACACAAAAGAAAATTCCATCCGAAAAATGCTTGTGGAAAAAGAGATCGATTTTTTACGAGCTCCCATATTGGAAGAGTCTTGGGGTGAAGCATTGTATTGATGTGATGCATTTGGAGAAGAATGTGTCAGATAGTCTTCTCGGAACGCTTTTCAATATAAAAGGTAAGACTAAAGATAGTGTGAATGCACAAAAGGACATGGTTGCCATGGAAATACGAAGCGATGTAGCTCCAGTATCTCATGGTAAGAGGACTTATTTACCACCAGCTTGTTACACATTATCGATAAGTGAAAGAAAACAGTTTATGTAAATGTTTGCGTGGTGTTAAAGTGCCTCAGGGATTTTGTTCTAATGTGAAGCGGCTGGTGTCGATGAAAGATTTGAAATTGCTAGGCTTTAAGTCTCATGACCATCATGTGTTGATGCAACAACTATTACCGACTGCTATTCGAGGTATTTTGCCGAAAAAAGTGAGAAACACCATAAGCAGATTGTGTTTTTTCTTTACTGCTATATGTATTAAGGTCATCGATCCTCAAGTGTTGGATGATTTGGAGAAGGACGCTGCAACTATCCTGTGTCAACTTCAAATGTATTTTCCACCCGCTTTTTTTGACATAATGGTGCATTTGATCATTCATATTGTGAGTGTTGATGGTCAATATCATCCGAGTGACAAGTGCAGAACCAAACCGAGGACACCCTGCTGAGCTAAAGAACAGCACGCGAGACCTACCGAGCACATACGCACGATTTCTCCGCGCACACACTCGCCAAACTGGAGCACGCGGCATGCCGAAGTCGTTGAGCGTATCCGCATCAGGCCGTCAGACTCACACCGCCGAGCAGGACTGCCGAGCAGACTTCCACAGTCCGCCGAGTCCTGCGAGGCTGACGCCGAGTAAAGTGCCGAGCAGAACTCTGTCGAGCTGAACTTTGCCGAGCAGAAAGCCCCGAGGCACTGGGAAATCCTGGCGAGCAGTCGAGCACTCCAGTGCGAGCACACCGAACTGAACTTTGCCGAGCAAAAATCTCTTAGGCACCGGGCGATCCAGGCGAGCAACCGAGCACTCCAGTGTGAGCCCACCGAGCTGAACTTTGCCGAGCAGAAAGCTCTGAGGCGCCGGGCGATCCGGGCGAGCAACCGAGCACTCCAGTCCGAGCGCGCCGAGCTGAACTTTGCCGAGCAGAAAGCCCCGAGGCGCCGGGCAATCCTGGCAAGCAGCCGAGCACTCCAGTGCGAGCGCACCGAGCTGAACTTTGCCGATCAGAAAGCTCTGAGGCGTCGGGCGATCCGAGCGAGCAACCGAGCACTCTAGTCCAAGCGCACCGAGATGAACATGGCCGAGCAAAAATCTCTGAGGCGTCGGGCGATCCTAGCGAGCAGTCGAGCACTCCAGTCCGAGCGCACCAAGCTGAACTCTCTCGAGCAGGTTTTGCCGAGCAGACCAGCACAGTCCGCCGAGTCCTGCGCAGCTAGCGCCAAGCAGGGTGCCGAGCAGGACTGCCGAGCAGACGAGCAAGGTCCGCCGAGTCCTGCGCAGCTGGTGCCGAGCAGGACTCCGCCGAGTAGGACTGCCGAGCAGACAAGCACAGTCCGTCGGGTCCTGCAAAGCCGGCACCGAGTATAGTGCCGAGCAGGACTCTGCCAACCAGGACTGCCGAGCAGAAATTTGCCGGGC
This sequence comes from Phtheirospermum japonicum, assembly GCA_014905375.1. NCBI lineage: Eukaryota > Viridiplantae > Streptophyta > Magnoliopsida > Lamiales > Orobanchaceae > Phtheirospermum > Phtheirospermum japonicum. The sequence goes on along the minus strand of BMAC01000632.1, from coordinate 160,896 downwards.
AGACCAGAATAGTCTGCCGAGTCCTGCGCAGCTGGTGCCGAGCAGAGTGCCGAGCAGGACTCCTCTGAGAAGGACTGCCGAGCAGACCAGCACAGTCCGCCGGGTCCTGCAAAGCCGGCGCCGAGTATAATGCTGAGCTCCTCCGATGAGCAGGACTCCGCCGAGCAGGATTTTACCGAGCAAACCAGCACAGCCCCGGGTCCTGCAAAGCCGGCCTGCCGAGAGCTGGTGAGCTCCCCCGCCGAGCTGCCGAGCTCCCCCGCCGAGTTCCCGAGAGCTGACGCACGCCTGCCGAGAGCTGGTGAGCTTCTCCGCCGAGCTGCCGAGCTCCCCCGCCGAGTTCCTGAGAGCTGATGCACGGCATGCCGAGAGCTGGTGAGCTCCTCTGCCGAGCTGCCGAGCTCCCCCGCCGAGTTCCCGAGAGCTGACGCACGGCCTGCCGAGAGCTAGTGAGCTCCTCTGCCGAGC
>BMAC01000632.1:119614-159881 GCA_014905375.1 Phtheirospermum japonicum | reverse complement strand
GCAACAGTGCCGAACAGAGATTGCCGACCTCAAAAAAGCCGAACAGAGTGAAGAAAGGAACAAGGAAAACAATCTCTCTGGGCAACAATGCCGAACAGAGATTGCCGATCTCAAAACATCCAAGCAGGAAAGAAAACAAGAGATGTACGCTGAACTCGAGCAGACCGAGCAAGAAGATGCCGACCTGAGCAGGGACCGAGGTCGTCGGCCAGAAAAAGAACCGATGTGCGAACTCAAAGACATCGACTGCCGAGCAGAGAATGACAATCTGAAAGTTATTTCTGATCTGAAAATTGTCGAAGATGAGCTTGATCCCCAGAAGCCAAGCTTGAAGAGAAAGGCTACCCATGCTGAGCCTAGTTGAAGAACTTGATTGGATCTCAGTTGATGACCTCGATCCGAGCAAGCAGCTCCGAGTCGAACGAGATCTCCAGGAACCCATCAGATCCGAGCTAATAAGCTTTTTGAAAGCAAATCTGGACGTCTTCGCATGGAAACATGACGACATGCAAGGCAATCAGCCAAATAAAGGCGTTGAGAAAACCTAAGGCGTTTAGCCATCAAAAGGCTTTGAGCCAACCTAAGGCGTTAAGCTATCCTAAGGCACTAAGCCAAATAAAGGCGTTGAGAAATCATAAGGCGTTAAGCCATCCAAAAGGCATTGAGCCAACCTAATGCGTTAAGCCATTCTAAGGCATTAAGCAAACAAAGGTGAATAAACCACTCAAAGGCACTTAGACGACCTAAGGCATTTAGCCAAATAAATGCGTTGAAAAATCTTAAGGCGTTAAGCCATACAAAGGCATTGAGCCAACCTAAGGCATTAAGCCATCCAAAGGCATTGAGCCAACCTAAGGCGTTAAGCCATTCTAAGGCATTAAGCCAAACAAAGGTGAACAACCACTCAAAGGCACTTAGCCGACCTAAGGCATTTAGCCAAATAAATGCGTTGAAAAATCTTAAGGCGTTAAGCCATACAAAGGCATTGAGCCAACCTAAGGCATTAAGCCATCCAAAGGCATTGAGCCAACCTAAGGCGTTAAGCCATTCTAAGGTATTAAGCCAAACAAAGGTGAATAACCACTCAAAGGCACTTAGCCGACCTAAGGCATTTAGCCAAATAAATGCGTTGAAAAATCATAAGGCGTTAAACCATCCAAAGGCATTGAGCCAACCTAAGGTGTTAAGCCATTCTAAGGCATTAAGCCAACTAAAGGCGAACAACCACTCAAAGGCACTTAGTCGACTAAAGGCATTAAGCCACTCAAAATGCCAATTTGTAAAACAATCAGCTGAGCTCATCGGCATAAGCCAAACCAAATAGGTCGGCACACAAAAAATATCGTTGCAAAGCAAAAGTGTCAAGCTGAGAATGTCGAGCTCAACCCAGGTGGCACACCTAAAAGAGCAAGCGCAAGGGAAATGCCGAGCTCAAGGTGCTGAGRTGAGAATGTCGAGCTCAACCCAGGTGGCACACKTAAAAGAGCAAGCGCAAGGGAAATGCCGAGCTCAAGGTGCTGAGCTGAGAATGTTGAGCTCAACCCAACCGGCACACCTAAAAGAACAAGTGCAAAGGAAATGCCGAGCTCAAGGTGCCGAGCTGAGAATGTCGAGCTCAACCCAACCGGCACACCTAAAAGAACAAGTGCAAAGGAAATGCCGAGCTCAAGGTGCCGAGCTGAAAACGTCAAGCTCAACCCAGCCGTCACACCAAAACGAGCGCACTCAGTGACATTGCCGAGCTTAAAAATGTCAAAATGACTCGACACGTCAAAGAGAGCAAGATTTAAAAAAAATCCGAGCTCAACGTGCCGAGCTCAAAAGAGTCAAACTCAAATTGACTCAACACGTCAAAGAGAGCAAGATTTCAAAAAAGAAATCCGAGCTCAACGTGCCGAGCTCAAAAGAGTCAAACTCAAATTGACTCGACTAGTCAAAGAAAGCAAGTTTTCAAAAATCCGAGCTCAACGTGCCGAGCTCAAAAAGAGCCGAACTCAAAATTAGCTCGACACGTTAAAAAGAGCGAACTTCCAAAAATTGCTGAGCTCAAAAATCTCCGAGCTCAGAATTGCCGAACCCAATATTCCGAGTTTGAGCTCGGGGTAAAAAAAAAAGGCAATATGTGTACATATTTAAGTAGTCGAGCTGAAAACACAAATAAGAGAAGCCACTCAAAAAGTAAGCTAAGGGCAAAGGATACTGAAAGGAAAACCGGCCGACCAGAACTTATTCAAATCAAGAAATACGAGTACATCAAGGTCGACCGCCCAAAGGTGACAAGCTAATCACCATCCTCATCGTTGCGCTCCTGTCCATCGCCGAGGTCAACATCCAGATCGTCATCAAACTGATACTTGTACCAACGAATTGCTAAAAGCCATCCATGACAAAGAATCTTTCCTGTACTGAAACTCCCATATTGATTGTACCTGAACTCGCTACCCTAACTCAATTAAGGTTCGGACTAATTGCCACCCTGGCTAACTCTATTGAATCCCCAGAAACCGATCGAATAAGGACKAAAAGGAGGCGAAAGGACAAAGTTTCCCGAAATAAGGGGCTGAGATTATTAAAAAATGCATGGGTCCTCAATGAAGTTTCTTGGAGAAAGTAAGAGAGAATGAGAATGGATATCAAAGGTGTCACATGTCACAAGGGTCCAAAAGCACTAGGGGACAAAACCTGCAAAAGCTTCAGAAGAAGGGGCTGCAAAAACTCCCATTTCTTAAAGCGTGACGGTCAGACTTCCCGCAAAACAAGGTCGATGGGACAAGACACCTCATGCCCAGGTCGGCTCGGCTCCCTCAGATGACAAAGATTGGATGAGGGCGAACCCACCTACGTGTAGCCGACTCCGCGCTCAGGGGCTTGTTGATGGTCTGTATCGTCCCGAATACACCACGGAGGAATCGAGCCGAACCACTCAAAGTAATCTGGAGAACTCGACTGGCCGAGCAGGAAGCGCCAAGCAGCCGAAAGTCCATGCGCGGTCTGCCGAGTCCTGCCAGGCAACCCACCGAGCAGAGCTCGCCGAGCAAAGCCTGCCGAGTAGGGAGCGCCGTGCACCCGACCTGCCGAACTTCTGAGCTAGGCCATGTCGTTAACTACCACCGCGGACATGCGCTGAGCGCTGATGCTAACCTGCCGTGCAGAGTTCACCGAGCTGCCGAACTGCCGAGCTCAGCCGCGTTGCTAACACCCCCACCTTTTGACTGAATTGAATGTTCAGACGACCAGGACTTAATGAGCCCGAACCCGCCTATGCATAGCTGACTCTGCGCTCAAGGGCTTGTTTATGGTCAATATCGTCCGAGTGAGAAGTGCAGAACCAAACCGAGCACACCCTGCTCAGCTGAAGAACAGCACGCGAGACCTACCGAGCACATCCGCACAATTTCTCCGCGCACACACTCGCCGAACTGGAGCACGAGGCATGCCGAAGTCATTGAACGTATCCGCGTCAGGCCGTCGGACTCACACCGCCGAGCAGGACTACCGAGCAGGATTTTGCCGAGCAGACTACCACAGTCCACCGAGTCCTGCGAGGCTGACGTCGAGTTAAGTGCCGAGCAGAACTCTGCCGAGCAGAACTTTGCCGAGCAGAAAGCCCCGAGGCACTGGGCAATCCTGGCGAGCAGCCGAGCACTCCAGTGCGAGCGCACCGAGCTGAACTTTTCCGAGCAGAAAGCTCTTAGGCGCCGGGCGATCCGAGCGAGCAACCGAGCACTCCAGTGCGAGCGCACCGAGATGAACTTTGCCGAGCAGAAAGCTCTGAGGCACCGGGCGATCTGGGCGAGCAACCGAGCACTCCAGTCCGAGCATGCCGAGCTGAACTTTGCCGAGCTGAAAGCCCCGAGGCGCCGGGCAATCCTGGCAACAGCCGAGCACTCCAGTGCGAGCGCACCGAGCTGAACTTTGCCGAGCATAAAGCTCTGAGGCGCCGGGCGATCCGGGCGAGCAACTGAGCACTCCAGTCCGAGCGCGCCGAGATGAACATGGCCGAGCAAAAATCTCTGAGGCGTCGGGCGATCCTAGCGAGCAGCCGAGCACTCCAGTCTGAGCACATCGAGTTGAACTCTGTCGAGCAGGTTTTGACGAGCAGACCAGCACAGTCCGCCGAGTCCTGCGCAGCTACTGCCAATAAGGGTGCCGAGCAGGATTTTGCCGAGCAGACGAGCAAGGTCCGTCGAGTCCTGCGCAGCTGGCGCCGAGCAGGACTCCGCCGAGTAGGACTGCCGAGCAGGATTTTGCCGAGCAGACCAGCACAGTCCATCGGGTCCTGCAAAGCCGGCACCGAGTATAGTGCCTAGCAGGACTCTGCCAACCAGGACTGCCGAGCAGAACTTTGCCGGGCAGACCAGCATAGTCCGCTGAGTCCTGCGCAGCTGGCGCCGAGCAGGACTCCTTTGAGAAGGACTGCCGAGCAGACCAACACAGTCCGCCGGGTCCTGCAAATCCGGCGCCAAATATAGTGCTGAGCACCTCCGCCGAGCAGGATTTTACCGAGCAAACCAGCACAGCCCGCCGGGTCCTGCAAAGCCGGCCTGCCGAGAGCTGGTGAGCTCCCCCGCCGAGTTCCCGGAGAGTTGACGCACGGCCTGCCGAGAGCTAGTGAGCTCCTATGTCGAGCTGCTGAGCTCAGTATGATCCGCCAGCACAACCGGAGTCCGATGTTGAGCGTTTTTGACGATCCGCTGAGCAGAAAGTGCCGAGCAGGATGTGCTCATCCAGCATGGGCACAACCTGCTCGGCTCACTTTCGTTCCCTTATCAAGAAAAAAGCGCCGAACGGGGTCATCAGTTCACCATCCTTGAATTTGTCCGGAAAACAACTGAGGACGGCACCAAGTTGCTGAGGACGGCAGTAAGTCGGCAAAAAATAGTTGAGGTCGGCACTAAGGCGGTGGAAACTGGTTGAGGGCGGCAAGGAGATAAAGACAAAATAGACAGAGGATTTTGGTGAACCAATGAGAATAGGACAAGTTTTCAATTAAGGTTTCCATTGGAAACTATAAATAGCCTCTCCAAGAGAGAGAGAGAGGAGATCCCCAATTTTTTAGAGAGAATTACATAGAGAGTTAGAGAGAGAAATATTGTATTTCAAGGTCAAGCACCTATAAAAAGGGTCCGGCTAAGGCCGATCCGAACTGATTTTGAGGAATAAAAGTTAAGCACTTTCTCCCACTCGTTTCTGATCTCAGATTGCTGCTCTTTTACTGTTTTTTGGTTTTGTATTGGTTTTGTGTTACTCTTAACATAAACAGTGAGTGAGATAAGGGAATGTGGATCGGTGCATTTACGGTGGATGTATCCGTTTGAGCGATATATGAAAATACTAAAGGGGTACATCAAGAACCCTTATCGACCTGAAGCCTCTATAATTGAACGTTACGTTGCAGAAGAGGCCATTGAGTTTTGTAGTGATTATTTGTCCGAAAGAAAATCTGTTGGTCATCCAAAATCTCGCCATGAAGGTAGAAGTCTTGGTAAGGGAACACTTGGGGGAAAATTGAAAAATGTTGATCGTGAAGAGGTGCTACAAGCACATTTAAACATTATGAATAATACGGTTGAAATCCAGCCTTATTTAGATGCACATAAGGCGTTGATAAAGGAACAAAACCCTCGGAAAACAGAAATGTGGTTGGTGAATGAGCACAACAATACTTTCTTGTCTTGGTTGAAGGGCCATGTTATGAATGATGTTTGTACATCTGATGTGAAATTGCAATTGAAGTTAAAGAAGAAGATGATATGTTATGTTGGGGGGCGTTGGGCTGTCTTCAAGACTAACCTCATGAATGATTACATATATAGTGGTATAGAAGAACCCCCGTATGTAAATGATTACAAGTTCCTCGATAAAGTTACTTGGGATGCTTTCGTTGCGGTACGACTCACTCTAGAGGAGAAGGTAATATTTTTCTGCATATGTGAACTTGTGTGGTAATGTTTGGTGGGCTTTGATTGGTTTGTGATCAAAAGTGAAATTTTTTATAGTTTGAGGACTAAGATATAATTAATTTTCTGCATATGTGAACTTGTGTGGTACTGTTTGTGGGACTGTTATTATATGCTTTGGTGGGCTTTGATTGGTTTGTGGTCAAAAGTGCAAATTTCGATAGTTTGAGGAACAAGATATAATTAATTTTCTGCATATGTGAACTTGTGTGGTAATGTTAGTGGGACTGTTATTTTATGCTTTGGTGGGATTTGATTGGTTTGTGGTCGAAAATGCAAATTTTGATAATTTGAGAATTTGAAGGAGAAAACTGAGCCGGAGCAGTCGAACCAGTCGATCGACTGATTGACCAGTCGATTAACTAGATCTCTCTGAATCGACAAGAGTACAGAATGTTTGGCAATTTTTTGCGTAGCAGTCGATCGAATGCTCCTCAGTCGATCGAAAAAGGGTCAGTCCAGCTCGTGAATTTCCATTATTATTTGTAGCTTGAAGAAAAAGATGATGGTTCAGGGGGTCACTCTCTAAATTTCCATTATTATTTTCTTTTGACCGGACACCTGCACCAACTTCATGATATACTAACATTTATTTGAAATCTTGATGACAGGTAAAGAGGAAGAAGGCCCAAGAAGTGCAATCTCATAATAAGTGTCCACAGAGGACATCTCGTGGGGTTTACAATCTTCTGGAATAAAAAATGATGGAAGAGAAGGTTAAGGGGAGACAAAAAGCTTTACAGGATCCGTCAGAGATTATCCCTCCTCCATTTCCCCCCACTCGGCATGAGAAATGGAATAGAGCGGGCATGAATTCTTCTGGACAATATACCACTCCCGAAGCGAGAGTTATTGCTAAAAAAATTATAAGTTATCTTTCGTGTATCAAATAGAAAAATGTATTAGTTTTTAGACAAGATTACTAAAACTAACCTTTGTACTAGAATTAACCTTATTACATTTGTTGCAGGATTCTTTAGAGGAACAGCAATCCTCTGGCAGTTTCAAAGAATGTGTCACAAATGATTTATTTGCTGTTGCAGTAGGCAAGCCCAATCATCCTTGCCGTGTAAGAGGAGTTGGGAAAGGATATACAGTGAGTACCTACTTCGGAAATCAACGCCAACGTAGTGGAATGGTGTCACGAGCGGAATTCAATAACACTATTGCAGAAATGGAGAAGAAGATACAAATAATTTTGAGCTCTCAAGCCACATCCGCCGGACAACCCCTCACTCCAGTAGTCGATAGTGAAAAAGGGAGTAATACTTTTGCTGATCAGGTTCCAGATCATTTTTCCCATCACGATGAACACAATGATGAGTATGAGTTATATGTTGAGGATCCGCAAAGGGGATTGGTTGCATATGGCCGTATTGTCGGCTTGGGGTCAACTGTACACCACAAGAAAATGAAAGTTTATGAGGTGAGAGTGAAAGTCGTACGAGTAGTAGTAGAAGATGCTCAAGTTCCATTCCAGACAGAAGAGGTCACTAAGGTTGGAGAAGCACCAAATAATTTCATTGTTTAGCCGAAAAGGTTGGTTGAGCATGTTGGTCGAAAGGTACTTATCTCTTAATTTGATATGCATAAGTATTATAAGTAATATATAAAATATAGTTTGAGATGTAAATAATTTTTAAAAATTATTTACATCTCAAAGACAACCTTATTATTGACAATAGTAATAGTTAAAAATAGTAATTATTAACAATAGTAATAATTATAATTCTTATTATTAGCAAAAATATTTATGATAATTCTAATAATTATTTAGAACTAACATATTATAATTATTTTTGTAGTCAGTTTCTCAAAGGGAACTTTTTCCAAAATCCCAGTCCGCATCCAAGACTCAAAGTGATGTGCTTAAAAGTTTGTGGTTTGCGGCAGCCGATATTAATCAACCAAAATCTGTAAGTATTGAAGCCGGGGTTGTGAGTTTGAAGATAGTCGAAGTGTACATAAATCAAGAGGACATCATTGGGATGTTAGTAACCCAGAAGATTTCTATTTCGGTCATGCAATTTTACAACAAGTATTCTTTTACCTCTAAATTTTGCAATTAATTTTTTAGAACATAAAAACAATATAAAAATCCATACAAACTTTTTAAATACTTAAAATGTTGTAGGTATTTTAATAACGAATTAAGATCATCATATAGAAATGATAAATTTGGATTGATAAGTCCATTGAATCTTCAGCATCGCAATATCGAAGAAACGATACAAGAAAGAATTGGAGAAAAGGATTTTGAGTGCTTCCTTGCACCTATCTATGAGTAAGAAGTTTATTTAATTAATAATTTGTTTATTTCTTGTTCTAATAAATTATGGTCTTGTTTCACATTTTTTAGGACTCATTGGCAGTTGATGGTTCTTTGCCCCAAGTACAATTATGTGGCTTGGTTTTGCTATTTTCAAAGAAAACCAAAAAAAAAATATTTCCTCTAAGATTGAGACGTATATTTTCTTTGAATTAGTTTTATTTGTCATTTACTTGATGCTTTTCTAATTATTTTTATATAGAGCATTCAATGCATACCAACTAATGAAAGGGACGCACTCACGAAAATACAAGAAGCTTGAGTGGGTTTATACAAAGGTAATTTATGTTGATGTATAGGAAACTTTAAGATTCGAAAAATATTTGAATACTCTGTGTTACACTTAATTGTCAATTAGAAGGAATTAATATATTCTGACTGGCATGTGATTTTTAACGTGGTATGGAATTATTTATAAAATATAGATGATAATAAACTATTATATTGCAAAATTCTTTACTTGTTGTCTATTTCAAAATAGATGATAATGTATTATTATTATTATTATTATTATTATTATTATTATTATTATTATTATTATTATTATTATTATTATTATTATCATCAAATTATATATAATAAGTGAATGATATAATGTTATAATATTGTATGTAGATAAATTTTATATTTATTAATATAAAAGTATAAAATAAAGATTGTTCTTTGAGTATTTAGTATGTAGATGTATGTAGATTGTTGTTTGAATATTTAGTATTTTATAAAGACCCTACAGCCATCATTATGTGAACAAACTTTCTTGAAAACTACAGTAAGTTTGTGTTTGTTCTACAACTTCATTTGATTATACAGGATAATCAATCAGTTGATGATTGATATGGGATTGAATTATAGCATTGGAATTTTCTATACCGTAAATGTCGTGTTTATTTCTTCATTTTTTGGCGTGTGTGTGTTCAATTTCCAATTCTGTTGTTTGGATGTTTTGATGTATAGCAAACTTTAAGATTCGAAAAAATATTTGAAATACAGCCGAAAGCGTTTGTGTCTACATCAAATTATGTTGATTTATATGTTGAACTTTAATTTTCCAGTGTTGTAAACAAGGTGAGGCTGATGAATGCGGGATCTTCGTTATGCGACATATGCTTGATATCATTAAATTAGATATTGTTGACTCATTCGAAAAGGTAATTTTAATAAAGCAAAATTATTATCATTTTTTTGTTTTGTGATGAGTTGTGCGTATTGCGTGAGTTAATTTGCATTAGTTCAAAACTTGACAATTGATATCATGTGTATTGCCTGAATAATGTGTATTGCGTGCAGGTATTCAATATGGAGGGACCTTATTCGGATGATGACATTGATGTAGTTCGTAGATGTTGGGCCGAGTATTTTCTAGAGGTCATTACTTGAGGGTGCGCATTGCATTTTATTTTTGTTTGAAGAACAAATATCTCTGATGAAACCTTGTTTTGTATGTGACTTGTAGTGATTGTTGTTTTGAACACTTGATGAATATTGTGGGTTTTTGTGTTGTTTTTCGTTGATTTGAATGGATTGAGATATTATATTTGGTGAAGTATATTTTTAATTGAGATTTGGTGTTTTAAATATTGTATATTTAATGTTTTATATTTGGGAAAGACGGATTTCCAGATTATACTATAACTTTTCAGAACGGCATTTGAAAAAAAACGTTCTGAAAAATACAATTTTTCAGAACGGTATTTTGAAATACCATTCTGGAAAGTAAAACTTACCACAACGGTATTTCGAAATACCGTTCTGGAAAGTACAACTTACCATAACGGTATTTCGAAATACCGTTCTGGAAAGTTCAACTTACTAGAATGTTTTTTTCAAATACCGTTTTGGGAAGTTGTACTTTCCAGAATGGTATTTGATTATACCATTCTGGAAAGTCGAGCTTTCCAGAACAGTTTTTGCCTAGAACATTCTGATAAGTTGTACTGTCCAGAACGGTATTTCAAAATACCGTTTTGGTTAGTTGCACTTTCCAGAATTGTATTTCAAAATACCGTTCTAGTAAGTTGTACTTTCCAGAATTGTATTTTAAAAGAACGAATAATTGTACTTTCCAGAACGGTTTTTTCAAATGGCGTTCTGGTAAGTCGAGCTTTCCAGAACGGTATTGGTAGAAAACGTTCTGGTAGTTGTACTTTCTAGAACGGTATTTTGAAATACCGTTCTGGATAGTTGTACTTTCTAGAACGATAGTTGAAAAACCGTTCTGGAAAGTCGCGCTTTTCAGAACGGTTTTTCCAAATACCGTTCTAAAAAAGTGGCAGAACAATATTGGATGGTACTTTTCTAGAACAAAAAGATTATTTTCTAGAACGCCTTTTTTTTACCCTTCTAGAAAGTCTGCTAATCCAGAACGGTAAAAAAAGGCGTTCTGGGAAGTACAGACTTTCTAGAACTATGTCACTACAAAAGGCACATAAAGGCGTTCTGGATAGGCAGATTTACCCTTCTGGATATGCAGTTTCTACACTAGTGAAGATTAGTAAAATGTGGGTATAGGGCTCTAAACTCGTCTCCATGATCAATTGACAATTTATCAAACACTTAATCTACAAATAGGGGTTGTAATCCCAATTCTTAATTAAACACCCAATAAACCCCAATTGATGGTTTTAAACTCATTTAGACCCTAGACAAATAAATTTCAACATAAAAACATAAAAAAAAATCAATAACATAAATAAAGAACAAGCATAAACATAATTAATCTTATAAACAAATCCATAGCCGAATAAGCAATAATAAAATCAAGGAAGTTGAACATTAAAATCTACGAAATGCAATAGAGGGAAAATCAATTCAAACTAAATTAAATAAGTTGAAGAAGCTACTCTAATTCATCTACAAACCTAAAAATCATCATTAACTACAAGTCAACTACATGTACAAATTTGGCTAAACCCATTTGCTTTTCCACAATAACCTTTTTAACTTTACCAAATAGGAAATAAACTCCATGAATGAACAAGAACAAGCGTTGAAGAGAAAAGGAGAGTTCACCAAAATCACAAAGTAAAAATCAATATCCAAGAAACACATAACACATGTAGTCAATTAACAAAATTCATCCATGAATTCTACCAGAGAACAAACAAAAGAGAAAAAACTAGAGCTACTTACAACTAGGAGGGCTTACCCAAAGTTAAGCTATAAATTATAATAACAACTTCAAGTCTTCAAGCCATGGTCTCAAGCTTACAATGAATATTGTAATGAAGTTAAAGAAAGATGAGGAAGATTTTTGATAAAGGTTTTGAAGCTTGAAAGAGAAGAAAAAAAGAAGAGTGGATAAGAAGTAGCTAGAGACTTTCTGTAGTGAAAAGGGTGGATAAGTGAACTAGGGGAGTGTGGGGCTATATATAGGTTAAAGGAGGGGCAAAATGGTCAAAAATTGAAAAATAGAAAAAAAACAGAGCTCACCATTGATGTACCATCGATGAACAATCAATTATCATTGATTGAGTCCAGGAGCTCACGTTGATGTGACATCAATGAAGCATCGGTCGATGGAGTGGTTGACGGGAGCATAATGTAGAGTTGGCAGGCATTTTGAGGCTCTTAATCTCCAAATTAGCACCGGATGTCTAAACATTAAGTGTATAACCATAACTTAGATTTCATTTAGATCATTTAATATTCTGTTTGAAATTATTTCAAAATAGTTATGGCCTCCAAATCATGAACCACTACATCTAGGAATTCAGTTAAATGTTTCAAATTCAACCTTCTTTTACAAATCTAAACGTCTGAGTTGTGCAAAGTGAAAAATATAAAGGTTGTATATCTATCTCTTAGGTTTCCATTTATATCATTTATAAGCAAATGGCAAGAGGGGTCAGGCATTTATGCTCGTATTATAAGAACTTCTACATCTATTTAGCGAATGTGTGGGCCAATAATGTAAATGGCACAACTCTCATTGTTTTTACTCGATCATTTCACCATACACTCATCGACACTTGTCATTGAATTCATTGGGCTTATCTCATCTTTTGACCTCAGCTAGGTCCCACTTTGATCATTCTTTGACCAAGAAAAATAGATAAAATAAAAATCCACAAAAATAAGAGAAAAACACGAAAACCCTAGAAAGAAAAAACAAACTGGAAAATGTGAAATAAGCTAATCGAGATAAAACATAAAGAAAACACATGCAAAAAAAAAAAAACACAGAGAGATGTAAAAACATTGAAAAAGCATACGAGTATGTACAAAATAATTATCTTTTATAGAGAGAATATAAATTACTGTTAATATAACATCTATTTCTGGTCCGGGTTTTTGTACATAGTTGAGGTTATGGTGTATTAGATTATGGTAGTCGGATGATCTCAATCTGAGAAAGAAAAATGTCTTGAAGGTCAAGAGGACCTCGGGTTCGGGTTGAGTAATGTCAATTTTGCACCTGTTTTGTCTCAAAGATTCTTGAGAGCAATATTGGTCTTGAAAATTTTGTAGACCAATTTTGGCCTCGAGGGTTTTGGGGTTCATCTGGCCTAGAAGGTTCAAGCTAGTTTCCTAAGATAATGTGACCTAATGACTCATTTTGGTAATATTATCTATTATATTTTTCGTGAGGATATTCGAGTTATAGTTAGAGAATGAAATAAGAATTATGATTCATGTGGGTCTCCTAATTCTGGCTCATAAGAGGAGCAAACCCTAGTTTGGGCAACACTTCTCCAGTTTGATATATATATATATATATATATATATATATATATATGGGATAAAGGACCTATTCGAAACCTATGTTTTCACAAGTTTCATATCTTTTCAGACTTAATTGTCAAAGGGACTATGATAGAGCTATCCGACTTGGGTTTTTCTACGAGTCGATCTGGTTCGAGAAGGAAGTTCGAGGTGGTCCGATCTCGATTCTTGGTAAACCAAACTTTAGGTTTTATCAAGTGATGTCGAATGTGGAAGTTTTACCAACTTTTAATATGTTAACTATTAATTATCAATTCAAGTATCATCTTTTGTTGTTGCGTAATCACATCTCATGATTATTTACTTCTTTATCATTCTTATTTTTTCTTCTAAAGTTTTATGAATTAATCATCAAAAGGGGGGAGTGAGATAGTCTATAATTTTGTTATGTTTTCATGATGAAAATGTATATAATATCCCCAAGTTATGTAAGACCCCATACTAATATAACAAGTATAATTTTGTTATGTTTTGATGATGAAAATGTATATAATATCCCCAAGTTATGTAAGACCCCGTACTAATATAACAAGTTTATTYAGGTAAATTAGATTTTAGTGTATAATAATTTTTAATAATATATCTAAATTGTCATATATGTGATTTATATTAATTTTATTATATCAACTAGGTGATAAATAATTCTATGTGTTAAATAGTATTTATGTGTTATTTGGTACTTGGGCTTTTATTTTTTTTTTCTTTTCTCAAGACAATTTAACCATTTTTTCTTTTAGACCCGTTTGATTTAACTTTTTTCAGCCCAGCCTTTTATTTTTTTAAGCCCAGCCCATTAGTCCTTGGTATAAATAAATTTTTCCTTCACAAATTTTGGCAGCACAATTATTTTGGTAAGAACCTCCTTCTCTCTAAAATAACATTCTCTCTCTATTAGTCGTAGGAATTTTTTTTCTTCTTCTTTCTTTCCAGCTCTGACCACCGGCCGCTGCCGTGTCGGTCGCCGAAAATGAATTTTCCGGCCAAAAATCTATTTTTTTCCCCCTCTTTTCTCTTATACTATTGCATGTTATAATAACTTAATTTTTGTATGTAAAATATATGTGTGTGTGTGTGTGTATATATATATATACATATATATACGTATTTTATCTTATTTTATTTTTTCTTTTGATTGAAAGTTCACCGAGGGTCGCAAGCCGATTCAAGCCACCTCCGAGGATAGCCATGGGGGCTGATGTTGGGGCTTTGGTTTGTGAATTTTCTGGTCTAAACCCTAACCTAGGGTTCTTTGAATTTTTTTAATTTTATTCTTGAAAATCGGCTCCAAGCTTCGTAGTTACCGGAAAACTTGAAGCCGAGAACAACCACTAAGTGGTTGAGGCAGAAACGGGATAGAAACGGGGCTGAAATTTTAATAAAAAAATTATTAGTCGGAGTTAAGTTATTTTTTTAATCATATTTTTAATTAAATAGCTTTCGATTATAGACGATCGTCGATGCTAAAATGGGGCTCGACCAATCATTGCCAACCTTTATTTTTTTGGCACGGGTTGTAATCGAATTAACCGTAATCATATTTATATATATTCTTATAATTATATATTTTTTACGGTTATAGTTTATGGTTTTTCAATGTGTTTTGGATTTCGTTAGAGTTGGTCGAAGTTTTAATCGAGTTCCCGACATGTGTAGGACTTGCGCACGACAACCACACTATCCAATTGATAGCTCAATTGACGAATAATATGGTTGTTTTCAGGTCTCGTGTCGTCTGATATATGTTGATTTATAGTTGATTTGGTGATGAAATGGTTTGTAGGATTCGTATTTGACCTATGTTGATGGTTTTGTTAGTTGTTGGTTATTGACGAATAATATGATTGTTGTCAGGTTTAGGACAGCCTGTTCATAAGCTATTTTGACCATTTTAAACTGTATTTCGGTGTTGAGTTTCTGCACTAAAGTTGTAGAGATTTGTCTTCGGTGTAAATAGCCGCTGGAATCACTCAATTATCTAATTTCTACTAGGAGTTATGTTTAAAATACGAAATCTGCGCACTATTAAATTACTGTTCAGTTTTCTGCAACCTTGTTCCACGGTTTTATACTGTTTTCACCCCTATAACTTGTTTGTTAGTTTTTAGTTTCTTCACGAAAGTTGTATCTTGATGTGTTAGATTTCTATCTCTGTAAGAATCATATTTTTATCTACTGTTTTAAGAAATTTATGATTGTTTTAACAACGCAGCGCATGATGAAGGAAAAATTTTAAATGTCAAAAAAAATCTTGATTTTTTGACAACTTTTTTAAATTGGTTTAAGTTGTAGAAATATGCTATTAACTATTCGTGTCTGTCAGGCACGAGTAGTTTGGGCAATCAATCGATCACGTTGCCTGTGGTTATTGCTCGACTACTCGTGGTACCTATTCCCATTGTTCCTGTTCGGGTCGGAGACGACGACAGAATTTGGGTCGTAGTTTGGGTATATTCCGGAATATGACGTACCCTGGGTTTGAATCCCATATCTAAAGGGACGTTGAGCCTACTGGGAGGGATAAGGTGATTGAGGCTTCGGCCTGGAGTGTCACCTTTCAAGGTGAGCGGAAACGTATGGGTCATGTTTGATCGACATTGATTCTACGTTTATGTGAGTTAATCTGACTCGGAAGCTAAGTGCTACGCGTGGGATCCACCTCTAGAGTCCTTCGGGAGCTAAGTGCTACGCGCGGGAGCCACCTCTAGAGTTCCGTACCCGGACACTCACTAATTGGACTGACTTTTTGGAAACGAGACAGTCTTTCTTGTCAGTTCCGCTGTTAACTTTTTGTATTGTTTATTTCTTTTCAAAATTCACAAATTGTTATGTCTTGATAAAATCAATTACTAATTTGTTGATGCATACACGAAAATTTTATATTTTAAAATAAAAGTTGCATTTTATTATTATTTAATTCTGCTACTCACTCAGCTCCTTTAGCTCATGCTCTCTTTTGTCAAACCAAACTCTCCAGATGTCGACGATAGGGCAAGCGATTCCGATTTTGGGTTTCAGGGTGAAGGTTAAAATGTCGTCTAAAGTTCCTTGTAGCAACTTCTTGTCCTTTATGTCATTGGTAGAGAATGTTGGTTTATGACTCAGGAGTTCTACATTAAATAAGTGCTCCAAGCTTTGAACATTTTGTCTTTGAATCGTTTCATATGTACTTTAAATCAAACTTATTTATGTAGATTATGTGTGCACTCGTGTTTGGTTAGTGTTCATTTTTGGGGCGTTACAGTTGTGGTATCAGAGCTTTGGTGTAAAAAAATGGTAATTAAACCAAAGTGAAACCCGGGATAGGATTCTTCCGCCTGTGGACGATCGCACTAGACTGTGACTTTTAAGATTTCTCAGTCGACTATTATTGTAGTAAAGCAACATTAGTAACTGTGAATCTTCATTTTTTTGTACTTAAATATTTATTTATTTAATTTGTTATTATTTTTTCTTCCCTAATCATTTCAGGCATATCATTATAAACCAGAGGATAATATAAAGTATTTTGTTAGCATGGACTCACCCGTACATACAAGATGCCGAGAGCATATCACTTACCTCGATAGCTTAGTAAAACATTATCAAGAATTGTATGATGGGTCGCAAGTTTTATTTGTCAAGGAGCACGCACAGGTACTCCATCTTGAAGCCCAGCTTGTCGCGTCACAGAGTACTATACATGCAAGAAATTTTCAACTCGAGCAATTTATCGAACAGATGTTCGCGATACATGACAATTTTAACCACGAGAAGATAGTCCTATTAGGACAAATTTTGCAGGACCGAGCTTTTGTTCGTAAGCAGGTATACGATATTTTGGCTTACTTCTCTTGACCATCGACTCCCCCTGTTGCCCCGTCGCCACCCCCTGCTCCTATGCCGCTTGTTACCCCATTGTCGTCGAAGGATGAGCATGTTGAGTCTGAGGATGATCCGAGCGAGGATTCAGGGTTCGATGAGGACGTCGAGAAGTTATGGGAGGTGGATGATAATGGTGTGATAATAATCGACTGATAAGTTTTATTTGGTTACGACAATCGTTGTATATGTATATATCTACAGAAATGACTACGGTGCCTTCACAGTACCATGCCTCTCACCCCACGTGCATTTACATCCATCCATCTTTTAATATTTATAACTTTAAATTGATCCAACGATTGATAATAGGTGAGAAAAGGTGAGGAATGGTACCTTCACGGCACCGTAGAACTTCCCTATATCTACTATACTTTGATAGAAGTTTCTATGGTACGTAGCACTATGCGAGGTATCTTTTGGCATAAGTTTTATATATGACCTATTGAGGTACATAGTGTAGATATAAGTTTTATGTAGTACTAACTTCGTATGATGGAACATTTTGTTTATGGTGTTATCCTATATATTATATATGTTTAATATTACCTTTTCTTAACTATGTTGGTAAAGTATTATATTAGAAGTTGAAATTTATTTATTTCTTTGATTATATGTTAATATACTTGTGTTTTTACTTATTATAGAATACTACGATTCTTTGAGTATTCATTTGATTATTATTATTATAGTGACGAATTAAACAATTACCATAGTTAGAGGTTAGTTATTCTTCAATACGTGCAACACTTTCATTATATAATGACACTATATATATAATGAGCGTGTTCGTACACCTCAGGATGGCAGAGAGGAAAGGACGAGGGCGACCACGTTTACACCCTCGTTATGAACCTTACCCCATGCGTGAGGAGAATCATGAGGAATACCAAGAACCACGACAAGATGTACCACCCCCTCCTGTAGGAGAACCTGATTTAAACATGCAAGTAATGCAGCAGTTACTGGCATTCTTACAACAACAAAATGCACCAAACCCTCGACCTAGAGGTCCACTCCCGGAACCCCATGACCGAGTGTTAGAAAGGTTTCTTCGGTTTGATCCACCATTTTTCTTGGGAGAACCATACGATGTTAAAGCCAAAGAGTGGATTAAGAAAATAGAGAGCATTTTTGCAGCTTTAAATTATACTGAAGAACAAAAATTGATTCTAGTGGTGTTTCGTATGGAAGCTGTTGCTCGCGATTGGTGGAGAACAATTGAAGGTATATGGGCAAGAGAAGGATGTGAAAAATCTTAGGAGAAATTTGTACAAGAATTTCGAGATCATTACATTCCCATGGTCGTGAGAGAGGCTAAGAGAGATGAATTTTGTCGTCTTAGGCAAGGAACTATGACAGTCGCGCAATATGAAGCTAATTTTCAAAGGCTGTCTAAGTATGCACCTGGATTAGTGCAGGATGAAGAAGACAAGTTACATAAGTTTACCAGAGGCTTGAGGCCTGAGTTACAAAAACAATTACTCGCGACTGATATCCGTACATATAATATTGCGATCCAAGCTGCCGCAAGAATCGAAAGTGGATTAAGTCGTTTGGAACCAGTAACTCAACAAAGGTTTGGAAATCAAAGTAGACCGGTAGGGGCACATTTTTATAAGAAACCACAACATTTCCAAAGACCTAAATCTCAAGGTTTTATAAGAACATGGAAACAGTCTGAAGCTTCAATTTGCCCTCATTGCAAAAGGTCAGGTCATTCCAAGAATAATTGCTTGTTGAAACAAGGAAAATACCTTCATTGCGGAAGTGATCAGCATCAAATGAAAGACTGCAAGGCACCGATACGACCTGTTTTTACTCCAACAGAAAGGTCCACCGTAAGCAATAGGGGTATGGATCGTCCTAAGATGCAAGGACGAGTGTTTGCGCTAGCAGGACAGGAGGCTCAGGAGACAACTGATGTGGTAGAAGGTACGCTTTGTGTATCTAACCACCCTGCTAAAGTTTTCTTAGATCCTGGTTCGACACATTCTTTCGTTGCACCACATTTTACTTGTCGTTTGGATGCTTGTTTGAAGAAATTACCTTATGTTCTAGAGGTTGTTATTCTTATGGGAAGTAGTCATGTAGCTGACAGGGTATTTGATAATTGCGAGGTGAATATTGAAACAAACTATTTTCCTACGAATTTAATCGTGTTACCAATTTTAGATTATGATATAATTTTAGGAATGGATTGGTTATCCCGACATCATGCTCGCATGGATTGTCACACGGGAGAAGTGAAATTTTGTGTCCCTAGACAACCAGAAGTAATGTTGTTTGGTAAAGCTAGAGTTATCTTAGCCCCACTGATCTCGTCAGTCAAAGCAAGAAAGTCATTATTTAGAGGGGCGAAAGGATACCTAGCTTATCTAATCAACAAATCGGAAGACAAAAAAGGATCTAACTGGGGGGCCAGTAGTGTCTGAGTTTTCTGATGTTTTTCCTAAGGAGCTTACCTCATTACCTCCTAATAGAGAGATTGCGTTTACAATTGATATTATACCGGGAACGACGCCCATTCCTAAAACGCTATATAGAATGGCCCCGTTGGAATTGCAAGAGTTGAAAGCCCAGTTACATAAATTACTGGAACTAGGATTCATTCGTCCTAGTACGTCTCCTTGGGGTGCCCCAGTGCTATTTGTGAAAAAGATAAATGGGACTTTAAGATTGTGTGTGGATTAACGAGAGCTTAATAATGTCACCATAAAGAATAAATATCCTTTACCGCAAATAAATGAGCTTTTTGATCAATTACATGGGGAAAAGGTGTTTTCCAAATTGGATCTCCAACAAGGATATCACCAATTAATAATTAAGGAGGATGGTATTTATAAAGCTGCTTTTCAAAACCGTTATGGCCACTATGAGTTTGTAGTGATGTCGTTTGGGTTAACTAATGCTCCGACAGCATTTATGGACTTGATGTACCGAGTGTTTAGCCCGTATTTAGATCAATTCGTAGTGATTTTTATCGATGACATTCTGGTGTATTCCAAATCAGCTGAGGAACATGAGAAACATTTGAGATTTGTGTTAGAGACGTTACAGAAACATAAGTTGTACGCCAAGTTTACCAAATGTGAATTTTGGCTAAACGAAGTGGCATTCTTAGGTCATATCATCTCAGGAGATGGAATCACGGTAGATCCATCTAAAGTTTAGACTGTGTTAGATTGGAAAAGACTTGAAATAGTGACAGAGATAAGAAGTTTCCTAGGTCTTGCAGAATACTACCATAGGTTTATCAAATATTTTTCTAAAGTTTCAGGACCATTATCAAAGTTAACGCAATAACATGTCAATTTTGTGTGGAATAGAAAATGTAAATCCAGCTTTCAAGAATTAAAGGAAAGACTTACTACTGCGCCTGTTTTGGTTCTGCCAGAAGGACTTGACAACTTTGTAGTATATAGTGATGCATCAAAAGAAGGATTAGGTGCGGTATTGATGCAAAATGGAAGAGTTGTTGCTTATGCTTCTAGAAAACTTAAACCGTATGAGGTAAATTATCCCACGCATGACCTTGAGTTGGCAACCATTGTGTTTGCTTTAAAGAAATGGCGACACTATTTGTACGGAGCTCAATTCATAGTGTTTACAGATCATAAAAGTCTCGAATACTTGTTTTCTCAAAAAGAGCTGAATCTTAGACAACGAAGATGGATTGAATTACTTGAGGATTATAATTTTGATATTTAGTATCATTCCGGTAAAGCTAATGTTGTTGCCAATGCCCTAAGTCGAAAGGTACAACTCGCTCACTTAATGTTTCAGGAATGGAATTCATTGCAAGAATTAAGTTGTTGGAACCCGAAGTGGTCAAAAACTCAACTCATATGTACAGGACTATCGTTAAAGTTGGATTTATTAGAGGAAATCCAATCGTCACAAGGGAACGATGAAAAGTTTAAGACACTGAAGGAGAAGATTATGCAAGGTTCAATATCAGATTTTTCTATGAACAAGGATGAGATCATAAGATTCAAAAATAGGATTTGTGTACCGAATGATGAAAGGTTGAAGAATAAAATTTTAGGAGAAGCTCATCACTAAAGGTATACAATTCACCCTGGAGCCACAAAGATGTATAGAGATCTAAAGAAGAATTTTTGGTTGGTTAATATGAAGAAACAAGTAGCTGAAATTGTGGCTAAATGTTTAACTTGTCAGCGTGTTAAAGCGGAGCATCAACGACCTTATGGATTACTTCAACCACTGGAAATTCTAGAATGGAAATGGGAGAAAATCACTATGGACTTTGTCACTGATTTACCAAGAACTAGGTCGGGAGTTGATTCAATTTGGGTAGTCGTCGACCATTTGACTAAGTCGGCTCACTTTTTACCTATGAGAAAAACTGACAGTTTGCAAAAGCTTGCGCAAATGTACATAAAAGAAGTAGTTAGATTACATGGGATCCTAGTGGATATTGTATCGGATAGAGACCCAAGATTCGTATCTCGATTTTGGAAAAGTTTACGAGAGGGACTTGGAACCAAGTTAAGTTTTAGAACGGCGGCTCATCCTCAGACAGATGGACAATCTGAGAGAACGATCCAAACCTTAGAAGATATGTTAAGGGCTTTTACTTTAGACTTTTCAGGAAATTGGGATTTACATCTTCCATTAGTAGAATTCGCCTACAACAATAGTTTTCAAGCAACTATCGGCATGGAACCGTATGAAGCTTTGTATGGKAGAAAGTGTAGATCTCCAATTTACTGGGAGATTGATGATAGGTGGACTCCAAAACAAAAAAAGAGAGTCGCAATTTGCAATTGAAAAAATAGATCTTGTTCAGGAGGCACTAGATAAGGTTTGACTTATAAAAGATAGAATCAGAATAGCGCAAAGTTGACAAAAGAGCTATGCTGATAACAGACATAAGAACTTAGGATTTGAAGTGGGAGACATGATATTTATCCAATTATCACCGAGGAGAGGTCTGATTCGATATAATAAAGGTGGTAAACTAAGTCCTCGATATGTGGGTCCCTATCGAGTGACTGAAAGAATTGGTAATCTAGCTTATCGTTTGGAACTTCTTAGTCCATTATCAGGAATGCACGATGTGTTTCACGTTTCTCGTCTTAAGAAGTATAGTCCTGACCCCGACCATATAATTAAGGACGATATTCTCATGATTCGAGAGGATCTCACCAATACCGAATCACCTTTACAAGATTATCAATTACAAAGTAAAGAAGTTACGAGGCAGGAACATACGTTTAGTTAAAGAATTGTGGCAGAAACATAATAGACCTGAAGAAGCCACGTGAGAATCGAGGGGCGATATGTTTCAAACTTATCCAGAGCTATTTCGAGAGGGAATTTGGAGACCAAATTCCTTAAAGGAGGGGTGTATGTAAGACCCCGTACTAATATAACAAGTTTATTAAGGTAAATTAGAATTTAGTGTATAATGATTTTTAATAATATATCTAATTGTCATATATGTGATTTATATTAATTTTATTATATCAACTAGGTGATCAATAATTCTATGTGTTAAATAGTATTTATGTGTTTTTTGGTACTTGAGCTTTTATTTTTTTTCTTTTCTCAAGCAAATTTAACAATTTTTTTCTTTTAGACCCGTTTGATTTAATTTTTCTCAGCCCAGCCTTTTATTTTTTTAAGCCCAGCCCATTAGTTCGTGGTATAAATAAGTTTTTCTTTCACAAATATTGGCAGCACAATTCATTTGGTAAGAACCTCCTTCTCTAAAATACCATTCTCTCTCTATTAGTCGTAGGAATTTTTGTTTTCTTCTTTCTTTCTAGCTCTGACCACCGGCCGCCGTCGCCGGCACCACAGGCCGCCGCCGTGTCGGTCGCCGGAAATGAATTTTCTGGCCAAAAATCTTTTTATTTTTTATTTTTCCCCCTCTTTTCTCTTATACTATTGCATGTTATAATAACTTATTTTTTTATGTAAAATATATGTGTATATATATACGTATTTTATCTTATTTTATTTTTTCTTTTGATTAAAAGTTCACCGAGGGTCGCGAGACGTTCAAGCCACCTCCGAGGATAGCCATGAGGGCCGAGCTTCGTAGTTACCGGAAAACTTGAAGCCGAGGACAACCACTAAGTGGTCGAGGAAGAAACGGGGCTGAAGTTTTAATATAAAAATTATTACTCGGAGTTAAGTTATTTTTTTAATCATGTTTTTAATTAAATAGCTTTCGATTATAGCCAATCGTCGATGCTAAAATGGGGCTCGACCAATCGTTGCCAACCTTTATTTTTCTGCACGGGCTGTAATCGAATTAACCGTAATCATATTTATATATATTCTTATAATTATATATTATTTACGGTTATAGTTTATGGTTTTTCAATGTGTTTTGGATTTCGTTAGAGTTGGTCGAAGTTTTAACCGAGTTCCAGACATGTGTAGGACTTGCGCACGAGAACCACACTATCCCGTTTATAGCTCAATTGCCAAATTATATAAGTGATCAAAATTTTCTAAACTGGAGGTTTGAGAATTATTCATATAGGGCATAACCATGTTTAGCACTTATAGCGTTCGGTGTTTTAATACGTTTTGCTTATGTGCTCGTTGAATTGCTTGGTTTGTTATTTTTGTTTTATGCGTTGGCTGAATTATGGTGGATATAAAGTGTCTCGTGTCATCTGATATATGCTGATTTATAGAGGATTTGGTGATGAAATGGTTTGTAGGATTCGTATTTGACCTATGTTGATGGTTTTGTTAGTTGTTGGTTATTGACGAATAATATGGTTGTTGTCAGGTTTCGGACAGCCTGTTCATAAGCTATTTTGACAATTTTAAACTGTATTTCGGTGTTGAGTGTCTGCATGAAAGTTGTGGAGATTTGTCTTAAGTTCCGCTAGAATCACTCAATTATCTAATCTCTACTAGGAGTTATGTTTAAAATACAAAATTTGCGCACTATTAAATTACTGTTCAGTTTTTTGCAGCCTTGTTCCACGGTTTTACACCGTTTTCACCCTCGTAACCTGTTTGTTAGTTTTTAGTTTCTTCACGAAAGTTGTATCTTGATGTGTTAGCTTTCTATCTCTGTAAAATCATATTTTTATCTACTACTTTAAGAAAGTTATGATTGTTTTAACAATGCAGCGCGTGATGATGGAAAAATTTCAAATGTAAAATAAATCTTGATTTTTCGATAACTTTTTTAAATTGGTTTAAGTTGTAGACATATGCTATTAACTGTCCGTGTCTGTCAGGCACGAGTAGTTTGGGCAATCAATCGAACATTTTGCATGTGGTTATTGCTCGACTACTCTTGGTACCTATTCCCATTGTTCCTGGTCGGGTCGGAGACGACGGTAGGATTTGGGTCGTAGTTTGGGTATATTCCGGAATATGACATACCCTAGGTTTGAATCCCAAAGCTAAAGGGACGTCGAGCCTACTGGGAGGGATAAGGTGAATGAGGCTTCGCCCTGGAGTGTCACCTTTTATGGTGAGCGGAAACGTATGGGTCATGTTTGATCAACATTAATTCTACGTTTATGTGAGTTAATATGGCTCGGAAGCTAAGTGCTACGCGTGGGAGCCACCTCTAGAGTCCTTCGGGAGCTATGTGCTACGTGTGGGAGCAACCTCTAGAGTTTGTACCCGGACACTCACTAATTGGACTGACTTTTTGGGAACGAGACAGACTTTCCATTCTGTTCCACTGTTAACTTTTTGTATTGTTTATTTCTTTTCAAAATTCAAAAATTGTTATGTCTTGATAAATTCAATTACTAATTTGTTGATGCATACACGAAAATCTTATATTTTAAAATAAAAGTTGCATTTTTTTATTATTTAATTATGCTATTCACTGAGCTCCTTTAGCTACACTCTCTTTTGTCAAACCAAACTCTCCAGATGTCGACGATAGGGCGAGCGATTCTGATTTTGGGTTTCAAGGTGAAGGTTAAAATGTCGTCTAAAGTTCTTCGTAGCAACTTCTTGCCCTTTATGTCGTTGGTAGAGAATGTTGGTTTATGACTCAGGAGTTGTACATTAAATAAGTGCTCCAAGCTTTGAACGTTTTGTCTTTGAATCGTTTCATCTGTACTTTAAACCAAACTTATTTATGTAAATTATGTGTGCACTTGTGTTTGGTTAGTGTTCATTTTTGGGGCGTGACAAGTTATTTTATACTTACAAGAGAAACTAGTAAAGATAAAAGTTAAAGAAAGATATGACTTGTACTAATTCACTAGAAGTGAGTGTAAGCCATTTATCTCAAATTGTCAAGGAGTGTTCTTTATCATGGTTGTGAGTAACGAAATGCACCAATTATCTTCTCTTTAGTGTGAATTAGATCTTAGTCGCTTCGAGGGTTAGATCGTAATCTTCTAAGTATTGGTTTGGTTTTGCTTGAAGACAAGCAAAAGGCGAAGTGTTGGGAAATCTATTTGTACATATTTGTATGTATTTCTCGTGTGTTTTTATATCTTTTTTTGCATGTTTATCATCAGTATTTGTCATAACTTATTTCATATTGTCTTGTTTTGCATTTTCCTAGTTTGTTTCCCTCTTTTTATTACATATCATATTTCTCTCATATTTTTTAGGATTTTATATTATTTTGTTGTGCAGGCCCAGGCCGAGGTCGAAAAATGGTCCAAGCCTAATAATCTTTGTGAAAGAGTTGATGGTCAAAGATCAAATAGAAATGATGATAGTAAAAAATTGAGAGCACGTCTAACCATGTCCGAGCTTCGTCGGCCACATGACCAAGAGTCCAGCAAACAGGCTCAGGTGAAATTCTGAATGGCTTGGACTTGCCCAAACTCTATGTAACCATCAACAGCAGCGGTGCACCACATCCAGGAACCAATTGGCATCCGCATGCATCCTCTTACAACCATCGACAACTGCACATAACTACTGCACCATGGCTACAATCCTTCGCATGCATCAATAGTAGATGCGCACCACCGCTTGGAAGTTACGCATCACTCTTGGTAGTCCCGAGAGACATGAGGTAGTGAACCTCTAATGCTTCCGAGAGTCTTCGGTAGCTATGCATCATCTTCAATAGTCTTAAAACTCTCTTTACTATATCTTCAGTAGTGAACCTCTGAGCTTCTAAGCTTCTAAGAGTGTCTGACAACTTCTAGCAGCGTGCGAGCATATCCATGCCCATCTACCTATCCACCGAGCGCATCCTATATATCCTAATGTTTTTGATTGTTAGAACCTATGTGGCACCTTGGTGATGCCTAAAATGGTCTATTTTAGCCCTCTTTTGTAGCCTTGATAATGTGGTGCATTTCCTCAGTGTACTGTTAGTGCAATCTTAATGTAGCCTCGTCGCTTCAAAAGTAGCTTCAACACGTCTTTGGAAAAGCTTCATGGAGCCCCTTGGTGGCTATTTGATGCATAAAGAAGAATTTAATTTGGAACCCAATCTTCCTTCTCGATAAGAATTTCAGCGTAGGCTCAGTGTCCTTCGACAACAGCGCCCAGCTTTGAGTTCTCTCGGCTGAGGAATCTGTTTTTGAGACATATGACAGTTTTAACCCTTGTTTTACCTATAAGATGAGCATTCTACTCATTGTTAAGGACCGTCAACCTTTTAGATTAGGTTGGCCATGTTTTAACTTTCTTTTCAAGCATTGAGAGGTCTCCTTCTCCCAAGACTTGACTTTTAAGATCAAGAACTCATTTTTCACTGATTTGCTACAAGATTCAAGTTTTGAGTTATTTTATGCTTATGGATTCAAGATCTTAATTTTAATTTTAGTAAAATTTCGTATTCCTTTAATTTATTTGCTTTATTTGCCTTTAATTGCTTTTTACTCGTTTTCTAGATTTAGGCTTCATTTTTTGTTAATGTACAAAAGACATTTTAGAACGACAAAAAACTTCTGCACCCATTTTAGAATGTTCAACTTTATAGAAGGATTGAACACCTGTTCTATTAAGTTTTTTTGTCCAATCTAGAAACTAGTGTTTTGGATTTGTTAACCATTTAACCGTTGTAGAAAGTGGGCTTCTTGAACGGGTTCTGAAAATTCCTTCCATTAAGTGTGGTTTTTTGAATGGGTCTTCGCGAATCCATTTTAGAAAGTATGGTTTTTTAGTACGGGTCTTCATGGACCCGTTCCAGAGAGTGTGATTTATAGAATGAGTTTCAAAACCCTTCTAGAAAATATATTTTTTAGGATGAATTTTCGTAAAACGTTCTAGAAATTAGTAAAAAATTAAAAAAAAAATTGAAAATGAAAGATGAAGCCAACAAATATACCAAATCATTAATACTAAATATCTTACAACAAAAACACAAAAAGTCAAGCAAAGCATGACATTTATCACTAATAGATAATAAATGTTCATTTCTTCTTTCATAAAATACAACATATAATAAATCATAAGTAATGGAACAAGGAAATCTCATCTCCATAAGTAGCGTGGGTAAAAAAGAAAAAAAAACAAGAAAATCAAGTTTTCAGGAACTAAAACGAACCATCTTTACAAACGCTTCCTCTTTAGATCCTCTACTCGTAGATATATTTCTCATATTTTGGCGCTTCCTCTTCAATCTTCTCATACACTTCTTCTTTCACCGTAAAACAAGTATGAAAATAATTAACTTAAGGAAATAAAGTTAATCCAACACAAATGGCACTAGAAATCTTCATACTACATACCAATAGAAAACTAGAATAATAATAATTATTATTAAAAACTTTATTATCACTTACACTGATAAACTCATTCGATCCAAGAAGTTTCATATAATTTAATCAGATGCAAGAATTAAAAGTCCAGTTTAAATTATAATTCTATTAGCACCTAAACTAAATATCTCATTTTTTAGACAAGTATCACAACTCAAATAATAGCTTATTCAGACTTAATAAATAAATAATCCATTTTCTACAAATTTTATTTCATTAAAATGATTCTTTTGAAACTTCCACCAAACAAATACAAGCAAAAAAACATCGGAAGTAAATATTCATTGAGAAAAATTAACTCTAATTCAAAAGGATATATATTCCCAAATATTATATATATATGGGATTGAGATATCACTTTATATTTAAAAATAATTGAGAGAGGAAAATCATAGATACTTTAAAAAAGTCTTTGTAGTTAGTGAGATTATGCTCTACAAAGAGAAACTCTCTTAATTTTTGAGAACCTATGATTCTAAGAAGATGCAAAAGCACAATATTAACTATTCATGATGCCAAACACAATATAGGATAAATAATAATAATTCCATAATTTTCTCAACACTATATAGGATAAACAATAATAATTCCATAATTTTCTCAACACTGCTTGGCTCCTACAAATGGTTAAAAACAAGCAACTTATTCAAAACATGAAACAAAACTTTTTTAATGATAATAATATAAGGAAGTAAATAAAAATATCATAATTAATGAGAAGACCCTAATCTCAAATGCAGCAACCCGTAAAATGATTGTTTATGTGTCGTTGAGGGCAACGGAGACTTTTAAGAGGGGGAGGAGGAGATCATTGATGATAAGGTTGAGAAGCTTGAAGAGTGCCTTGAAAGGATTGGCGATTTGTTCGAATTAGCCCCTGATGAGATGGAGAGGAGGCACAAGCCCGAACTCAAGCCTCTTCCATCTCCCCTCAAGCATGTCTATTTGTAGGAAGAGGAGAACAAGCCAATTATCATCTTTGCAAATGTTGACCGAGAGGAAGAGGAGAGGATGGTTGAAGGGCTTAAAGTTCCTAAGGGTGCTATGGGGTGGAGACCCAGAGTGGTTGAGGTAGTTAGCCCTTTGAATTCGAGTCTTGAAGAAATGGTGAAAGTCGGGATTTTATGATTGTTGTGGGAAGGCTTGATTTTCGTACTCGCCGAGAGTGAGTGGGTGAATCTCATTCACACGGTGCCGAAGGAGAGTGGCAAAAGAGAATTTTTGGCCACGAGGGATACAACGAGATGGAAGACGTGGATCGATTTTAAGAAGTTGAATGCGGCTACCAAGAGAGATCATTTCCCTCCCCCGTTTATTGATCGAAGATTAGAAAAGTTAG
Organism: Phtheirospermum japonicum; assembly: GCA_014905375.1. Taxonomy (NCBI): domain Eukaryota; kingdom Viridiplantae; phylum Streptophyta; class Magnoliopsida; order Lamiales; family Orobanchaceae; genus Phtheirospermum; species Phtheirospermum japonicum. The sequence continues at coordinate 130,979 of BMAC01000632.1, read as the reverse complement.
CCGGCCAATATTCCTATCGTTTCTTGGACGAGTTTTTGGGGCATTTCAAAAACACCATTCCACCCGAGGACCTAGCCGAGACGAGTTTCATTTGCCAATTTGGAACATTTTCTTTTTGGCAAATACTATTTGAGCTATATAATGCGTCGAGAACGTTCCGAAGAGTGGACCCTCCCGACAAGGAGGATATTTTTTTGGTGGATCCTCCCGTTATCTTTCCACCTTGACTAAAAAGAGAGTTCGCCAAGCTAGTGACGTAAAACAAGCGCTTCTTGGGAGGCAACCCAAGTTCTTCTCGTTTATTTCCTTTATTTTCTTTCTTTCTTTCTTTCTTTTTAAAATGAAAATCCAAAAACATTCAAAAAATTAAAAATTAAAAATATTTGTTGATTTTGGTTTTGTTTTATTTTGATTTATGTACATATTTTCTTGTGTTTTTGATTTCGTGTGATTTTCTTTTTATAGGTTTTGGATAAGTGAGTAGCATTCATGAAGCCTGGAGATCTTAGCCATGCTTGATTTTTGCTTGGATTGCTTGGATGCCTAGGTGGACCCCACCGAGCTCGACTCAAACTCGCTCGGTTAAGTAAGTTTCTATTTCACCCTCATTTTACTTGAATTTTATTAAAATGCAATGAGGGCATTGCATGGTTTAAGTGTGCGGTGGGTAGGTGGTTAGGGTCCGGATGTCGAAAAGCATGATTTGTATTCTTAACTAAAGCCTTGGCGAAGTGACGCATTATTGGCGAAGTGACTTACTAAGTACGCAATTATATGGTTGAGTCGTTTTTGTGTCTTTTTGAGTTTATTACATGTTTAAGCAACTCCACATGCTTGGAAGTTTGAATAGTTTACTTATCGAGTTTTTACATGTTTATGCTTTCTTGTGCGAGGACTTGAATTTTTGTGCTTCGTCCAAACCCGCATATATATATAACCAATATTTACTCATGAAAATATTGCAAAGCTCCAAAATCTCTTTTTATTTTATTTCCAAAATTCGGTGCAATCTAGTGAGTAGCCTTGTTTGAATTATCAGCTTGCTTGCATTTTTATGGAAATTGCATTGAGGAGAATTGATTTTGCTCGTAAATGATTGAATTTGTAAATGACCTCGAGGCACATATATCACCCTTATTCTGGCCATATCCAAATATATAAGCTACATAAAAAATCCCAAATGAGCCCCCTTGAGGCTTTATCCCGTTTCTTGTTAGCKGAGCTCGATTTTAGCTCTTTTATCTTCGTAATTTTTGKGGTGAGAMACTATGTTGTTAGTTGACGAGAAATGTATGCGAAATAAATTGTGGGTTTCGGGTTTTGAGTTGATTATACAAAAAAAAAAAGGTGTTAAATAGATAAAATAAAACTCCAACACAAATCACGAAAAGTGATAAAGCGTGCGTTAAAGTGAAAAGCCTAATTTAAAGGCTAAGTTTAGTAAAAAAGAAGCAATTTGAAAAAGCTTCTAAGTGTTGTAAAAACAAAGTCCGAAGAGTGTGTGAGAACACGAAAGGTTTCGAKTGAAAGTTTGGTGAATTGGGAAGGGTGAAGCGATCATAAGCTTTGAGTTTTAGAAATTAGGATTTTGTGTGTTATTGATATCGTTTGATAGTTTGTTTGCCACTATATCCAAATATTCCATACCTGACCAAAGAGCTAACACTACAACCCAAAATAAAGACCTCTTTCGATTCTTGTTTGGTCATGTACAATGGGCAATTTCGAGTTTCCAATTTGTGAAATCTTGACGAGGTGCATGCATTGTCCGACTTGAGCATATACATGTCCTATATATTAAACACTTGAGCGAATTGAGCGAACACCYTCAAATTRCCATTTGAGAGGAAGTCATAGATTTGGTTTGAATTTGAGAAAGWGTAATACGAGCAATYCTTGGAGATAACGAGTCTATGTTGARAGTTTCAMCATATAAATAAGGATAAGCACAAGGACTTTGCTTTTTACATAATGTCCATTGCATGTAAATTCTCGAGTCTTTTTGTTGTTCGAGGACGAACAAACCGATAAGTGTGGGGTYGTTGTTTTGCATGTATTTGTGGCATRTTCCTTGTGTTTTTATTTAGAGTTCTGTGTCATTTTTAGTAGTTATTGAGTTGTTTATTTAGGTTATTAGGTTATTTTCTTTTTTTATTTCTTTTTAGATTTAAGAGTATGATGTGTGAGATGTTTGTGCAATTTTAGGGTTTTTCAGTTCGAATTTTTGTTTTGTAGGTGGCTTGTACAATTAGATTTGCTCGGCGGACATTCCGGACTGGAAAATGGGAAGATTGAGCCAAAAGCAGCCCAGATTGGCTTAAAAGCTGCCCGTTCGACTGGCAGTCGATCGACTGATAATGGATCGACCGAAAGAGCTTCGAATCGACTGTCGGACAGTAGCCAACCTCTTGGAAGCAGGGTAGTCGATCAACACCCCAACAGTCGATCGACTGCGACGCTGAGGGCTTCGGGAATTTTTGTGTTTTTGAACTATTTGCCCCTACAAAAAACTATATAAAGTCCATATCTAGCACCAATGAAGACAACACCTATCACCCCCACCCTTTCATGGGTTTGGGGTTAATTTCTCTTTAGTTTTTAGATCTACGTTCTCTTTCTTAGGTTTTTAGATTAATTTTTAAGCTTTGGATCTTAGATTTAATTTCAAGCATTTCCTTGGGTTTGTAAGCCTAAGAAGAATTCAAGTACTCCCTTGGATTTTACTTTGTGGCAATTTAATTCATGCTTTGTTTCCTTTATTAATTCAAGTAAGTTTCCCTTTAATTTCCATGCTTGTTCTTTTAATTTCATGCTTTGTTCTTCAATTTCATGCTTGTTCTTCATCTTATGCTTTTTGCCTTAGCTATTAGAATTATTGTTTGATCTTGTGAATCGTCCATGGAATCTAGATGAGTGACACATCTAGGTCGAGTCCTTGATCGGTTTATTTCAAGTAATTTCATTTGTTTCATGCATGTTCTTTATTTTATAATTTTTGTCTTAGCACCTTGATTTRTTGTTAGATCTTGTGAATTGACTATGGAATATAGTTGAGTAACACGTCCAGATCATAGATCGAGTCTCGGATCATTTTTATTTTCAATTTTTCATGTGCTTTATTTTGGATCTTGTTTTCATGCATAGTTTTAGCTTAAATCCTAGATCTACTTCTCGTTGTTTGTTACTTTATGTAAAGTTTTAAACTTTGACGTCAACTTTTCATGCTCTTTCCATTAATGCTTTCAATTTGTGCTAATATTCATTATTTAGGATTTTATGTTCATAAAAGCATGGTTGTACTCTAGGCTACTTTAGTAGTACTTGATGAGATTTTGCTTGTTCTTGCTTATTTTCAATTTCCTCTTGCAATTTTAATTCGAGGCATACGAAGAGGCATAATACCAACTTGAATTATCAATTCCTAGTGTAGTRTAGATAGTTTAATTGCTTTATTTTGTTTTTCCTTTTATTTCTTCAAGCTACAAACACATTGACTCTTGCAAACAAATCGATTTCCAATAATACCAAGTCATGAACCCGTTGATATATTCATCACAARGAAAACACTTCTAAWAAAATGGCGTCATTMCRKGGGACTTTACACTTAAAAATGGAGCCGTTGTTACTCGGCTTTGTTAAGMCTTTCGATTTGATTGTTGTTTCATTGTGTTTTTAGCTTTCTTTGMTATTTGACGTTTGTACTTGTGGCTATGGAGGGTACATTCCCAACATGGGAGGGCATGGTACAAACCATGTTGGGAATGGAATGATGTATAATATATTTGGAAARGGGGGAGGGCATGGCGCAAAACACGTTGCCAATGGTGGATTCTACTATGGTCAACCTAACAAGGGAGGGCATGGTGCAAACCATGTTGGGTCGACCGGCTTCATTGGTTCAAATGGTTCATATGGTGGTTACGGAGCCCCTAKTCCTCAAATTCCGAACATGTATAATGGAGGCTTTGRTAATCCAAATGGGATCGTTAGTAACCAAAATCCGAATTCCACTCCGTATGAATAATATGGTGCTCCTAATCACTTTCTGAATATGCATAATCCGAAATCCGGTCCATTTGGTGGTTTTAATTCTCACAATCAATGCACGAACATGTATGGAGGTCAAAAAATCTAATTCTCGGCTCGTATGGTGGTCACCCAACTTGCACTTTATCCGCTAAAGATCTTGGGGCTTATGAGGTGTTTGGAGGTCCGAGCTCCATTGTCGTAAGTAGCCCCCCTAACCGCACTATGAAAGATGTTAGCAAACCATTTTTGGGGATGGCTTACGATTTCAATCTTACCCCGATCGGTACCTCCACTAGTGCTRCAAAGACCGATCCATATGAGTTGTTTGGAGGTGCGAGCTACATTGTCCCAAGCGCCCCCCCAATTTTGCTACGCCAACTTTTGCTCAACCGCCGACTCATAATCRGGTTGTTACTCCTCATGTGGGCCCATTTCGTCCGACTATCCCGGTMTTTGCTCCTAACCCACCTCCCGATCCGGATCTATTGGACATTACACGARAATTCTCAGTCTACCTTCACATAGTCTTCCAGTTGCGATCTTTTTAAGTGTGGGGTGGTTGAGAATACGGGTGCCTCGCCATCGAAAGAGGACATGGTTTCATTTCCGAATGCTTTTACTTCTKTTGACCCTTTACCTTTTACTTCAAAAGAGTCTTGKGAAGAATGGGTATATATGGACTTCATCAAGGCCATYGTCGAACAGATTTATATGGTGGATAGGAGCATTGCGAAGGATATTATCCGAGAAGTATATATTAAGGGGTGTTGTGAGGAGAATAATCCCCTTGTTCTTAACGATGAGTCCGTTGTGCCWCTATATGCCGAAAARTTGTGTGAAAATTATTGTTTWTGTGTTGTTGAGGGCAACAATGACTTTTTAGAGGGGAAGGAGGAGATCATTGATGATAAGATTGAAAAGCTTGAAGAGTGCCTTGAAGGGATTGGCGATTTGTTCGAATTATCCCCCGATGAGATGGAGAGGAYGCACAAGCCRGAACTCAAGCCTCTCCCATCTTCCCTSAAACATGTTTATTTGGAGGAAAAGGAGAACAAGCCGATTATCATCTTTGCAAATGTGGGCCGAGAGGAAGAGGAGAGGATTGTTGAAGTGCTTAAWGTTCRTAAGGGTGCTATGGGGTGGAGACCCAGAGTGGTTGAGGGAGTTAACTCTTTAAATTCGAGTCTTGAAGAAATGGTGAAAGTCGGGATTTGGAGATTYTTGTGGGAAGGCTTGATGTTCGTACTCGCCGAGAGTGAGTGGGTAAATCCCATTCACATGGTGCCGAAGGAGAGCGGCAAAAGAGATTTGTTGGCCACGAGGGCTACAACGAGATGGAGGATGTTGATCGATTTTAAGAAGTTGAATGCMGCTACCAAGAGAGATCATATCCCTCCCCCATTTATTAAATTAAYATTAGACAAGTTAGCCGGCCATTATTCCTATCGTTTCTTGAATGAGTTTTTGGGGCATTTCAAAACCACCATTCCACACGAAGACCGAGKTGAGACGAGTTTCATTRGCCCATTTGGGACATTTMCTTTTTGGTGAATACTATTTGAGCTGTGTAATACACTGTGAACATTCCAAAGAGTGGACCCTCTCGACAAGGAGGATATTTTTTTGGTGTATCCTCTCGTTATCTTTCCACTTTGACTAAAAAAGGGAGTTCGTCAAGCTAGTGACGTAAAATAATGCTTCTTGGGAGGCAACCCAAGTTCTTCTCGTTTATTTCCTTTARTTTCTTTCTTTCTTTTTTTCTTCTTAAAATGAAAATCCAAAAACATTCAAAAAAATAGAAATTTAAAAAGTTTGTTGATTCTGGTTTTGTTTTATTTTTGTCTATGTATATATTTTCTTGTGTATTTTATTTCGTGTGAGCTCGACTCAAATTAGCTCGGTTAAGAAAGTTTCTATTTCACCCTCCTTTTACTTGAATTTCATTAAAATTCAATGAGGGCATTGCATGGTTTAAGTGTGGGGTGGGTAGGTGGTTAGGATCCGGGTGTCGAAAAGCATGATTTGTCTTTCTTAACTCGAGCCTTGGTGAAGTGACGCTTACTAAGTACATAATTATATGGTTGAGTCGTTTTTGTGTCTTTTTGATTTTATTACATGTTTAAGCAACTCCACATGCTTGGAGGTTTGAATAGTTTACTTATCGAGTTTTTACATGTTTATGCTTTCTTGTGCGAGGACTTGAATTTTTGTGCTTCGTCCAAACCCGCATATATATATAACCAATATTTACTCATGAAAATATTGCAAAGCTTCCAAAATCTCTTTTTATTTTATTTCCAAAATTCGGTGCAATCTAGTGAGTAGCCTTGTTTGAATTATCAGCTTGCTTGCATTTTTATGGAAATTGCATTGAGAAGGCTTGATTTTGCTCGTAAATGATTGAATTTGAAGATATCCTCGAGGCACATATATCACCCTTATTCTGGACATATCCAAATATATAAGCTACTTAAAATCCCAAATGAGCCCCCTTGAGCCTTGATCCCGTTTCTTGTTAGTCGAGTTCAATTTTAGCTCTTTTATCTTCGTAATTTTTGAGGTGAGAGAGTATGTTGTTAGTTGACGAGAAATGTGTGGGAAATAAATTGTGGGTTTTGGGTTTTGAGTTGCTTATACAAAAAAAAGTGTTAAATAGATAAAATAAAACTCCAACACAAATAACGAAAAGTGATAAAGCATGCGTTAAAGTGAAAAGCCTAATTTAAAGGTTAAGTTTAGTAAAAAAAGAAGCAATTCGAAAAAGCTTCTAAGTGTTGTAAAAATAAAGTCGGAAAAGTGTGTGCGAACACGAAAGGTTTCGAATGAAAGTTTGGTGAATTGTGAAGGGTGAAGTGATCATAAGCTCCGGGTTTTAGAAATTAGGATTTTGTATGTTATTGATCACGTTTGATAGTGTGTTAGCCACTATATCCAAATATTTCATACCTTACAAAAGAGCCAACACTACAACCCAAAATAAAGACCTCTTTTGATATTTGTTTGGTTATTTACAATGGGCAGTTTTGTGTTTCCAATTTGTGAAATCTTGACGAGGTGCATGCATTGTCCGACTTGAGCGTATACACGTCCTATATATTAAACACTTGAGCGAATTGAGCGAACACTCTCAAAATTCCATTTGAAAGGAAGTCATCGATTTGGTTTGCATTTGAGAAAGAGTAATACGAGCAATACTTGGAGATAACGAGTCTATGTTGATACTTTCATCATATAAATAAGGATAAGCACAAGGATTTTTCTTTTTACATAATGTCCAATGTATGTACATTCTCGAGTCTTTTCGTTGTTCGAGGACGAACAAACTGATAAGTGTGGGGTAGTAATTTTGCATGTAATTATGGCATTTTTGATGTGTTTTTAGTTAGAGTTTTGTGTCATTCTTAGTAGTTATTTAGTCGTTTATTTAGGTTATTAGGTCATTTTCTTATTTATTTATTTTTGGCTTTAAGAGTATGATGTGTGAGATGTTTGTGCTATTTTAGGGTTTTTAAGTTCGAATTTTTGTTTTGTAGGTGGCTTGAAGGATTGGATTCGCTCGGCGGACATTCCGGTCCGAAAAATGGGAAAATCGAGTCGAAAGCGGCCAGGATCGACTGAAAAGCTGCTCAATCGACTGGTAGTCGATCGAATGAACATGGATCAACTAAAAGAGCTCTGAATTGATTCCTGGACAGTAGCAGACCTCTTGGAAGTAGGGCAGTCGATCGACATGCAGTCGATCGACACCCCAGCAGTTGTTCCACTGCGACGCTGAGGGCTTCAGGAATTTTGGTGTTTTTGAACTTTTTGCCCCTACAAACAACTATATAAAGTCCATATCTTGCACTAATGAAGACAACACCTCTCACCCCCACCCTTTCATGGGTTTGGGGTTAATTTCTCTTTAGTTTTTAGATCTACTTTCTCTCTCTTAGGTTTTTAGATTAATTTTCAAGCTTTGGATCTTAGATTTAATTTCAAGCATTTCCTTGGGTTTATAAGCCTAAGTAGAATTCAAGTACTTTCTTAGATTTTACTTTGTTTCAATTTAATTCAAGCTTTGTTTCCTTTATTAATTCAAGTAAGTTTCCATTTAATTTCCATGCTTGTTCTTTTAATTTCATGCTTTGTTCTTCAATTTCATGCTTGTTCTTCATCTTATGCTTTTTACCTTAGCTATTAGAATTATTGTTTGATCTCGTGAGTCTTCCATGGAATCTAGATGAGTGACACATCTAGGTCATAGATCGATTCCTTGATCGGTTTATTTCAAGTAATTTCATATGTTTCATGCATGTTCTTTATTTTATGTTTTTCTTTAGCACCTTGATTTCTTGTTAGATCTTATGAATTGGCTATGGAACTAGATGAGTGAAACTTCTAGATCATAGAACGAGTCTCGGATCATTTTTATTTTGAGTTTTTCATGTGCTTTTTTTTGGATCTTATTTTCATGCATAGATTTAMCTTAAAGTATACATCTACTTCTTGTTGTTTGTTATTTTATMTAAAGTTTTAAACTTTAACGTCAACTTTTCATGCTTTTCCATTGATGCTTTCAATTTGTGCTAATTTTCATTATTTAGGATTTTATGTTCTTGCAAGCATGGTTGTACTCTAGGCTACTTTAGTAGTACTTGATGAAACTTGGCTTGTTCTTGCTTATTTTCAACTTCCGCTTGKAATTTCAATTCTAGGAATACGATTAGGCATCTTACCAACTTGCATTTTCAATTCCTAATGTAGTTTAGCTAGTTTAATTGCTTTATTTTCATTTTCCTTTTATTTCTTCAAGCTAGAAACACATTGACWCTTGCAAACGAATCGATTTCCGATAATACCAAGCCATGAACCCGTTGATATATTCATCACCACGAAAACACTTCTAACAAAATGGCGCCGTTGCCGGGGACTTTACACTTCAAAATGGCACCGTTAAGACTCGGCTTGGTTAAGGCTTTCGACTTGATTGTTGTTTTATTGTGTTTTCAGCTTTCTTTGGTATTTGACGTTTTTGCTATGTTAGGTACTTATGGCTATGGGGGGTACATTCCCAACATGGGAGGGCATGGCGCAAACCATGTTGGGAATGGAATGATGTATAATAGATTTGGAAACGGAGGATGGCATGGTGCAAACCACGTTGCCAATGGTGGATTAGGCTATGGTCAACCTAACATGGGAGGATATGGTGCAAACCATGTTGGGTCGACCGGATTCATGGTTTTAAATGGTTCATATGGTGGTTACGGAGCCCCTACTCCTCAAATTCCGAACATGTATAATGGAGGCTTTGTTAATCCAAATGGGATCATTAGTAAAAAAAAATCCGAATTCCACTTCGTATGAAGGATATGGTGCTCCTAATCACTTTTTGAATATGCATAATCCGACATCCGGTCCATTTGGTTGTTTTAATGCTCCCAATCAATGCACGAACATATATAGAGGTTAAAATCCAATTCTGGGCTCGTATGTTTMTCATCCAACTTGCACCTTATCCTCTAAAGATCTTGAGGCTTATGAGGTGTTTGGAGGTCCGAGCTCCATTGTCGCAAGTGGCCCCCTTATCAGCACTATGAGAGATATTAGCAAACCATTTTTGGGGATAACTTATAATATCAATCTTACCCCGATTGGTACCTCCACTAATGCTCCAAAGCACGATCCGAATGAGTTGTTTTGAGGTGCGAGCTACATTGTCCCAAGTGCACCCACCCCCACCCCCACCCCCCCATTATGCTATGCCATCCTTTGCTTCACCGCCGACTCAAAATCCAGTTGTTACTCCTCATGTGGGCCCATTTCATCTAACTATACCGCTGTTTGCTCCTACCCCACCTCCTGATCTGGATTTATTAGACATTACACGAAAATTCTCAAGTCCACCTTCACATACTCTTCCAGTCGCGATCTTTGATAAGTGTGGGGTGGTTGAGAATACGGGTTCCTCGCCATCGAAAGAGGACATGGTTTCATTTCCGAATACTTTTATTTCTCTTGACCCTTTACCATTTACTTCAAAAGAGTCTTGCAAAGAATTGGTATATATGGACTTCATCAAGGCCAAGGTCGAACGGGTTTATATGGAGGATATGAGCATTGAGGAGGATATTATACGGGAATTCAATATTGAGGGGGTTTGTGAGGATGATGAGCCCCTTGTTCTTAACGATGAGTCTGTTGTGCCTCTATGTGCCCAGGACTTGTGTGAAAATGACTCTTTATGTCTCATTGAGGGCAAAGACGACTTTTCAGAGGGGGAGGAGGAGATCATTGATGATAAGATTGAAAATCATGAAGAGTGCCTTGAAGGGATTGGCGATTTGTTTGAATTAGCCCCCGATGAGATGGAGAGGAGGCACAAGCCCGAACTCAAGCCTCTCCCATCTCCCCTCAAGCATGTCTATTTGGAGGAAGAGGAGAATAAGCCGATTATCATCTTTGCAAATGTTGACTGAGAGGAAGAGGAGAGGATGGTTGAAGTGCTTAAAGTTCCTAAGGGTGCTATGGGGTGGAGACCCCTAGTGGTTGAGGGAGTTAGCTCTTTGAGTTCGTGTAACGCCCAAGTTTTTATTTCCTTATAATTTTAAGCCCAATATTTTTTTTTATTTAAATTCTATTGTTTCAAGTCCAATAAGCCTATTATTCAAATCCAATTACATTATTTTCATTTTATTTTATTTTTACCAAAGCCAAATTTAAAATCCATAGAATTCTATTTAATCGAATTAACAATTCGGTTACCAAATAAATTTTATATATATATTTCGACTTCTAAAAACTACTACGATTTATTTAATTGATTTAAGGATTTCTATTTAATATAATTTCTAGTGCGATTGTTAAATATATTTTAAAGACTATTATATTGTAGTTGTATCTATGTAAATTATCTTAAATTATTTTAAAAATCTTGTTATAATCAAATTAATAGATTCTCGTTTTAAAATAATTTCAATTTCTAAAATTATTATAATTTATTTATATTATAATTATTTTTAACAATTTAAAACACTTTTGAGTCACCTTAGAGATTATTTCGATTCAAGAATTTAAATTCGTCGATTTGGTTCGTTCATGAAATTATTGGATTTAAAACTTAAGTCGTTATTGGGTCGACTCTTTTCGGACTTTAAAAACGAGCCCAACGACAAATCGAGTCCACTAAACCTCTACCCTAACTTTCCAAAATTAAGTTCTATGCTTGGTTTATATAAACAATCCCAAACCAACATCAATTTTCACAAAATTTCTGCATACTGCCGCAGTCAAATAACAGGTAAAAAACAACAGTAGCTTTCGGGCTAAAACAACAGTAGCTTTCGAGCTAAAT